>CM062815.1:838900234-839500234 GCA_031772625.1 Pinus tabuliformis
TTACATTAAAACTCCATGTTCGATGACTGTATATCCGCGCGCCTCTACACAGTCAGGTCGGCACGGTTCCGCGCTTCCCCTGTGCCACTTAAAGAAAACTACCAGAGTTATATATGCGTGACAACAAAATAAAAATCAAAGCCATTAACACTTGAATTAAACCGCATACAAGCGCGCCACCATAGAACCAGAATCAAAATAATCAATACGGAAAGGTGCCTTCGCCGACCGGCACATACACAATTGCACATTGAAAATTAAGAACATTAAGAACCATAATCATTTCATGCGACTTCAAGGTCATATGACATCGGTCTCTGCAACCAGAACCATATCTCAATATTTGATTAACTCAACATGCTACAGAACTGAATTCATATATTTACATAAAACAAGCATTACACAGAACTTGCTCTTCATGGCCAGATATACAATCGATGGCCCTTTTACAAACTGCCGAAGGCTCCCAAGGAGAAACCTTACTCACTCTTCTCACTCACTCCTCATCCTTCTCTCCCTCTCCTTGCCTTTGAGGCTCATAAATTTATACAAATTGAATTGAACCAATTTAGGTTCAAATCCCCTTAATCACTCAACAAAGTCCTCAAATATCTCAACACCCCTACAATCTAGATTTTATCCCTAAAATATTGAAACTAAATCTAATTTAAATAGATTTTAGGTGTGGACTCACCTAAGTCCCGTACATAGCATTTCCACTTCCTAGAATTTCTATATAACTCTATTTTCTCTCATATTCTTTTAATTAAAAGAATATTTACAAAATCCTCACTTTCTCCTATTTTATTAAAAATAACAAATTAATTAATAAAATATTAAAAATCATCACACCCCCTTTTAACATATTTACAAATGAAAAATATGGTCTTGATGCTCCTGCATCACCTATCAATCACCCAACACAATGGGGTTATATATTTGATTCAACACTACATGAAATGCCCAAAATAATGGGATTACATACATAATTGACCCTCGATAGTCCAAACATGAGTAATTTACAATGATTTCATCACAGGTCTTTGCATGACCTTTACATCAAGAGACACATATATGACATTTATGACTAACATCAAAGATGTCAATAGTGAGATAACAATACCATGAGAGTCTTTAGAAATGATCATATATCATATAGGATCCTACATCATCATCATGTATCACCTTCATATAGGAGAACCAAGGAAATCATCATAAAGCAACATAACATAATCAAATTCTTAAGAAACATACAACCATAAAAAACGTGTCATTAATAAGCATCATAAGCATCATTATGTAAGAGGGAAATCTCAAGAAATCATAATGTAAACAATGAAATTCTAGATATATGTCAAATGATCCCCTTGAACTGTGCCAACTAATCACTGCAAGGTCTATCCAACTCATCAATTAGGAATGTCAAACCAATAACAACAAATCATAAACATCATAAGAAAATATCACTTCTAAGTAGCATCTGAATATCAATAGACAGTAACCAACCAATACCAGAACCAAAGGGCCAAAGAACAACTAACTAAAATATACCAGAACCTCTCCCTGAGACTATCCCACTGTTTCTTCATCGTAGAGAAACATACACTACTATCTAGAACCAAGCTTGCGTATATATGTGACTTTCCTTTATGAGATCCGCATACAGAAATTAAACTGTAACAATTTTAGTCTCAGCTCCCCCTGAACATGAAATATTTGTCAGAATAATTAACAAAGTGATGAGGTAGAGAACACTCCTAGTTTTTGTTTGAGATATTCAAAGGAATCACATGGAAGTGGCTTTGTAAATATATCTGCAACTTGTTCCTTTGAAGGAACATATTCCAGTTTGACCTTTTGTTCAAGCACCTGTTCTCTCAGAAAGTGATATTTGATGGGAATATGCTTGGTTTTTGAGTGCATGACAAGATTTTTCGAAATACTTATGGCACTAGTATTATCACACATAATATGTATAGATTGAGGACAATTGATTTGTGTATCTTGCAATGTTTTCATCATCCATAGAAGTTGAGTACAACAAGATGCAACAACAACATATTCTGCCTCAACAATAGATAAAGAAATGGAGCTTTGTTTTTTTGCTGAACCATGATACCAAGCGAGGTCCCAAATAAAATGCTCCTCCACTAGTACTCTTTCGATCATCAATATTACCTGCCCAATCTGTGTCTGTGTAAGCATGAAGTGAAAAATATGCATCTTTGGATACCATAGACCAAAATATTGAGTTCCTTGTAAATACTTGAATATTCTCTTGACTGCATGGAGATGAGTTTCTTTAGGATTTTCTTGAAATCATCCAACAATCCCAACTACATGCATAATATCTGGTCTCATTCTTGTAAGGTAGAGAAAGCTTCTGATCATAGATCTGTATTCTGGTTGATTCACTAAAGGAGAATCATCATGTGAACTAAGATTGCATCCTGTTACCATTGGTGTGCATATAGGCTTGCAGTATTCCATTCCATATTTCTTCAAAATCTTCTTGAGGTACTTGGTTTGTGAGAGAAAGATACCATTCTTTTTTTATTGAACTTGAAGACCAATAAAGTATGTTATCTCACCAAGTAGAGACATCTCAAATTCTTGCTGCATAATAGAAGCAAATTCGTGACATAGTTTCTACATTACTTCCAAATATAATGTCATCTGTATAAACAACAACTATTAAAAGTTTATCTGTATCAAATTTGATATATAGGTTGCTATCTGTTGATCCATTTTTGAACCTTTCTATTGAAGATACTTTTCAAGACAAGAATACCATGCACAAGGAGTTTTTTTTAATCCATACAAATCCTTCTTAAGCTTGCAAACAAGATTTTTATCATTTCCTAGAATAAATCCTTTAGGTTGTTCAATATAAACTTCTTCTTCTAGATCCCCATTTAAAAATGTAGATTTAACATCCATTTGAAATACTTTGAAGTTATGAAAGATAGAAAGTGCAAGAAACATTCTTATGGCTTCAAGTCTAGCTATAGGTGCAAATGTTTCTTCAAAGTCCATCCCTTCCCGTTGAGCATAGCATTTGCAGAAAAGTCTTCTTTTGTTTCTAATCACTTCTCCATTTTCATTTAGTTTGTTTTGAACACCCATTTTGTCCCAATAATATTTTTATCATGAGGTCTTGGTACTAACTCCCATGTATGGTTCTTTTCTATTTGATCAAGTTCTTCATCCATTGCCTTAAAAAAACATTCATCTTTTCTTTCTTGATTTACACGTTGAGGTTCAATTATGGATAGTAAGGTTAGGTAACTGGAAATTTCAACAAGACTTCTTCTACTTTATAAACTAGATTCCTTTTAACCTAGAATTTGAGATTCTAGATTATTTTTCTGAACATACCTTGACAGAGTCTTTTTTGATGCATATGTGCTTTCAATTCCTTCTTCTAGTGCTCCTTTAATTCCCTCTCCTACAACCTCTTGGCTTGTAGTAGAAACAAGTTCTTCATCTACTGGTTCTTCCCTTTTGATACCTGTTGATGCTTCATCAATTACAACATCAATGCATTCAAAAATCTTTTGAAGCCCTTTATTGTAACATTTATATCCTTTTCTTCTAGAGGAGTATCCAAGGAGAATTCCTTCATCAGCTCTAGATTCAAACTTTCCAAGCTTATCATCATTATTCTTTATTAAAATTTTCTTCCAAAAAATCTAAAATGTTTGACAGTTGGAGGCTTACCAACCATAGTTCATAAGGTGTTTTATCACTATTTACCCAAATATGAGTTTTTTTGAGGATATTCACAACTGTAAGTGTTTCTTCCCCCAGAAGGTATGAGGCACTCCAGAATCTGTTTTGTTGAGGAGTTATAGCTTTAGAAAACTTCCTTTGATACCATGTTGTTCACAAAAGTAAAAAAATGCATCTAATACAAACTCTCCTCCTCTATTAGATCTAAGACATTTGATTCTTAAATCTAAGTCATTTTCTACTAAAGCTTTGAATACTTTGAATTTATCAAATGCTTCATCTTTATGTTTCAATAAGCCAATCCAACACATTCTAGTAAAATAATCAATGAATAATATGAAGTATTGTTCACTTCGAGGAGAATTCTTTCTCATAGGACCACACAAATCAATATGAATAAGTTCAAGTGGCTTATTTGAAGTACCTTCTTTAGAATTAAACTAAACTCTAGTTTTCTTACTGAATTGACATGATTTGCATATGCTATTTTCTGGCAGAGAGATTTTAGGAAAGTCATGTAATGCTCCCATTCTTCTTGACTTGTGTAATTGATTGAAGCTTATATCTCCCAAACTTCTATGCCAAAGCCAAATTTCCTCTAATTTTCTCAAGTAACAATGTTCTTGGCCACCTTCCAAGACATAGACATTACTCGGAGTTCTTGTTCCCTTTATTATGATCTTACCTGTATTGAGATTCCATACCACACAATTATTTGATCTGAAAACAACCTCATGCCCTTGGTCACACATTTGACTAACACTCAATAAGTTATGTCTTAATCCATCAACAAACAAAACATTTCCAACTTTAACCTTATCTTTTAGCAAAACAATTCCTTTCCCTTTAATAGCAGTAAGTGATTTATTTCCAAAAGTTATGTTCTTTTCTTTCTTTATTTCGTTAAAGGAGATAAACTTATCTTTATCACCTATCATATGATTTGAGCATCCACTACCAATGTACCATATATTTTCTTGATCTCCTGCATACAAATCTAAACCACAATTTTTAGATTCTATGGTTTTCTTTTTCCATACCTTGGATGTTTTTTCCTTCTGTCCATTCTAAAGAGTTGGTCTCATTCTTCTTTTGCATTCAGTCTCTTTATGCCCAAAATTATTGCAAAAATAATATTTTGTTTCATCTTGGAGAGGTGAGAAAGTATTGTAAGATTATTTATTTAATCCAATCTCATTCTTTTGTTTTCTTGCTTCTCTAGTCATGATAGTTTTATAAGTGACATATTGAGCAACCCTATGACCAGAATTTTGACAAGTGACTCACATTGACCATTGTAGTAGAAATTCCTGGGAGCATAGTACGTTTTTGTATAGTTTCCCTTTTGAGTGTGGTAAGGATAGGTTACCTGAGAGACATTTGATCATTCATTCCTTTGATAAGAGTTGGAATTTTGTTGAATACCACCCATTTACTGCATTGAGATAGCTTCCTGTACCTATTTCAAAAGATTTTACAGTCTTTGATGATTCTCCATTGTATCCAAGACCTGTTTTTATTAGAGGAGAGAATTGTACTTTGATGATTTCTTATAGGGTCTCAAATCCTTTAGCAAATCTAAGGTTTAGACCTTTTGTTTTCTCAAGTTCCTTTCTTAGACTTACTATTTCTAGTTCTAACTTTTCATTATGCCTCTCCCTTTCTAGAATTTGTTTCTTCAATGCCTCTTTTGCTAATTTAGCTTCTTCTAGATGAATTTTAAGCTGAGTTATTTATTCAATGAGATTATCCTTTTCTTCTAGGGAATCCATAAAACATCATCAGACTCATCAATACATTTATCTTCAAATTCCATAAGTAATTAATATTCTTGATCAGACTCACCTTCTTCACCATTTGAAAGACCATCACTATCTTCGTGTGTGTAGAAAATTTTATTGTTTTTAAACCTTCCTCTAAAATTTACTTTTGCAAAATTATTCCCTTTTTCATGGGTTTCTTTATAAGGGCATTTAGTAGCATAATGACCAACCCTTCCACAAGAAAAAACATTTGAAAGGAAGCTTACCTCGAAATCTGCCATTTCCTACTTGGAGTTTCTTTATGAAGTTCACCTCTTCTTCATGTGATAAGTAACTTGATTCATTAATATCCTCCTTTTATTTTCCTTTAGAAGTAGCTTTGAATGATGATTCTATGATATACAAGGAATCCCTTTTTCTCATTTCATAAGATTTTAATATCCCATGAAGTTGTTAAACAATAAGGTTCTTCAAATCCTACATTTCTTCGATGACATATACTTTCGAATCAAATTTTGGGGTTAGAGATCTTAGGATTTTCTCAACAAGCATTGAGTCTTTTACTTCATCAACAAGATTCTTCATTGAATTAATGATCTCATCTACCCTAAGAAAGAAACTTGCAATAATTTCATCACTATGCATTCTGAGAGTTTCATATTGAATTCTGAATGTTTGAAGTTTGGCAATCTTTACCTTAGTGTCACCTTCATAACTTTGAATGATCTTGTCCCATATAGCCTTTGATGTATTCAACGACATAACCTTCACAAATTCTGATTCCGCCAAGCTTCTCAATAGAGTGTTGACAACCTTTTCATCTGTCTCATATTGTTTATTTTCTTCTTCATTTGTAGGAATGGAGGATGGATATTGATAGCCTCCTTCACTGATTTCCCAAACATCAACTCCAAGTGACTGCAGATAAGCTCTTGTTCTAACTTTCTAGAAAACCAAGTTGGTTCCACTAAACAATGCTGGCCTAATAGATGCTACTCCCTCTTGATTGCTCATTTTGATTCCAATTGTTAGGAAAAATACTAAGGGGTGGGGGGGTGAATTAGTATTTTACCTACTTTTAATTTCAATTTCTTATTTTGATTATTATACGTGACTATTGTAAAGGAAACTAGTGTATGTATGGGATTGTTACTACAGAAACTCATGTATATCTAGATAACTTATCTGATCTTCTGTACAACATTAATTAGTGCATTATTATTCCATTATTCATCAATTAAATAGTGAGTAGTTAAGATGCAAATATAACATAAACACAGATAATCATATGAACAACAGGATTTTTTAGATGGAAACCCAATGTGGGAGAAAACCAACACTGCTGTCGCCTCTGTCTTCTTCTTTTATTAAAAATAATCTTATTACAATATTGTACTGGTGCAAAATTTAACCAATACGCAGGTTCCTACCTATAGAAGGCTACAACCCTCTCCCATTTTCCAGCTCCTATTGGAAGGGAGCTATAACCCCCTTTATGAATAATGTTATCCTCAACTCTTTGTAGATCACTTTTCAGAATGTTTCAAACTGGATCCACTCTCAACAATTCTAAAATCAACTACTGAAATACTGGATCATAAAATATTCTAATGTAACCATTGCAACTTGATCAATTCAGAATAAATCATACCAATGCATAGCCACTCATCAATATACCAGTTCCATCACAGAAACCATCTGCTTCCATTGCAAACCCTTATCAAACATGCATCAGATTGTATACGCTACTATTATTGATCATACCTGCGTATGCACGTGCTTCTCCTGAAGAATGCCCATGTACCAACCTCAAAATATTGATAACTGAATCTGGATCACTATGCCACTGAATCAATCACCCAAACACATACTAAAGCCAACATAAATCACTAAACCAAATACAAATTATCACAGAACAATATCATCACTTAGTCAACTTATAATTCATAATTAATTCAGCCCAAACAATAATGTCAAACATGTATTATTATAAGAGAGACTTCATCAACAGACAACAATAAACATAATGGAACATATCAACCATTATCATAATCTCATCTTGTAAAACCCTAGTAGATGTACACGACTATTATAAAGCACTCTTGTGTATGTACATGCCTTTCATACTTGACACCTACATACAAATATGTCCATACTTTAGAAAATATACATGACTATTCATAAGAAGATCCACGTATGTACGTGATATTTTAGAGGAAAACCAACATATAGATATGAAATCATTGATTCATGCTTTCGCTGCAATCACATAATATACATCACACCCTTACTGTCTCATATTCATGTTAGAGTATCATTAACATGACAGATCTATCAAAGTTAGATATTTTTAATAAGAAAATCAAACAAGTACATATGATACGATACTTCATATTTTTCTAGATCATGTGTCTTTTTCCTGCTCCTTTGTGCACACCCATTTCAGATCAAATTATTCATAGAAAACACAAAACATGCACACCTAACACTTTTTTCTCCATCTCCTTATATAACTTAGGCCTTAGCCAATACCTTAGGCCAATCCCTTAGTAATTCTGATGGTATTCTTTGACGAAATCAAATATATGTTGCCGCGCTTATTACTATGGGCCAATACCATGGTAAAGACCACTTGTATTGACAATACCATGGTGTGGAAACTATATGCGACTTTTCTTTACCATACCCGCATATGTGCGCAAACTTTATTCACAAGACCCGCATATAGTTTCCAAACTTCAATTTGATCATTCCTTTGTCTCTGAATTGATATTCTTTTGTGTTAATTTTAGGTATGTTCTATGCTTAGAGCAATTTATTTCAATTTTCACAGTTAGCTCCATATCTTTTCCAGATTAGCAATCACATCAGCATTAAAGTAAACTGCAGATAGAACATAAACATAAATCGCAGAAGACAAGCCAAGACAAGAGGACACAAGATGTGGCACTAGCTAGGGAAAAACCCCAATGTGGGGAAACCCTTGATCAATTCTTCTTATATGTTCTTCAACAGTTCAACAAAGAGAGACAGATAGTATGTTTACAACAGAAGTCAACACTTTGACTTATCCAGATAAGAGCATAGATAATCTCTAAGAAGATGATCCATGAGATTAGTTGAAGACATGTTGCTTCAACTGATTCTCTAAGGTGACTCCTTCACCTATCATTGAGCTGCATTTCGTCATCATGCTGCACCACACCGCACTACACCATGCTACACCCATCATCACTATGCTGCATCTCATCATGCTTCATTAATCATGACTATACCCATCACTGTACTGCATTATGTGGCATTACTGCACCATGTTTCCATCCTGACCTATGTGTTGGTTTCACCTTGCCTGCTTGTTGTCCCTTGCTTGCTTGTTGTCCCTAGCATGCTTGTTGTCCTTAGCATGCTTGCTGTTGCATGCTAGTTGTCCCTTGCATGCTAGCTGTAACATTGCATGCTTGGTGTATTTGTTGCTAAGTACCATACAACTGTCCCAATGTTAGTTAGATGTCCCTTGCATGCTTCTCTCCTTCGGAGACAGATGCTCCAGCTGTTCCGGTAGTTCCCGACAGTTCTGGGAGTTTTGGTTGTTCCCGGCAGTTCTGTTAGTTTCGGCTATTCCCGGTAGTTCCGGCAGTTCCGTCTTTTCCGGATTTTCCAGCTTTTCCAACAGTTCTGGCTTTTTCAGCAGTTCCAACTTTTCCGGCTTTTCCGACAGTTCCGACTTTTCTAGCAGTTCTGGCTTTTCCAGCAGTTTCAGCTTTTCCGGCAGTTGCAGCAATTCCGGATTTTCCGGCTGTTCCAGTTTTTCTGACTTTTCCGGCTTTTCTGGCAGCTTCGGTAATTTCAGCTTTTTCGGCTTTTCCGGCAATTCTAGCTTTTTTCGGCAGTTCTGGCTTTTCCGGTAGTTCCGAATCTTTCGGATTTTCCGGCAGTTTGGGCTTTTTCCGGTAGTTCTGGATTTTCCGACTTTTTTGGCAGTTCCGGCAATTCCGGCTTTTTCGGTAGTTTCGGCTTTTTCCAGTAGTTCCGACTTTTTTTGACAGTTCTGACTTTTCCGTCTTTTCCAACTTTTTCGGCAGTTCCGGCAGTTCCGACTTTTCCGACAGTTCCCGCTTTTCTAGCAGTTCCAACTTTCTGCCCTCTGGATCAGGGCAGCGTTATCCCTTAGGATCTCTCCTCCTACTAAAACCCAAAGACAAGTAGAGAGAGGAAGAGATCCCAAGTGTGTGTTGAAATGACTTGAAGGCCACCTCTATTTATACTAAAACTTTGAGCACATGTGGGGTTTATTTGGTCACTGGTCGACCTTGATGAATTGTCTTATAACAAAAATAAATTCATAACTCCATGAATACTTATCAGAATTGGATGATCTTTAGATCTATCCTACACCTCTCGATGAGAGGGATCCAAGAAAAATATCAGCTGCCATAAATAAGATGACCCACATGGAGTTTTTCCCTAGTTTCCAATTTTAACACTGCTTCTCAACTAGGGAGAACTCCATCCATTGATCCATATGTCCGACTGTAATATCTCTAACATCAGTGGCTTGCACTGCTTTGCTCTACTGAGCTCTGCTTTTCTCTGCTATGCTGAGCTCTGCTCAGCTAAACCATGAAGAAGAAGAATTGATCGAGAATGTCTCATACCATTCTCTACTGACCTGAAGTCAGTTTCATCTGAAGAGAGTGTGTCACATCACTCTTACTGACCCGAAGTTAGTTTTATTGATCCCAGATCAATATCACAAGAGAGTGTCTCAAACCGCTCATACTGATCACAGATCAGTTTCATTGATCCTAGATCAATGTCACAAGAGAGTGTCTCAAACCACTCATACTGATCCCAGATCAATTTCATTGATCCTAGATCAATGTCACAAGAGAGTGTCTCAAACCACTCATACTGATCCCAGATCAGTTTCATTGATCCCAGATCAATGGAGGTCAGCCTAGCATAGGGAGTGCGGTAGATACAATGATGCGTCCATCGATAGAACTACTATGGTCCCTATCCTCATTTCCATGCTCATTGATCAGATGATAGGTACTTCCCATGAGTCCCAGACTGCATGGGTAAGATGCCTCAACAGGAGAACTAATCATCATGTCCACAAGAGAACAAATCATCATGTCCAGTGGATGCCATGGAGAACTAATCATCCTGGCCTATAAGAGAACTAATCATCTTTTTCCACAGTTGCCACGGGAGAACTAATCATCTTGGCCCATAGGGGAACTAATCATCTTGTTCCACAGTTTCCACGAGAGAACTAATCATCTCGGCCCACATGAGAACTAATCATCCTGTTCCACAGTTGCCACGGGAGAACTAATCATCCCGGCCCACAAGAGAACTAATCATCTTATTCCACAGTCGCCACGGGGTATCACAGGGGAAGGTTGAACCTGTCATCCTGTACATAGTGCACCACCAGGGGAGGGTGAGTCGCCCTATGGTCGTATGTTGTCCAGTAAGTACCCCAAGCCCCCCAGAGCTCAATGTATGCAACATACAGAAACCTTATAAGAAGGTCTCTCAACGGCTCCAAGTTGTTTGGGAAAGTCACAAATTTGACTTTTCCCTGGGGTTTTGACAAAATGTCTGCGACCTGTACATCAGACTCAATGCGATGGAGCCTCCTTGCTCATCGACTTACCATATCCTAGATAAGGCAGTATCTGATGTCTATCTGCTAGAGCAATCATCGAATATGTGATTCCTCAATAATCGAATCCCACCTTTGGTTGTCACAGAGAATCACAGTGGTATTCATCATGTGTACAAACAACTCACTTAAGAGCTTCTGCAACCATGCAGCTTCACACAAGATCATACTCGTAGTTAGGAATTTGGTCTCGACGGTGCTTATAACAACCGACTTCTGCTTCCTTCTCATCCATGATATCGAAGCAGAATCCAAAGAGAACCAGCACTAAGAAGTGCTCTAGTGATCCTCCACACTGCCTACCCAGTCAGCATTCCAATAATCATGCAGTTTCATATTTCCGGCAGTGTATCTCAATCTATGAGAGATTGTGCCCCAAAGATATCTCAGAAGATTCCTGGCACCAATCCAGTGAGGCTCAACCAAATATGAGCTCACCATGCTAACTTCAAAACATATGTCCGGAGGAAAGTTCACCAAGAACATCAACGCGAATGAGTTTATGAAACTCAGAGGCATTTCCCAAATCTGGTCCGACATCACTACCATATAACTTCTGAAAGTTAAGATCCTTGAGGTAGTCACACGCTTGCAGTTTATCATTCCACATCCGGAATCCAACTCCCTCTTACTTCTGCAAATGAGAGGGTCTGCACCTGTCAGAAATAGGTCGTCCTCATAAGGTGTTGGTATGAGAGGTCTATCATCCACAACCTTTGGGTAATGGTTTGGATTGGTTTCACTCCTAGTGAATCTCAACTTCATCAGATAGCTATCAATCCTCTCATACTACGCTCGGGATGTTTTGCTTCAAGCCATAGAGGGCTTTCTTCCACCTGTATATATGAGATTCCCTATCATGAATCTCAAACTCCTCGGGTTGTTCCAAACCTGTGGACCTACTGCATGAGGGGAATGGTCCCCTTATAAGATTTTCCTTCAGTACATCTCAGACATGTACCTTCATGCTCTACTTGAATTCAAACATCCCTATCACCATCTGACTCACATCGGGTAGGTCCCCATAGGTAGATCTCCGGTATTATAGATGCGATATTTCAATTGACATGATACCCAATGGACCATCCTGCAACTTGATACAAATTTCCAACCCAGAACCCATGAGAAAAAAGCATCTTTGAAAATTCTATTTTTTTTTTAACACGTACCTTTCCATTGATGAATGCCACCCTGAAACCTTTGACTTCCATTTCCGAGATGGACACCAGGTTCTTCTTGTGATCATGTACATAAAAGAGATTCTGTAAATGAATCGAGTTACCCTCATTCAATTGAGGGTTAGCATTCCCTACACCCTTTCCGGGATAGGTGGCATCGACTCCAAGTATAATCCCATGATTGTTTCCATCTCTACCAAATTAGAGATTGCACCCATCTATCCAATGAAGTTCCTTGAAGCACTACAATCAATAAGCCAAATTCCCAAAGAATCTGAAGGAGAGGGCCAATACAAGATAACGTTTCTTTATCTTATCAGAAACAACATTGGATTCTTCATACCTGGGGTTCCTTGCTTTCTTTGAAGAGTAGGCCATTTCCTTGATGACCTGCATTACCTGTCATTCCTTTGATCATTGAAGATGTCCCTGGAATTATTGTTATCATCATCAAGTGATGTGTCCCTGCCATTCAGACACTCCTTCGCATAATGGCCGAACTATTTATCTGCCTTTCCTTCCACCCCGAGATCCAGTCTTCCAATGAAGTGATCTTTAGGTAGGCCATATTCTGCTGCGCCATTCTTATAATATTCTTTGCTTCAACTTCACCCTTGGTGAATTTGAAGAGGGATGAGGAATCCATTGATCCTTTTTTTTTTTTCCCAACTGTCTTTGGTGATTTCTCTTTCACTTTTGCTTGGGCATTGCCATCACCTCAGCTCTAATACCATGTTAATTTTAGGTATGTTCTATGCTTAGAGCAAATTATTTCAATTTTCATAGTTAGCTCCATATCTTTTCCAGATTATCAATCACATTAGTATTAAAGTAAACTGCAGATAGAACATAAACATAAATTGCAGAAGACAAGCCAAGACAAGAGGACACAAGATGTGGTGCTAGCCAGGGAAAAACCCCAATGTGGGGAAACCCTTGATCAATTCTTCTTATATGTTCTTCAATAGTTCAAGAGAGAGAGAGAGATAGTATGTTTACAACATAAGTCAACACTTTGACTTATCCAGATAAGAGCATAGATCATCTCTAAGAAGATGATACATGAGATCAATTGAAGACATGTTGCTTCCACTGATTCTCCAAGGTGACTCCTTCACCTATCGTTGAGCTGCATTTCGTCATCATGCTGCACCTCACCGCGCTGCACCATGTTGCACCCATCATCACTATGCTGCATCTCATCACGCTTCATTAATCATGACTATACCCATCACTGTACTGCATTATGTGGCATTGCTGCACCATGTGGCCATCCTGACCTATGTGTCAGTTGCACCTTTCCTACTTGTTGTCCCTTGCTTGCTTGTGGTCCCTAGCTTGCATGTTGTCCTTAGCATGCTTGCTGTTGCATGCTAGTTGTCCCTTGCATGCTAGCTATAACATTGCATGCTTGGTGTATTTGTTGTTAAGTACCATACAACTATCCCAATGTTAGTTAGTTGTCCCTTGCATGCTGCTCTCCTTCGGAGACAGATGCTCCGGCTGTTCCGGCTGTTCCCGACAGTTCTGGCAGTTCTGGTTGTTCCCGGCAGTTCCGGCTGTTCCCAGTAGTTCTCGGCAGTTCCGACTTTTCTAGATTTTCTAGCAGTTCCAGCTTTTCCGACAGTTCCAGCTTTTTTGGATTTTATGGCAGTTCCGACTTTTTCAACAATTTCGCCTTTTCTGGCTTTTCCGACAGTTCTAGCTTTTCTGGCAGTTTTAGCTTTTCTGGCTTTTTCGACAGTTATGACTTTTTCCGGCAGTTCTGTCTTTTCCAACAGTTCCGGTAGTTCCAGTAGTTCCAGAAGTTTTAGCTTTTCCGACAGTTCCGGCTGTTCCGGCTTTCTCTGGCAGTTCCGGCTTTTCTGGTGTTTCCAGTAGTTCCAGCTTTTTTTGACAGTTCCGACTTTTCCGGCTTTTCCGACAGTTTCAGCTTTTCCGGCAGTTCCGGATTTTCCTGCAGTTCTAGCTTTTTCAGAAGTTCCGGATTTTTTCGATAGTTCCAACTTTTTCCGACAGTTCTAGCTTTTCTGGTAGTTTTGGCAGTTCCGGCTTTTCCGACAGTTCCCACTTTTCTAGCAGTTCCCGCTTTCTGCCCTCTGGATCAGGGCAACGTTATCCCTTAGGATCTCTACTCCGACTAAAACCAAAAGACAAGTAGAGAGAGAGGAAGAGATCCCAAGTGTGTGTTGAAATGACTTGAAGGCCACCTCTATTTATACTAAAACGTTGGGCACATGTGGGGTTTATTTGGTTGCTGGCCGACCTTGATGAATTGTCTTATAACACAAATAAATTCATAACTCCATGAATACTTATCGGAATCGGATGATATTTAGATCAATATTACACCTCTTGATGAGAGGGATCCAAGAAAAATATCAGCTGCCATAAATAAGATGACCCACATGGAGTTTTGCCCTAGTTTCCAATTTTAACATTTTGTCTACCTCACATATAGCATATGCATAACCATCATGTTGACAACATTATCAAGTAGGTTTCCATCAAGGACAACACATTAGTGTTATATACATATTTAGGCACATCAACCCCAAACTTATATGTCAATGTATTTGGGCTCATCAACCCCTAAAAGAGTTGTTCCATACCCTAAAGGAACATAGTCATCCCAATACATCATTCCCCAAAAGTTCCATCTGAGAAACCATCCAAAAATTGCCTAAACTGGACCATACTGACTGCTCCACTGATAAACTGCGATGCATACTGAGTGGTACACTGCCAGGGTGTGATGCATACTATTTAGGCCTTCTATAGGGTGTGATGGGCGAGGATGGACAAATTTCCAGGATAGTTTGTTAGTTGGTTGCTCATGGAATCTTCTAGAAACTTCTCCTGTGCCACTTGCCTCTCTGAATTTGCCCAAGGAACCAAGGGAATCAGGAAACCATCTCCAATCCCTTCTCTTGTGGAACCAATTGTAACAAGTGGAATGACACTAATCAAACCCCATGGATGACTCACACCCTTGCAAACATCTATAAATGGATCCCTCATCCAAGAGATCTAGAGGCTGGAATATTGTGAATTGCAAGGAAGTGCTGATAGTTTGTCATTGAGGAGAGAGCATTGTATTCTTGTTGGTGTGATCTTGCTATTTCATGAGGTGAAGAAGGATTGAAGCTGGGAGGATGGCACTGGATCAGACAACTGGGTTGTAATTCTCCTTTCTATTAATAAAGCTCTTCAAGTTTTCTCCCATATGATTGTGCAATTGTGAATGCTATCATTTGTGAATGCTATCATTTGTTCATTATATATCTGATTCTGTAATGTTTATGTTGTAATAGATCACGATGCTTTGACGGTTCTTTGTTGCTGTACTTGTGCAGGTACTCTCCAAGCGTGTTAAGTACAGGGAGGAGTTGCAGGATCTGCTAAAGGAGAGAGAGATCAAGCAAGGGATTAAGCGGAAGTTCTAGGTTCGTTCCACTATCTTTCTCTTATCTATTACACATAGAAGAAATCATTGAATTGCTTTAAACTGTTGTTTCTAGGGTAGCTGCCAAACCTAGAGGGCTAGCATTCTTTAGGAATACTAGTTTTCTCATAAACAATTAGTCATAATGTCAACAATATCATTAGATTCAAATTTGATAAGGATAAAGGAATTTAGCTTGGTAATCCATTTAATCTTGCTCAAACTAAATGGAAATTGCATTAATTAGTCCACTAATATACATGAAATCTCAGGTAGAATACCCTTATATTTGATAGGGATGCATGAATTTATCTTGGTAACCCTCCACATACAGGGATAAGTCAATGCACACTAAGTGGGGCTCCCTCTCCTACTCATATAAAGAATTCAATGCACTAAATATTTTGGATAAAAAAATGGAGTCTACTTAAATGGAAGACATGTTGGCCAATTATAGAAGGGAACCATAGAGAAGGCTTTATTTTCACATAATATTGTCCAATTTCACCACTTTTTTTAGGTGGTTGTGTGGTGATCAATCTCCTATTGCTAGTTTATCTTTGCGATTTATCTCAAACTTAGTGACACATATGCTGTAATCAACATTGATCATGCATAAGAAGATATGGGTCAACTCTTTATTGTTTAGAATTATTGGTTCTTTATTTTCTTTAACAAAGTTTCTTCTCACTGATTTATAATATATTCTGGTGTGATGTGGAATTATAGTTGTATATATCAACATGCATGTTGATGAGTGGAATACACAACCATTAATTGGATTTGCAAGTTCACTTTAATCAATGAAATAGGGATAAATTTAACTATGTTATTGTTTCTTACAAACAACCTAGAGAGTAAGTTGAAACATCATTCTCTCCTCATAAAAAATAAAACAATGCTTCTAACTTGGATCCATGAGGCAATTAGGAGTGTGGCCCTGAGTGCCACATATGAAACATCCAATGACCCAATAAACTAATTAATGATTTGAAGCAAATCCATGTTTTGCACCTACATGGTGTATACTTATCCCATATACTTTTGTGTGGTGTGCATTATAATGAGTTACACTAGATAGAGTGTCTACAATATAATAAAATGAATTTGAGCAGTTAAGGGCAAGGGGATAAATTAGTGTTGGGGGTTGCAATATATAAAATTAGATAGGATTTTGTGGCAATAAGAAAGTATGTATTGAGCTAATTATGGTGTCAAGGTACCAATGCTTCAAACTTGTAATAGATGGAATTTTTTAAATTTTGAATGCTATGCAAGTTATTTTGAAAATGGCACCATTCTCCAGGGAAAAAACAAATAAAGTGTATGTGAATCTTATCTATACTATCTTGAGGATTGATGTGCAAATTAGAGGCTCTTTTTTAGCATTTTCTTGTTCTTTGTTTAGTTTTGCTTGTTGTGGTGACAAAACATTCCTCTCTATATAAAATGTTGCATTTAAGTGAGGTGTTGTTTAAGTATGATTTCTTTCTACTCTAAAGTTACTTGAAATTTAGAAAAATGACATGAACATTGACAATAAAGTTTTGCACTCCATGATTTGGATAAATTCCCACTTGATATATGTTTTATTAAAGATATGACTAAGATTATGATCAAAATCTATCATAAAAAAATTGTGGAAGCCATTGAAAGGATCTCCAACATACCATTCAAAACAAATATTGATATTAAAAACAATTATATTCTAAATTACTTATAAAAATTATATTCCAACTTATGAAATGACCATCTTTAAATTCTTCTTATCTTATTGTAAAAATAAATTTTAACACATTGCAAATTAAGATGGAAAAATTCCCCTCCATGTTTTGGGAAAATTTAGTGTTCTTGGACAAGCACCTAACCCTCTAGACCAGTAGCTCAATCTAGAAACAACTGTACAAAGTATTCTCTACTTTTGCTACAAACAATAGACAAAATAAGAGAACAAAGAACCTACTTGTAGCTTCCGCTTGTTCCTTATCTCCCTTGACCGATTCCATTGCTCCTTCCCATAGTTAAGTCGCTTGAGAAGTACCTGCACACAGACAGAAACAAGAACCCATCAAAGCATATGATAATGATCTATTGATTAAAAATAGCATGGAATCAGATACATGATAAGCATATGAAAGCATCAAAAGACAATACAAGCATATGGAAAAAAATTTTGAATACTTTATTATTAAAAGGAAGAATTACAACCCAATTTGCCTGATTCAGCACTATTCCTCCAGTTCAATTCCATCCTCTCCTCACAACAAGCAAGACAATTTGACTTCATTACAATACTTGCAATCAGCTCAAAACTCATACCAATAGCATCTCCCTACAATCTTCAGTCTCCTTGATCACTTAGATGAGTGGTCTTTTTATAGGTGAATGAAGGAGGTTATACCATCAATGGTGATAATGAATGCCTTTCTAAATTTAGAAATCAGTTCCATGGAAGAAGGGATAAGGGATTGATGTTCCTTAACTCCCTTCCTCATCCAAATGCGAACTCAAAGGAGTAGGTGGCATTGAGAAACTTCTAGAGGTTTCCAAAAGATAAGGAATGTTCAAACTCTCACGGAAATTTGCTCAAATTCGCCCAGCACAGGCCAAAGAAGGACCAAGTGCGCTGCATAGCACTGTGACAATGTATGGTTTGTATTGCAGCACACCGTAATGAAGGCCTACCTGCGCTAATCTTCTTAGAGGTAAATTTTGGATGTTTTCAGTGATGGAACTTCTTGGGAAGTGAGGCATTCTGATGTTTAACTTCTTTAGGGCATGTAACAACTGCATTAGGGGTTGATGGTCTCTAATAGTATTGATCTGTAAGTTGGGGTTGATGTGCTCAAATAGATCTGTAACAGTTGCCCCCTAAAGCATGAAGTTGAAAATATATATGTTGAGTGAAATGCTTTATCATGAGGAGAGGAGGTTTTGAAACGGAAGGTGACCTGCATCAATTATAATACATATATCATGATAATTTGACTTTTATCATGAACTGGCTGAGGGAAGGCATACCCATGCTCAGCTTATAAACATTCATTACATGTAAAAATATAGTTGTCTACAGATATAGAACCATGAATGGTTGACCATGAATGTAAGGCCATTGTACATTTGATTTAGTACTCCTGAAAATATTGCAACCCAGATGGATGAAACTAGATCCGGGATCTTCAATCTCGTTCAATCTTTTGCTCAAGTACAAGTCTAACCATGTGAATAGATGTTCTGAAGTTGAACATGGAAAGACATCATCTGATTACTAGCCAATGATGTAAGCCGTTAACAGCCGCGAGAGGAATCAATGATAATGCTAATGACCTTCAAGGTACTACAGTGCATTTTTCATGGTGTGAATACATGATTTGATGTCGAACACCATACAAAGTCTTTCGGTTGAAGGCCAGTGATGTCAACCTATCGCCGGAAGCAAGAAACCTGCCATTGATGTATGCAAGCTTCAAGGTACTGAAGGGGTGTTTCTGAGTCAACTTCTTGGATGATGTGCTGATGTCGACAAGAAGCGACTTGTCGCAGGAGGGCCTTGGTGTATCCCACATCTACGACATGAAACGAGGTATATGATTTTGGAGATGAAAAATCGACTGATGACAAAAAGGCTCAGGAATGGTGGTCATGAAAATGAAGGTTTACAGTATTACAAAGGATGAAGTTTGAACTGAATGACTTCTCTTGAACATGTCGGTGACATTAAGATGAATTGGTAGCATTGACCCAAAACAAAGCAATGGATGGTATGATAGACCAACGGTGTGATAACCATCAAGCTGAATGACCCAACTCACATAGTCACGATGATGAGGTGAAAATGTCATGTTCAAGAGTGACTTGCTACCATAAAGTTTTCTCGGCTTTTTCCATTTTCCCCAGTCATTGCTGACCAATACCTCTTTATTTTTTATCAAGCTTGAGGAGGATAACATATGCTTGTTGTATAATTTCACCCTTCGGGCGAATCCATTGCTATTTGATGCTTTAACGAGTCTAGCGAAGGTGAAACTCGGCCTTGTCTTAATGGACAAGTTTGTCGCTATTTGATGTTTTTAACGAGTTTAACGACAAAGAAAACTCAGTCCTTTTGATGTTTAGAGAGTTTGAAAAGGGATGAAAAGGAAACTCCACAAGTTATTTTTCGTAAAATAATCTCTCAAGTTCGAAAAAGCGTAAAATAATACAAGAGAGATATCATTTCCAATCCTTTAATGAGCTGGAATAGACAAGCGCTCGACGATCTTTTCATTTTTAGAGAGTTTGAAAAGAGTTTAAAGGGGACTCCAAGGGGGTTCCTTTTTCATTTTTAACAAAGCTCGAAAAATAGATAAAAGTTTTCTTTGTGGTCAAAGATGTTCAATTTACACCTGATCATGTCAAATTCTACTTTTCAGCTGTTAAACCTGCTCGAAACTTCATCAAAATAGATTAGGAGTACTTGTTTAAATGGATAAAATGAATAAAAACCAATGTTTACTCGATTAATGTGCATGAAATAAACATAAAAACAAGTTTTATTATTCATTTTTATGATTTCACTTTTACCCTTTGACTTTGGTGCTTTGGAGCAGTTTTCTACCTCAAAATTCACTAGCTGATTGCGGAGGATTCAGTGGACCGTTTCTCGTGCCATCTGGACTAGGTAGGAGCTATCCCTGTTCTCTTCCATTTTATTCCATTTATTTTCAATTTTAAGCAAAAAATTTTGGTTTTTGAGGCCCCTAGGGTTTCATATTTCGCACTCTAGTTCAGTGCACCCTTTCAATATCGAAAGTTGTGCTGCATTGCAGTGTAATATCTCTAAGGGAGGGGTGCAATGGGCGCAAAAACCAAATTTTGATAACTGTTTTCTCCCTAATTGTCCGTTGTTTTTTGCAAAAAATGGATCCTAATTTGTTTAATGGTTGCATTTCAGACATTCATCAGATCAAAATGGTGATTATATGGAGAGAACGAGAGCATGAAGAACAAGACATGATTGCCCTAAATAATCAGGGAACAGTTGATGCTCTAAGGAATTGTGGTTATTGAAGTATTTTTTATTATCCAGCATTCGTCAACAAATTGAGCTTTTATAGTACCTTGCTCATTCTTGGGATCCTACCGATCAGGTTTTTCACATTAGGGGAAAAATGATCCCCTTTACCATCGATGATATTTACTTTCTGACTGGACTATCGAGGCGGGGTGCCCCCATCTCATTATTAGGATTCACCAGAGGAGGTGAATTAGTGAGAGATTATGTACGACAGTTCTGCTGGGAAGGAGCTCAACCTAACAGAGACGGAAATATCAACATCAGGGATGTTAGTGATTTACCATTGAGAAAAATCCTTTTTCCCCTCACCAAACTAGCTGGCAGTGCAACTTTACACTTGGCAAATAGGTCATATATGCAATATGCTTTAGAGTGTTTGGATCCAAAGGTATTTAACTGGCGTGAGGTAGTTCTTTCATCCATGAAAGAACAACTGACCAAGGTGAATAATGGAAAAACAAAAAGTTTTTGCTATGGGTCTATCTTGATTTCTTTTGCCTTGGAGAGAATTCCACTCATGCAGCCACAACATATCTCATTGGGAGTACCTGGACCTAGAGACCCATGGATGCAGAGGTGGGTAGATCTTATGGCTAGGCATGCTGGCCAGTCATTGATCTCGTTTACCCCTGCTTTCTTCGAGTGGTTTGATCGACAGGACATGGACTTCGCAGAATATCCATATTCAGGAATGGATTTCCGTGGTGATCCAAATCTGATATTACCGGTTGGAGCGCAGTGGAGTGCTATTGGTAAATTGTTTGACCAAAGTGTTTTTGTTTTTAAAGTTTCTACTTTTTTTGTGGTTTTTTTATATTCCCAAGACTAAACAAACATTTTAATATGTATGTAGATGTTGGACCTGTTCGACCTGCAGGACATCGACAAGAGGCATGTGTGCCAGTATAGAGAGCTGTTAGGAGAGCAGTTCTCCGAGACTTGGATTTAGCAGAGACACTGGCCGAGCTACATGATCACATAGAGGGTTTGACTCTGGGTATTTCAGATGTCTGGATCGAGGAGTTACTATGCGATTGCAACACCACACCATTAACATGCCGAGTTGTTGGATGAGACTCCTATGCATGATAGCACAGGCTATGACCTATTATCATGAGTAGCACTAGTCTACTTGGATATTTTCCGCATACATTTTTGAGTTTTTTGGGTCAGATGATCGATTTTTGTCTTGGACACAAACTGTTTGTACAAATGATGATGTGAATTGAAAATGTTTACTTTACAAATGTCGCAAATGTTTATTTAACACATAGTTCCCTAGAGAATCAGTTAATTTGTTTAGATTTTTGAAAATATGCTGATATTGAATAAACTCGAAATATCTTTCCAAAATATGAACTCTAAGGAACATGCGATGAATTGCTGGGTTTCAGACGGTATAGACGCCAGTAAGAGTAGTACAACAAGTTGTGAGTCTAGCCTAATGATGATTCGGTGTATGCCAAGTGAAATGGCATCAGAGAGGAGTTCAATCAACGCGTTATACTCAACGATATTGTTTGTGATCGTCCAATACATATCCCTCTAAAACTAACTAACTCGCCGCTTGGAGTGTGAATGGCCCATGCTGCATAAGATAAATTCTGTGTACTACGACTAGCTCCATCGACATAACCAACAAATGGTTCTAAAAAGTTCGACATCTGCAACAAATGCGAAGTGGATTACTTAACCAAAACAAGAACTCTAAAAGAAACACACACACACACAATCAAAGCGTATATACAGTGAGTTTTACTACACTTAACTAAGGATAGTAACATTTAAGATACAACCCATTTTGAGGCTGCGTCAATGGAATCCCATCATAGTCCACTAACTCGTAGGCACCTTTAATCAACATACGTTTAACAATGTAAGGTCCCATCCATAGTGGTTCAAATTTTCCCGCTCCAAGTTTATCAGAATCCTGATCGTAAAGCAAGACCAGGTCACCTTCTGAGAAGACACGAGGCTTAACAATTTTATCATATTATGCCTTGATGCGTTTTTTATGCACCTCGTTAGCCATTGCGGCATCACGATGGGTTTCATACAGATGGATTAATTCCAAGAAACACGCTTCTTCTTTAGAAGTGTCAGGTAGCATGTCAATCACAAGTTTGAGAGATGAAATTTCTCATTGGATTGGTAAGACTACTTCCAAACCATACACCAACTGAAAAGGCGTAAATCCGGTCACATTTCTCACCGAGGTTCGATATGCCAACAAGGCCGAGTACAGGATTAAATGACAATTCCTTTTATGAACTCAAATCATTCTTTGCAACATGCGCTTAAGGACTTTGTTGATAGCCTCGACTTGTCCATTAGCTTGCGGGTAATATGGAGTAGAACTATCATGTGACAGTCCTAATTTGGCAGTTAATTCAAACATCATGTGATTGCGAAAATGCGATCCATGATCTGTAACTATGGCTTGTGGTACACCAAACCTGGCAACCACATGGTTGAAAAAAAAACAGAGCAACCATTTCGCCACTGTTGTTAAATGTTGGCATCACCTCGGCCCATTTGGTAAAATAGTCAACGACGACTATAATATACCCATGCCCCCTGGCCGAGGTGGGGTTACATGTCATAAAGTCAATGCCCCATTTTTCCAATGGGCCAACAACATGGACTAGATGCAGTGGTGCAGGTGGTAATCGGGTTTTACGGTCAAATATTTGACAAGCATGGCAACTTCTGACAGCAAGAATGCAATCTTTGAATATGGTTGGCTAGAAGTAACCAGCACGTAGAATTTTCTATGCAGTTGTGTAACCAGATAGATGCACCCCACAAGCACCTGAATGAAACTCATTCAAAGATTTTTCGGCCTCCTCATGAGTAAGGAACCTCCGTAAAATCATATCGAAACCACGATGGTAAAGTGTATCACCAATGATTAGATAATCTTTGGCTTGGTATCGAATACGTCGCTTTTCAGAGCGAGAGGTATTAGGCCGAAAAGCTTGGGTCTGGAGATAGATCAGTATATCTCCATACCATGGATCACTTGACGAGATAAGAAAAAGAGACTCATCCAAGATTGATGCTTCTGATGTTAAATCATTGGAGGATGAGGGAAGGTCACAAAATAACTTGGCAAAGACAAGAGATTTCTTTGATTTAGACTTGATGAATTCCAAATCAAAATCCTACAAGATAACTATCCATTTAGAATATTTCCCCTCCAACAACTAACGTGACAAAATGTATGTCATAGGGTTGCAATCTGATATAATGGTAGTTTTACAGAGGAGGATGTAATGACGAAATCTCTGCACAGCTTGAACGACTGCCAAGGCTAACTTTTTGACATATGAGTACTTACTTTTTGTATCGTTGAGATTACGACTCAAACAGTAAATAGGATGTTCAGTTCCACTTTCTTCTTGAACTAAAACCATACCAATGGTTGTATCTACAGCAATAAGATATAGGTAAAAGTCTATTTGATAGTTTGGGGCATACATTAATGATGTTCTAATCAGAGAATCTTTGAAAGCATCAAAAGAAGCTTGCGCAACTTGGTCCCAATGGAAGGGTACCCCTTTCTTCAATAGACGTGTATAACCTTTAGCTAATTCAACATAGTTTGGAATGAACCTCCTTAGAAAGTTTTCCTTCCCTTGAAGTCTTTGTATCTGTAACAAGTTTGAAGGTGAAGGCAAGTCAGGGATTGCCTGAACCTTAATGGGATTGAGTCAAATTCCATCTTTTGAAACTACGAATCCAAGCAATCGACCAAAGCCAACACAAAACACAAATTTATGTGGATTGAGTCTTATCTTGTAGTGTTGACATCGTAAGAATATTGCTCTCAAATGTTGTGGGTGATCAGTCCGTTTTTGTGAATGAGCAGGCAAATGATCAAGATAAGGTTGAACAATGTGTTTGATGTCATGGAAGGCATAATTCATTGCCCTATGAAATGTAGCCCCTGCATTCTTCAAACCAAAAGGTAACTTTCGATAAGCGAATGTGCCCCATGGACAAATAAAAGTAGTTTTTGATTGGTCTTGTGGGCGAATATTGATTTGATTGTAGCCAGAAAATCCATCCCTAAATGAAAAGATTTCACATCCGGTACATTCATCAATAATATGGTCGATAAAAGGTGTAGGATAATTGTCCTTTGGACATGCTTGGTTTACATATCTATAATTGACACACACTCCAATTGTCCCTTGTTTTTTCATCACTGGAACAATATTAGATACCCAATCAGTAAGAGGTATAGGGAAAATGAAGCCAGCACGCAAAAGTTTTTCAACCTCTGCTTTAATGGTAGCGGCTTTCTTAGGATGAATAGGTCGAAGCCACTGTCGTACTGGTTTGACATCAGGGTACATTTTAATCTCATGTTCAACAATACTTGAGTCAATGCCTGACATCTCCTCGTAAGACCATGCAAAAATATCTCTAAATTCATGAAACAGAGCACAGTAATTATCAAGTTCTAATGGAGAACATGATTTGCCGACATGAATGTTTTCTACGATGTTAGGCTTGGTCGAAATGTTTATAGAAATTGTTTCTTCTATGTTTGACAAATTATGCTCAGAATCTACAGTATTTATAGAATTTGACAAGAAATCAACGATCGATGGGTGATTTAGTTCATTTGAATAATCTTCAATGTCATCTAGAAGGTGGGAACGATGATGATAATCCTCCCACGGTGCCTCTCCTATCATCATTGATTTGAAAATTCCTTCATTCGTAGAATTTATACGCGAAAAAGGATCCGAAAAGGTACCATATTATGACGACCTATCTACCCATACAATTTTTGAGTGTGGATTAGGGTTTGCCACATAAGCCTGAAAAATTGATTGCTATGATGATTCAATGGGGCTGAACGACAACCCCTCACTATGACCATCAATTTCAAAGTGGTTGGAAATTCTTGTAAAATTAGATGATGTGGAAGAAATCATGTTGCAAGTCTCCACTCTTGCCACTTCCAACAAACCAGATGGTGATAGGAGGGTGAAAGTACCCATTAGGGAAGGATCTTTAAGGAGACTTACTCCAACACTTTGAAGTGACAGCGGGTTTCCGTGTATCAATGGAATGCTTCCCGTAGCCTGTGAACTATTGGCAAAGAAGGCTAGCTGATCAATCACTGTGATTCCACCCTTGAAAGGGAATGCAATCATACGAAAGTATGTGGAAACAAAAACAGCCATAGCATATACCCAAGGCCTTCCTAGTAAAATGTTGTAATCGAGGAGTCCGTCAATTGCCTCAACTTCAATAGCAACTATCTTGTGCCCTAGTTCGATTTGCAGGTTACTCCAAATCCCATATGGAGTATATGTTCTTCCATAAAAGGTTTTAACATAGTTGGCGATCGTGACAATGGTGGTGAACCAAGTGTTTTCCAGCAGCTCATAGACATAATGCAAGTAGATGCCCCCTCATCAATAATAGTTCGGTGAACGTTCTTATTGAGAGCTTTTACTTGGATTAGGAAAGCTAATTGTGCCGGTAACTGTGGTGAATATCCCGCATCGTTAAAAACCACAAGATTCAAATCCATAGGATCTATTCCACCTATTGTTGACAATAAAGCTTGTTTCTGGGAGGGACAGTTTTGCAACACCTCGAGTGTCGACATAGCGGAAGGTGATTGAGCCAGATCTTCCACTATATTATAGTTTTGAGCTGCTCGAGCACAAGGATTGAATGTTGATTTGTGCACAACTCCCTTAGGTGGTTTTATTGTCAATTCAGGTATAATTGGTGGAACAACTTCAAGTGAAGTCGAGGTCGAAGTACTAGGTTGATCAGTGGCCTGCTTATTTGACAACGATGGATTTCCATAATCTTTGTTTCTTGTTGACACCAAAACATCATTTTGTGGACTCGTGATAGACAACAGGAGTACTTGGGATATGGAAGCATTGTCAGTTGCAACCAAATGTGTCTCCGAGGTAGGAAATAGATCTGTTAACACTGTTGATGTGGTTGAAGTCTTTAAAAGTTTAGAGACCTCAGAGCGATGTGGACAATCTCTTGTATAATTCTCGTTGTTACATATCAAACATGGATAATGAGGTTTCCTTGCCGCGGTAGGGGATTCATATGATTTCTCTAGAGAGGGATTTTTCTTGTTTCTTTTTGTTATTCTTCCCCTTTTTCTTACTTCTTGGTTGCTTTGGATTGTTGCCTTTGTCAGATGACATGACATTAATCTCTGAGGCATGAGTGTTTTCTGATGCATTGGTAGCTTGATTGGAAATAGCAAGAGTTTGACCAGATGGTCTTCTTGCCGCCTGTGTGCTTGAAGAACCGATCACACCGTCACCGGCATGAGAGTCCCTACTCGATTGTGGAGGTGGTGGAACAGTGAAAGCTGGTCTAGGTGCATCGGGTATTTTATCATAGAGCGTGCCAGATTGTGTGTAAATCAAATCTAAGTATTGGGTACGAGCGATAACTTTCTCTTCTGTGACGACTTCTCCTTTTGCCACATCCTCGGTGATTGATGGCAACAAGGACTTTATGAACCACTCAGCTAAAAGCCGATCGGGAACATATGTCTTAACCATTCGACGATGATGCTGCCACTCAATAATATGATCTGAGATATGGGTAGTAGTAGTCTGTTTAAAGTTGGTCAAGAGCTCCGTTCCAGTTTTGTATCTGATAGGTAACTGGAAGTGGGTCAAAAAGGTAGTGGCTAAAGTGGTGAAGTTATCGAAAGAAGCTCTCGGTAATTCTATGAACCATTTAGTAGCTAGATGAGTAAGTGTTCTTTGGAAAATATGAAGTCTGATCGAATTATCATTCAAAGTGTTGGATGAACACCATAAATGAAAGGTCATAACATGATTCGATGGGTCTTCTCCAGGATTTCCGTTAAACTTTGGAATATTAGATGGTAACTTATGCAGAATTACCAGCCAACAAGGTGCATATGCGATTGGATCATTGGTGAGCCGGTTTAAATCTGGTAATTCTAAAGTTGCTATGAATGGAAACTGTCAATTCAAGTAAGGTTGAGCATAACCAGGGTATGATGGAATTGCTTGTGCAATAGGTATTTGCAGACCAACATAGGGCATCTGCATTTGTTAACCTTGGTATGGTTGTTGAACAAAACCAGTATAATATGGTGTTTGATAACCAGACCGAATTTGTGGTTGTCCATAACCTGAAAAGCCTTGTTGTTGAGGACCTTGATAAGCTTGATATTGACCAAAACCAGGTTGAGCTTGTGAACCAAGTCCAAACTGAGGTTGGAACTGTTGGATCTGGGGTTGTTGGAATTGTGGCAACCACGGTTGTTGAACCAACTATTGTTGCCCAGCAATGAAAGGTTGACCAGGTTGTGAATCAACTATACTAGTGTAAGCCTAGGTCAGTCCAAATAAATGTATATTAACCTGAGGTTGTTTCTGAGCTCTAGAAACAAGTGGTTGTTGTATAACAACTTGAGAAACTTGAACCTCTTGACTTGAAACTTGTGGTTGAAAGAGAGAAGGATCAGTTTGTACTGGTTGAGATACAACAATTTGAGCTTGTGACTATGGCACAGTGGTCACACCAGGTGTAGTAGGAATAGTTGACACAATTTGCATTGGTTGTGTTGGATACACAAGCCTTAGTTGAGTTGGCATTGCTAGTTTCCATTGACAAACTCTAATTCCAGGTTGACTCGAATATTGTGGGAAATTACCATATGGTTGCCCTCCAGAATAAGGAGGATACAATGAAAAACAAAATTCCTCTCCATATGGTGGAAATCCAATATTTAATGGATATATAGGTCTTTGTTGACCAAATTTCCCAGCCTGATATTGATGTGTAGGATCAAACTGTTGGGTTCCTATTGGAGAAGAAACAGGTAAAATTCTGGTTGAGGGCATGGGTGATGATCATGGTGCAGAAGCAACCCCTGAGTGGGTTCTTGATAATGATTGGTAACCAATCGGGACTGACGAATCACCATACAGGTGCGAATCAGGTGTGGTAGAAAACATCGAAGGAGTTACAACAAAAGATTCTGCTACAGCTGCATCAAATGACACATTCTTGGATGTTAACGGTTGTTCAATCATAGTTATTTGGCCCAAAAGTTGTCCTAAAGATTTGATGGGTACTTGAAAGGAAGCAGGATCAGATGAAGCAAAGTAATCAGGAGTAGTAGGGTAAAGATAAAGCCTAGTTCCAAAGTGAAATAGGGTTCCAGATGTGGACTCTCCTACTAATTCCTCCTCTATGGAAATCAAACCTGGTGGAAGGACTTGATTGTCAAGTCCGTAAAAGATTTCTGGTGTCGATGAAAGTGTAGTTTCAACAGTTACTGATGTCTGAGGGGTAACAACTTCTGAATGTCGAAAATCGAAGTCCAGATGTTCAGGTAAATAAACAATAGTTTCAAAGGGAGGTTCCTGAACAACTTCATGTTCAGATGTGACTTCTATTTGAACTAGAATAGATTCCAGATTAACTAATTCAAGTTCAGAAGCACTTTCTTGTTGAACAATTTCAAGTTGAGTATCAACTTGTTGTTGGACAACCTTGGTTACTATTTCACTAGGATCAGTGCTAATGTCCTCAAGTAATTGTGAAACTTCTTCTGTAGGAATGGATGTAACAGAAATAGTCGGAGTAATTGAAGTCTCTGTAGCTACCGAAATAAATGTTTCAGGTAACCTGGATGAAGAACTAGGAGTTCTTGATGTACTAGACTCAGTTAGACAAGACTGCTTTGTCTGAATTGGTGTCACTTCGGGAGGCAAAGGAAGTTGGCTCGCTGTTCTCCATGAACGACGGGGTTTGGGTTGATGTTCCTCCATGATTGTTGATTAATTTTATTATCAAAAAATAAATAAACAAAAATGGGTAACTAGGCAAAAGGTTTACTAGGCAACTGTGAATTGCAGAATACCTCTTGGTGAACCAAGAAGTACGGACAGGCAATCTCCCCGAATGTTGTGTTTGGTGTATCACATTTGCAAGGTGGCCGACTCGGTTACTTAAGGATGGATAGCAACCTAGTGTTGTCCTCCCATATATACCCGAAGGTACGTGGAGGCCTAGTTTGTATAAGCGTTGTCTAATGCAAAACCGCATAGTGAGAGCATTCCCATATACTTTACGTACTGTAACACCGCCCTATATACTCGAAGGTACGTGGACAAGCTACGATATACTCACGTACGTGGAATGAGGTATCACACTCGGGATGTATTGCAGACAAGTTAGCGACAAGTGCTTGGTTTAACGACACCGGAACATGTCTCTAGCCTGGAACCACTAAATGTTTTCGTTAATGACAATGCTCCATTAGGCAAATTGATGTTCATTTTATGCTGATCTTGCTTAGGAATTTTCCTTTCGAGTTCAACACGTGATATATTCTGAAATTCCTAGGAATGCAACTATAATGATAAGCATTCTTTCCATTCAGTTTTAACAATGAAAATTCTAACTACTTAGGGATAGAACAATCATATTTCTTTTGATCATAGAACAAAGAGCACAATCTAAATGCAAATTCCCTACACTATTCCTTTTAGCACACACAAACTCTTTTCAATGCAAATGCATGTATTTCTTTTCAATTTCCCTTTATGTGAATGATTCAAAAAAGGAAACTAATGCACAAACGATCAACGAACTCTTTTCATAAAAATGACAATTTTGTGACAATTTCTTTTCAAAGAAAGGAAGACTCTACGACACTTTTGTTTTCAAAGAAATAAGGAATTACGAAACTTTCAATGAAAAAACTAATCATATGTAGATATTAACCAATCGATATTTTATGAATGAAGATTTGACGACAATTCAACTTTTGAAGGAAAAGACGATTTTACGACACTTTCTTTCGCTAAAGATAAATCGATTAAAAATAACTTTCGACTATAGATTGAAAATGACAAAGTAAACACATAAGAAACATTTATCAATCCTAGTCTAAGTAGGGCTAAATTAAGGAGATGAAAAACTATTTTCAGAGACAAAACATCATTGACATTCAACAACTAATTTGAACAAGAGAAAGTTGGCAAAAACTTTCAGTTCCTAGATGGGAAACTAACCGTCAAGGCTTCAACGCAGGCAGTAGTTAGAGACAGTGCGCTGAATCACTCTATATCTATGTGAGTAGTGCATTGCAGCGCACTGTGTCCTTCATTAGACTTGCACTGGTGACAGTGAGCTATTCTGAAGGCGATTTTGACACAATTTCGACTCAATTTTCAATGAAAGAAGACTGAAATTCAATGAACGATCACAAGTAGAGTATGTAAAAATGTCTTAAGAGGCTGATAAGATACTAAGGTGGATAATTTTGTCCCTAGTGGAGTTGCCAATTTGTTTTGGGAAAATTTAGTGTTCTTGGACAAACGTCTAAGCCTCTAGACTAGTAGCTCAATCTAGAAACAACAATACAAAGTATTCTCTACTTTTCCTATAAACAATAGATAAAATAAGAGAACAGAGAACTTACTTGTAGCTTCCTCTTGTTCCTTATCTCCCTTGATCGATTCTGTTGCTCCTTCTCGTAGTTAAGTCGCTTGAGAAGTACCTGCACACAGACAGAAACAAGAACCCATCAAAGCATATGATAATGATATATTGATTATAAATAGCATGGAATCAGATACATGATAAGCATATGAAAGCATCAAAAGAAAATACAAGCATATGGAAAAACTTTGAATAATTTATTAGTAAAAGGAAGAATTACAACCCAATTTTCCTGATTTAGCACCATTCCTCCAGTTCAATCCCATCTTCTCCTCACAACAAGTAAGACACTTTGACATAATTACAATACTTGCAATCAACTCAAAACTCATACCAACAACATCTCCCTACAATCTCCAGCCTCCTTGATCACTTAGATGAGTGGTATTTTTATAGGTGAATGAAGGAGGTTATACCATCAATGGTGATAATGAATGCCTTTCTAAATTTAGAAATCAGTTCCATGGAATAAGGGATAGGGGATTGATGTTCCTTAACTCCCTTCCTCATCCAAATGCGAACTCAAAGGAGTAGGTGGCATTGAGAAACTTCTAGAGGTTTCCAATGGATAAGGAATCTTCAAACCCTCACAGAAATTTGCTCAAATTCGCCCAGCGTAGGCCAAAGAGGGACCAAGTGTGCTGCATAGCACCCTGACAGTGTATGGTTTGCATTGCAATGCACCCTAATGAAGGCCTACCTGCGTTGATCTTCTTAGAGGCAACTTTTGGATGTTTTCAGTGATGGAACTTCTTGGGAAGTGAAGCATTCTGATGTTCAACTTCTTTAGGGCATGTAACAACTACATTAGTGGTTGATGGGCCCTAATAGTATCAATTTGTAATTTGGGGTTGATGTGCCCAAATGGATCTGTAACACTCCATGTAGATGCATCTTACTAAAAACATTTCAAATATTTTTAATTAAAAGACAAACAACTTTACTTTCATTATGAATTACAGAAATTTATTTGTTAATAAAAACACAAATGAACTTGATCTTCACTATATATCGCCATGGAATTTCAATTTTAAACTGAAGCAATGAATATATAAAAGAGGATACCATTCCATTCTCATGAATATAATGAGGGTTCCATTCCACCCTAAATAAGGGTATGACATGAATGTTGATAAAAAGTTACACTTGTGTTACTCCAATGAGTTAAGAGAAAATGAGGTTGAAATGCCTAGATTTAATACTAAGAAAATGAGATTGAAATGCCCAGATTTAATACAAAATATCTATAGTTTTAGAAAATATATAAAAAATATAATATTTTAACAATATAAAGTTATGTATAAATAATAATAAATAATATTTATAATGAAAAATTAAGTGATTTATAAATTAGGATGAAAATTGTTATCTATTTTATTTATAATACTACTATTAACATAATTACATAAATTAAATGGTTGATAAATGTAGATATGTATTAATTCATGAGAAACAGTAAAATGTTTACTTCATGATATATTTCACATTATAAAGATAGTTAATATATAAATTAAACATATATACATTTAAAATTACATGTAACAACATTTCTAAACATGGAGATTCACCTCACTTTAGTATGGAGATTCAACATTCTTAACTATATAGATTCATGTAACAACATTCTTAACTATGGAAATTCCACACGTTAGTGAGTTAGTATCTTTGAAACTTGAGTCTTCATATATTTTGGTGATTATAGGTTTGATGTTTATGAAAGGTTAATGGAAAATTAATGGTTATTAATATGCACATTGATATGTAAACAAGAGCCACATGGTGGTAATGTCATTGTGTTTGTTTTTTTTGGACATTGTCACCAATTGGCTTTTGTTATTATAAGTTTAATAATAACCTTAAGGGTGGAAAGCACGACTAAATAAATTTTATATTTTTGCACTTAATTCTATAATATTAAATAAATCAAAATAAAATTAAGCATATAAAAGAAATACCGATCAAATAAATTTAAACATTTTTACAACATTGTATAAAAAATAGAAATATTTATTTTTAAATATATTCTAAATTAGATTTATTTTAAAATATTTTTTAGAAAAATAATAATTCTTTTAATTTATATCAAAATCTGTAAAATGATATTCTCAATACAAAGAAACTTTGGTGCCTCAGAGTAGTTGCTAGCCACTTGAGGACAAAGCTTCCCCTTATGTGTACACATGGTTTAGAAATAGATATGCTTCATTTGTGCATTGAAACTTGATTGCATTAATCACACACAAGCCATTCTTACATACAAATATTTTCAATAGAACCTACAATTTGCAAATGAAACTAAACTTTGATATCACCTTCTCTAAGACTTTGAAATCAAGTTTGATAATTTGCTCCAAAATTCATTAATATTTTGAACTTGTGATATCATTTAACTCATATATTTTGGAATTTCTACATATTTTAATTGAAGTTCTTCTGTAACCTCATATTATTTCTCATCTATTCTGAAATTTCTACATATTTTAATTGAAGTTCTTCCGCAACCTCACATTAAATGTTTTAAGTTCATGGCAGGAAATGTATAGTGTGTGAAACATGAAGCAAATATAATACATCCATTCTTATCATCAAACAAGGCATGGAAGAATTCTCCAATCAATAATATTATTAATTTATGCTTAAAGATATTACAAGCCATTGAATTACCACTCATAAAATGTTGAGAGATGAATACAAGAACATTCCATTATAATAGGTGACTCCACATGGTCACATAGATATCTTGTCACTCTTTTGCATTAAGAACTTGTTTGAATCTTAGCCCAACACTTCCTGTTGATTTATGTCTTGTCCTTGAGACAAGGGTAAAATTCTCAAACATCGATCTACACTCAAAAATTAATGGATGGTGGAGATAAACAATTCACAACTTTCAAAATTATAGTAGACCTAGAATAGAAAAATGATCATGTCTCAAAAGAACATGAAAATTTCTGTTTGGTCTTATGAATTTGTAGTCAAGCCTCAGTATGTTCCTTCTTCAAAGGTTCACACATTAAACAAATCTTGAATAGGTTGAACTTATGAGATCTCTTTTCTAAAGCTTCTCATTAGATTTTTGTTGTTCTGGTGGCTTTCTACCTAGGCTTGAAGTTGTACTGATTGTTGTCATAAGGAAACAATTTGATCACATTTTCCTATGATTAGTGTTGCAAGGTTGGTGATATGAAGTGGGATCTATAAGCTTGAGCTTCAGTTTCTTTAATATTGTAGACTACTGCGAAGATTTATTATTAATTTCTTAGTCAAACTGAACCTTTGGAGACTGTTGCAATCCAATGCTAAAGAATTATATGTTAGAGCTAACTACCATGGCCACTAACTGTTCTGGCATGCAGTATTTTGGGAAGATGCAAATGAAGTCATTGATATGTAGCCAAGTATGAACTAGCTCTTCAATATTCTATTACCCATTATAATATATATTTTTAAGTTGCTTTCAAAATAAAGGGTATTCTTCTCTCAGAGTACAAATTGTTGCAATGTATTTACTTTTCAACAACCAACAAGGTATATTATTAGTTAGATATATACATTAAGGTTTCCTTACACCCATCCTTACTTGACATATGCTTGTAATTTATCCTACTTTTGAAGGCCAAACTTCTTCATATTTGCTAGCTATAAACACGACAACGATACCCAATAATTGAAAATTACTCCTTGTAACACTTGACAAAGAATGAAGAGAAATCATGGTGCAGAGGATTACTCTTGTCAATATTATGAATAGGTTAAATAAGATTACATTGGAGACATAGGTAATAAATGACTGTAGTGAAACTAGACTAAACTGGACTAACTTAAACTGAACTAGGACACTTGGATGGACATAAGTGACACCTAATAGGTGGTTGGAATTAGATTCTCGAACACTCCCCCTTAATTACAACCACATAAAAATTTAATTAAGATGTATGCCGGTCTATGTCTCAGCGAGGCTTACAATTTAAAAAAATAATATCATTTGGATTTCCTTTTCTTCCAGATCCTATAGCCTCTAAATTGTTTTAGCTTTTTCTTCTTGTTGTTTTCTTTAAACCTTAGTTTCTTCATTTGTTGGTGAAGGTCTTCCATTTTTCTAGGTTGTCTAAGCATGTCGTAGACTTCTTAAAAAATTGGCTTGTACGTGGACTGCTGCCACATGTCATCTTTTGTTGTTTGATCTTCATCATCAATTTACTGCAACATAAGTTTATAATAAAAAAATATTTCTTTAGGACTCCAATACTTGAAAATTTCATTGATGTTTTCATCATCCAAGCTGTCTTCAACATTCATTTTTGTAGATTCTATGCATACTTTATCAAGGCATGGTGTTTCAAGGAAATTTAACTCTTCTTCATAATCATCCTGTGTACCTACACATTGGAAATCAATGGTAAGTGTAAAAAATCTGCAAAACCACATTGTTTTTGTTCCTTACACTTTGCAATGAGAGCTTTTCTCCATTACACTTATTTCTCTACCTCTGCCTTTGTATCTTTCTTCTCTTTGTGGCTTTCCTTCTTTGCCTCTGCGACTATCTTTGTCTCAGACTCTTCCTCTTCTCTACTAACCTATGATGCTGCAAACAGGTTGTCTTCCACTTGGTTTTTATATTCAAGTGGGCTTCTCTCATTGAATAACATCATGTCGATATGATGTTTTTGTTGCATCATCCACAACCATTCATCATTAGGCAACAATTCTTCATCCAAGTTTACATTAATAATATTAATTTTTGGATACACCATAGCAATGATTGCTTCAATGAAAACTTCACTGCCATCAACAAGCTCTATTGCTAGATTCACCAAACCGTCATTAGCAAGATCTGTTGCTGGATTCACCAAGTTGTTATCAACAAGCTCTATTGTTGGATTCACCAAATTGTCATGAGAAAGCTCTATTGTTGGATTCACCAAATTTTCATCAACAAGCTTTGTTGTTGGAATCACCAAGTTTTCATTAGCAAGCTCTGTTGCTGGAATCACCAATTTTTCATCACTTGCAGCTGTGCATAGTGGGATTCACGAGAATCTATATGCTCATTCTCTCCTTCTACAAATTCTTCATAGACATCATCCACATGTGGTCGAGCACCGTGGGATTCAATTTTTTTTCATTTCACTGTATATATTTTGCTATAGATCCACGTTCATATTCAACTTCAATGCTCCCCCTTACACCAAAAATCCTCTCAAGGGTGTCCCAAGCCTCCTTAGTTGTCTTGGCATATGAAATCAGGGGAAGAATGTTTTCATCCAAAGATTCTTTTATGCATTTCAATGCAAAGATGTTCTTTTTCCTCTTCACTTCCAATTCTTTCAAAAAAGATTCATACATCTCTATCTGCTGCTTCAAATTTCTTATCCTCTTGGATTTTCCCATTTGTTGAGTGCTGACAGAATGTGGCTCAACAAACAAATTGATATACAAACACAATGGTTGCTTGCAATAAAAATGTCTTTATGGTGGCTTCTCTACTACACAACTTTTGGTTCTAACAATAATGACAGTAACTATGGCTCATGGTGGTGACATGCAATAATGGTGTTTCAAGAATCCCAAATGGATTCTCCTTCAATACAATATTTATCCATCACAAAGGAAACATTTCCACAAATACTTGACAAAGGAAAAATGCTCTAGGCTAACAATGCATACCACAAATACAAGGCCAAAAAAAACCTCTTTCTAAATCTCTTCATTTTTCTTTAAATCAACCACAACTCCCCCTCTTTTTAGAAATGAACCCTTTTGATTAAAAAACTCAAAGTAGTGTCGCTTTTCCTTCGTAACCATTATATATATATATAACTTTGAAAAAAATTAAACCCCTTAGTTTAATCAAACAAATTTAATTTCCTCTTTTAAAAAGAAACATGAACGAAGCCTCTTTTTAAAACAATACACGAACATTGTTAAAATAATACTCTTGAATCCTTTCAAGAAAATAATGTTCATGAAGAATGAAACCTTTTTTCATACTTTTAAATAAAAATTCGAATAAAAAGTACTTTCAAAAACCTTTTGACTTTCGTTCTTGATTTTTTTTTTTTCATGCCTTGACTTTTGATGCTTTGTGCCTCATACACATTAGTGAAAAGACAAATTCGTGGAACCCTTGATAAACATATTATGCTCCTTTTTGATTTAAAAATATTTGTGATAGGCACAATCGCAGACAAAGATGGTTTGCACAATTTTGCGCACTTTTTCAACTCACGGGGTGCGTCAATCTTAAATATTTTACAATTTCGTAAATTTTAGATTCTTTTGTGCATTCTTATTTTCGTTTGGGTACGAAAATGACACTTGGTTTTTCTCACAGGTGTGACGCTGACACACTTCTCTTTTTTCACAGGTGTGAAATTCACATTGTACTTTCTCCTTGGCCTCTCATACACGAACTTAGACGAAACTTGCAACAAAAAAATGAAATATTACTCTCTCTAGATTCTTATGAAACCTCACCTCTTCTCTCTGCTACTATCAATTTCATTTTACTCTCTCTAGATTCTTATGAAACCTCACCTCTTCTCTCTGCTACTATCAAGGAGTCTTATGCAACCTACACTTTGATACCATGAAAAAGAATGAAGAGAAATCATGGAGCAGAGGATTTCTCTTCTCAATATTACAAATCAATTAAATAAGATTACATTGGAGACATAGGTAGAAATGACTGTAGTGAAACTAAACTAAACTGGCCTAACTAAAACTAAACTAAGACACTTGGATGGAAATATGTGACACTTAGAAGGTGGTTGGAATTAGATTCTCCAACAACACTCTGAACATAAAGGTATCTATCAATGATGTTCATAATGAGATACAACGTCTCTGGCATTAGTTCAAACTCCAGATGAACCTAAAAAAATTAGGATTTTGACTTCAGGCCAAAGAGATAGTCCATATAAACCTTATCTAGATCTAAGTTTGACAACAAATGGAACTATCATAGGAGAAAAGTTGTAGCTCCATTAACCAATCAATGACATCATCTTTGCATTGATTTTAACCTGATGCAACTCATTTCCTTGACATACATGAATACCAATTTTTAGTTCAGAAAAATAAAAATTTGCTTTCAAACTCACAAGAAATTCCAATCATTGACATACAAACATACCTCAATTGGCCAAGAGAATTTGTATATATATTCAACACATTCAAGAACTGCAATTGGTTTTCAGTGTTTCTATGATCAATTCTAGGGAGCACCTGATGGAAATCCTTGAATACATCTTGAAATACCCTTAATTAGCAATATTATTAATCATTTTTAGCCAACTTACATCACAAATAAAAACAAATACATGTAAAGGCTATCAATATTATTAATCATTTTCATTCAACTTTCCTCATAATTAAACACAAAGCCATCTTAAGGCTATAAAACTTGCTAGAAATTTTGGAGTGGACAAGGGTGACTATTTGGCTTGTGTATATTGGTTTAACCAATACCAAATAAGAAAAGTAAGAGTGTGACACATACCTCACCTTGAGTTGTTAGCATGGAATTCAATGATGGTGCACTGTGTTTCCTTGATTTCAGTTGGCTAGATGTTTTTAATCCCACTTATTGTGCACTTGAGTCTATGCTATCACTGTTACAAATGATAATGTAATTTCTAGTGGTGTAACTATAATTAATCGGTAAGTTGGCAGGGATTAAAAAAACAACATAGCCAAAAATTGGATCTGAATGCTTCTCATGAACAACTCTCAACTCATTTCCTTCTGCACTCAAGTGAAAGTCAACCATGAAGTTTGTTCATTCCTTGGAACAAGTCAATCAAATGTTACCCCTTAACAATGTACATAGTTAATTAAATGTGCACACAACAAAAAGTTAACTAAATTTAAACATTCATTAATCTTTCCCATATTTAGAATTAGAAACAATTTCATACAAGTTGTGAGTAAATTAGTGTTGTAGTCAGTCAACTATGTTTAGACTATATAATCTACATATTGCGTAATTCATGAAAAAGCCTAAAATGTTTAGGAGTTAGCATCCTTTAGAAGGATAAACTCATTAATAACATGGCGCCTTGAGCATTAGAAGACTTAATTGAGATACTTTTTGGAGTATCCCTTGTGAAGATAAATTGTTTTACTCCAACATCGATCCTTATTCAAAATGCATTGCGCAGTATAGACACAACAACAACAAGCATTGTTGGAATGTATTTGATCATTTTGTAATGAAGCAAACACAACTCAACCAAGTAGAATGATATATTTTCAATTTGAACCATCGAGATAACATATTTTATTTATTAGCAATGCAGGAGAGGATTATTAGGAAACACAAGGAGAAAAGATATTTAGACCACAATCTCAATTTTCCATAGGAATTTTGAAAGTTGATTTGATCAACATATTAGAAGGTTATTCTGACAATATAAAAGAAACAATGGAGTTCATCACTTTACCACTTTTTCAGGACCAACTGCCTTCAAAAACCTAACAAGGAATACATATGGAGTGGGAATGGTAAGAATGCATTTCAGTCGATTTAATATTGTACACTCATTCCAAGGATTATTATCAATGTATCATTCACACTGCATCTTTGAAATATGTCGTAATTTAATGAAATTGAAAGTTATGAGTTAGAGATAATTACCATAGCCAATATAATTCTGGATGCGTATTGGTATCCTGAGATGTAGATTAATTTATTGACCTATAGCCAAATATGAATTGATTCTTCTCATGTCAATATTCCGTAAGCTGTTATGCACTATTGTAATTCTTCTCTTGGAATAGAGATTGTTTTTTTTTTTTGAGGAAAAACCTGTGAACAGTTTTGAAACCAACGTTTCGGACTAGCTTAGTGAGTCCATCATCAGGGCAATGAGATTTGTTTTGAGAAGAGAGAGCGTGATTCTCATCTTCTCAAAATTTAAAGCATTGTTCATTATGTCCCTTCCATGGTGGGACTTAATGGTGTTAAAGAGGGAGTCCATACAGGCTGATAGAATTTTTTTGTTGTTGTTGTCCATATTGAAAGTGTGTGTTTGTGAACTTTTCAAGAGCCAACCAAGTATTCTATCAACTAGGTATATACAAAAGGTTTCCTTACACTCATGCTTATGGATGTCAGTAAGTCATCCTACTTGAGGAGCCCAGGTATCTCGATATTTGCAAGCTATAAGCATCACAACTATACCCACTAATTGTAATTGCCACCTTCTAAGAATATGAATAGAAAGATATCTATCCATAATGTTTAGAGAGAGATACAATGTTTCTGTCATTAGTTCACATTTCAGATGCACTTGCAAAATTTAATATTTCTAAGTAAAGCTTAAGAAATTGGCCACATAAAGATCTTCTAGATCTAAAATTGGCAGCAAGCAAAATTACCTGATTCGATCAATTAATTAGGACTGCCCTCATTGTCTTATTGATTTCATCCTTCCTTTTCATATAATCTAGAGGCACACACATATAGGGCTATCAATGATTACTAAATGAAAATATAAAATTTATCTTCACATTCACACAAATCTTCTGTCATTAATAGAGAAACATACCTCGATCTTCCGATAGAACTTGTATATGTCTTCAACATATTCCACAACTACCAATTTCTTTTCAAGGTCTCCATCATCAATTCTAGGGAGAACCTCTTGCACGTCTTGAAATACACCATCATGATTATTAATAATTTTTATCCAACCTCCATAATAAATAAACACAAAGATATCTTACAGCTATAAAACCCCTTTGTGGTTATTGATGTGGGTACCTTTTGGCTTGAGTATATTTGGATTTGAACCAATACTTAAAACAAGAAAAGAATTAGAGAACTAATAAACTTAATCAATAAGACATACCTCACTTCGAGCTATTAGCATTGTAGTCTATGAATGTGCTCCGAGTTTCATTTCTTTGAGTTGGTTAGGTGTTTTTAATCTCCCACCTTGTGCACTTGAGTCTAATGCTATCAACGATAAAAACGAAAATATCCTTATGCATAGTAGTGCCTTTTTGAGCCTTCCTTCTGACAATATGCCTGTGTTTGATTCCTTAGACTACCTGTAAGTCTAATTTATTGGAACAAATTAAATCATGTATTTTAATATCAATCCGGGTTGGTAAACTTAAAAACACACCAAAATATATAGATCTTAGACCTAGCTAGTTTAGAAAACAATTTCGTAAATACTCAAAAATGAAGAAATGCATATTACAACCTGAAAATGTAAAGCTACAAGTATGAATTGTTGAATATGAAAAAATCATAGAAATTCTAATCTATGAAGCATATGAAAAAGCGAATAGTGATTTTATTCAATTTTTGTTAACAAGGAAGAGGCTCTTGTCTCAAAGGTCCTAGTTGCCCTTCCTTATCGTTTCTATTCATTCAACAAAACCAATTTCACTCATCTAAGTTACCAAAGCATAAAACATTTAATTCAAGAAAGTAGGAAGAAATGAATGCATAAATACTGATTTCAATTCAATCTTAGTTAACAAAGAAGAGACTCTAACTTAGAGACCTGGTTTTTCCTTATTGAAACTAATCATTTGAGAGAAATCATTTCCACTATCTCAATAACCATGACAAGCAAGTTAGTTTATACAAGAAATATTCACAATATTAACACAGAAAATAAAAATGCTAACATACATTTATGCACATAATTTAACAATAGTGTACTTAGCTCAGAATGGGGGCCCTCCACCTTTTCTTGGTACACCTTAAGATAATCAGCTACAACAAATCACCATTCACATCACACATAAATGTATGCACAAGAAATAGAAGGCAAGTCTCAATTTGTATTCAGAAAATAATAGTCACAATGTATCCATCACTGCTTGGTATCTTTTCTTAAATAGGCTAAGAATATAACAATATGAACTATAATTGTTGTAACAACTAATTTATTTGGATAAATTAGACTCAGACTACCTTTTCTTTCCTTCACTCCTTCCTTAACAACACCCTCATCTGCTTGGAATTGCTGGAATCAAAATCGGAAAATTAAAGAGTGTGATTCCATGTTTGGGATCAAAATGGGAAAATTACCTTGGAACTAATTTGTACCTTTATCAACCAATTAATCAGGATTTCCATCATTGTCTCGTTGATTTCATATTTCCTTTTCATATAATCTAGAGGCACACACATACAGGGTTGTCAATGATTACTAAATGAAAATATAAATTTTACCTTCACATTCACACAAATCTTCTATCACTAATAGAGAAACATACATCGATCTTCCCATAGAACTTGTATATGTCTTCAACATATTACACAACTACCAATTAGTTTTCAAGGTCTCCATCATCATTGCTAGGGAGCACCTCTTGCATGTCTTGAAATACACCATCATGATTATTAATAATTTTTATCCAATCTCCATAATAAATAAACATAAAGCTATCTTACAACTATAAAACCCCTTTGTGGTTATTGATGTGGGTACCTTTTGGCTTGGCTATATTTGGATTTGATCCAATACTTAAAACAAGAAAAGAATCAGAGAACTAATAAATTAATCAATAAGATATACGTCACTTCGAGCTATTATCATTGTGGTCTGTGACTGTGCTCCGAATTTCGTTGCTTTGGGTTGGCTAGGTGTTTTTTGCTTTGGGTTGGCTAGGTGTTTTTAATCCCTCACCTTGTGCACTTGAGTCTATGCTATCAACGATAACAATGAAAATATCCTTATGCATAACAATGCTTTTATCAGCCTTCCTTCTGATAATACGCCCGTGTTTGATTCCCCATACTACCTTTGTTTGCTTACACTCCTTCCTTAACAACAACAACATTTGCTTGGAATTCTTGGAATCAAAATGGGAAAATTAAAGAGTGAGATTCCTTGTTTGGGATCACAGATAATAAAGAAGAGAATGAGGCCTGTGAATTCCTGACAAACTTTTAGATGGATTTACCGTCGTAAGTCTTCTGGTTGTGTGCCACTATCATTGGCGATTTCTCTAGTCGCGATGCCACTTCCTATACCACATTGCATATCGCCTCCACAAATTTCTCTTGACTCACAGTTCACTCTAGATTTATTAGCTGATGGATCCTGCAGGATTGTGCTACCGGTTTTACTATCTTCTCCATCACCTACAAGCAGATGAGGATGAGGATTCCATGATTTCAAATGAAAATTAGGCTATAGATAATAAACGGAAAAAATTGATTAATATGGACTGACCCATGGATTAGACGGAGGAGGCATTCCTTGCTCCACTCTAATCTTGCCCACAAATGTTTCCAAAGACGGTTTAGAGTTATCCATTTTGGTAAACGTGGCGATGGTGTCGAACTCAAAATCCAAAAAATAAAACACCTGCAATATGCAAACCACTGCATACCGCAAACCCGCAAACCCGCAAGCGCGAAAAAAATAGTTTGGCGAACTCTCAGACCAAATGTTACAACAACTTAATCCAACTCAATGTGGATACTGTTCGTCAGATGGGCATTTAATTCGAAGTTAGAAACCAATGGGTGTTTAATGCAATGTGGATACCGTTCATCAGATGGGCGTTTAATTCAAAGGTAGAAACTAGTGGGAAATGGAGACATTTAATGTAAGGCCTTATGGGTCGCTGTCCAACTGGACAAAACGAGATTTTTTTCACCTTCTCGGGCTCTATATCCTATCGACATCTTATGCCATGTTGACCTGCCAGTCATAATTTTTTCCTACGCCACCTATTTCTATCTCCTCAGCTATTAACTTGCAGTTTTAGCGATGAAGACAATATGAAGGAATCACAGCCACCTCGGGCTTTGTAGCCTTGATGTGGCGATTGTGCTCAGAGCATACTCTTGGGCATTTTTGCTATTTTTTGTACGTACAAAACGAATACAAAGCCATGGCTCATAGATGTCATTATTATGCAGCGACATAATAATATCTTTAATATTTTTTATGTTATGTATATATTATTTGATTTAAATATTTCTTTAGATTGCAAAATACATATCTCAACCTATAAAGCATATATCAAATACATATTGTTTATCAAAACAATTAAAAAAATAAACAAGTTTTGAAGGACACGATTCATAGTTCTAATGAAAAGTGGCATATCAATGAATGGATTCATTGTGTGCTAGGAAGGATATGGTAATGGATAATAATAATTTTTTTAACCGGAAAGAGTATAGTTTATATTAAAAAATTTGTGCATGTTTATAACAAAATCAGGTCTTTATATCAATTTATCACTGTTTCAACAAGCCGATTCAAATTTCTTGGTCCATTTAGACTATTGCAGTAGCTATGTCTATCTTGGGGCAAAAATTTCCCATTCTGGAATATCTACAACTATAACTTCGACAAAATTGAAATAAGAGATATATACATTTACAGTTCATCATTTCAATAAAACAAAAACAAAACCAATAAAGAGATGGTCAGATATCCATAGGGCTTGGGTTGTTTAGATCCAGTCCTGGGGAGGCCTCTTCTTAGTCTTTGGGATTCTCCTGGTCTATCAAGTCCTCCACATTTTCCTCCAAACCATCCTCTATTTCATCCACCTTGAGCTTCAAATTTTCCCGCTGATACTGCAGTGCATCCACTTTGTCCTCAAGTTGCCTGATACGTTCCTTTTTCTCAATTTCCCTTTCCTTCATGTTCATATTCTCATGCATGCTGTGTTGAAGTTTTGAGAGAGCTTCCCAGAGGTCCCAATGATCTTGAACACAAGTGAGATAGGAGGGTCTATATTTTCCACCTTGCACCGAGGAATCGAATCTTAGCCCATCAAACCTCAGCTTGTGGCTTCCTCACGTGCCCAACCAAGAACTACCTTCAAATCTTTGCATGCTGGCTTCCAAAACCACGCTTTTTAGAAATCTCCTGAAATTGGCACTGTCTTCCCCGATCTTCCACAACCAGGCACCCTCTCACATCCACAACAGACTACCCTGATCCTCGGTGATAATACACCGTCCAACCTCACTCCTACTCCAATTATCCTCCATCTTTTGGAGAGAATTACTAACCCACCCGGTGTCCCAAATCCAGTCTGACTGTAAACACTCCGGACAACCCAAGCCCAACACCCGCGACCTTCCAATTATGCTTAGAATTTCTTGATTTTCCTTCAAAACCTTAGATATATAAACCTTCCTTCCCTCATTTCAACTCTTCACATCATAACGCCTAGTCTCTGTGACACAAAAACTGATACACAATACCGTCGTTTCTAGCCACCAGAGTTTCGCAGAGGCCATCACCCACTCGTAGACCTTATAACATACACAATCCACATACCTGTATGCACTTTATACCTGCTTCCTGACCTAGAGGTGATGTAGAGATGAGCGAGAAGATTGTTACAATTGAGATCCCATGAGTATTCCATCATAAATCCACCCTCCTCCATTAATTTCCCACCAAGCTCCTGATCTCTATCAATCATTCCCACAATTCTCCCACGAACGAGCCCAACTTCACTGAGGTCTTGAATTAATTTTTTCTCCATAAAACTCAAACCCCTGCATGCGCCTGAGGTGTTGCATCGCCTAATTCTCCAAGAACCAGGGCCGAAACGATGAGGCTGCACACTATGAATTATTCTTGAAACAAGTGTGGTAAAACATTTCCATGGGATGCCACGTTTCGAGGGATTTTGGGTGTCCGACATGCCGCAAGTCCGCATGGCTGGCAGAAACTTGCAGAGGGTGATGCGACAAGGGGAGAAGGAGCTCAGGACAAAGGTTATAATGCAAAGGTGGAGGTTAGAAAAGGGAGGGGCCACATGGAAGGCGAAAGGGGAGGGAAATGAGTAAGGGGAGGGGGAATGGGAGAAAGGGGAAAGGAGGCGGGTGGGGGAGGGGGGGGAAACGATAGTAAGGCAGGGGGGGGAAGATGACTGGAGAGAACTAGGGGGAGAAGGATGGGCTTCATTTCATTTCTATCCATTGTGGCTTTATTTCCGACCTACATATGACACGTTGATGACACATTTTTCCTCCTCCAGATGGCTTGCCTTATTGGCTTGTCTTTTAGCATCATGATTATTTCCCCTCAAATCATGATAGAAGGTCACTGAGTCAAAAGAAAGGATCAAGTTCCGGGCTCTCATAATGATTTGATTCAGGTTAGAGATCTTAGCCTTTGAAGTATTAATCATATGCCTTATAACTAGGGAAAATTTTAGGGGCTAATATTCGTAGGTGGTCTAATTTTCCTTGTTTTTTTCTAAAATTATTTGCCCAAAATTTATAGTACACCATTATTTTACCTTAAAAATCGCCAAAATATTATATCGACTAATTAAATATTTCTACAAAAATATCACAAATTTTTTTACAATCTGAAATTAGTGACTAGTAAGATTCGCCAAGATTTCTAAACTTTATGAAAAATTCCATCCTTAAAATTTTCCCTTCTTATAACTATAATGGAGTCTCCTAACACCTGAATCTTTTTTATCCCATTTATATGTGATCCAGGTGGATATTGGTGGCCACCTGCCAAGTCCACCTGGACCCCCACCATTGTCTTTCTCAGCATTTTTAGTTTCCTTAATTGTAGCACAACTTACTATTTTTAGCAGTTTTTCGGGTCCTGAACTTCCGGAGCCGTTTTGAGGCCCTAAACGACGTTTTTTGGGGAATCCGGGGGCAACACGAGTCCATGGAATGGACTGGTGTTGCTCGTTCCAACAAAGATAGTGCTCGGATAGATCTTTCTAATGAGCTATTGTACGCGTCAAACGGAGATCATATGCCAAAGTTACGACCCCGGGAAGTTGATGTACCAACTTACCCCCAAACGGGGCCCACAGTTTGGCGTTTCATCTCCTAGGGTTAGGTTTTGGAATGTTAAGGGTTTTTCCATTGTTTCTCAACAATAAATAGGCCTTCGAGCCTCATTGTAAAAAAGTTCAGAGGCATGTAGCCATCACATCTCTTCTCAGAGATAAGCTACCATCGCCCTAGCTAGTTTATTTCCATTTCTGTTTGTAAGCATATTTCAGTATTTTCCATTAATGAAATGAAGTATTATTTCCGCTGCATCTTTGTGTATATGGTTATCTCTGTAATTTGTTGCGTTCCTGTTTAAATCCAGATCAGTGGTATCAGAGCGGTCTGCTTTTTCTCTGTTTTTCTTTGCATGTCCCCAACAAGGTCGGGATATAAGGAGTTAGGGCTTGAACTAGTTGAACCTTTGCAAGACCAGCCTCGCAAATCCCGACGGCCTCCCATGGCGGACGAGAAGAAAGACGAGGGGGCAGGAGATCCCATCAAAATCTTGCTCGAAGAAGCGCTCGAGCGACAACGGAACACGATGATGGATAGCTTTGCGCAGATCCTTCAGCGGCTACCCAGAAGCGGCGCATCGGCTTCCAGCAGCTCCTCTGGAAACGCCACACCCTTTAAGGTACAAGTTAATTTTGAAATCCCCATATTCGAGGGTCAGATAGACGCCGATGCCGTAGATAAATGGTTAAATCTGCTAGAGGGTTATTTTTCTGTTCATGAATTTTCGAGTCGGGAAAAGATTGTTTTTTCTCTTCTCAAAGCAGCCCCCCACGTCAAGGACTGGTGGGAAACCTACTGCGAGCAGAAGGATGAAAGTACTGGCTCACTATTTTTAGCCGCACCCACCTGGGATTCGTTTCGGGATGCCATCAAGGAACAGTACTACCCTGTCGGAAGCTATGAGGATGAATACATAAAGTGGACCACGCTGCGGCAGGGAAGGGACCAAGACGTGCCGGAGTTCACCAATCTTTTCCATACCCTTCGCACAAAGTTGGGTATCAAGGATTCGGAGCAACATTTGATACTCAAATACCGTGGCTGCCTGCACAAGTACATCCAGGAAGAAATACAGTTCCTAAACATCCCCTCGCTCTGCGCAGCATACCGGTATGTCGTCAAGGTTGAGCAGAAGTTTAAACAAAAGAAGCGAGACTTTGGATCTGCGAATCCAAAGCAGGGGAAAGGTGCCCCTAAACCACAGAACAAAGGACAAAGCCAAGGCGGGACAGCCCAAGACAACCAGCCGAAGCTGCAAGCAAAGAGCAACGCCGCGAAGCCGAGAAAGGACACTGGAAAATGGTGCGAGTTCCATAAGAGCTCCACTCACAACACAAGTGAGTGTCGGGCCAAGCAGTCACTGGTGGCTGAGCTAAAGGTTTCAAAATCAGATGCATGTTCCGACTCTGAATCAGAACCCGATAAGGGGTATGAAAAAGGGAAGCAGATCATTGATGCGGATCCCAGCGCCACTGTTGCTACCGCAAAGATCCAGAAAAATGAACCCGAAGATCCAGAGGAGGAGGAGCGTCTCTTCCACTCCCAGATGTGGGTAAAGGGCTCCCCGATACAGTTCATTGTTGATAGCGGGAGTCAAAAGAACCTCATTTCGGCAGAGGTCGTGAAGCGGTTGGGCTTACCGACCACAGCACATCCACAACCATACACCATTGGGTGGCTTCACCAAGGGCGAGATCTTCGCGTGAGCCAGCAGTGTCGCCTTCCATACAACATCAAGCCCTTCACGGATGAGGTATTGTGTGACATTGCTCCCCTTGAAGTTTGTGATGTATTACTAGGACAACCATACTTGTGGAAGCGACATGCTGTGTATGAATCAAGGCCCCGGGCTGTTATTATTACATTGGGAAATAAGTTGTTTAGGATACCAGAGGTAGCACCACCTGCCGCCATCTCTTTGATTACTGCAAAACAATGCAGTAAGATCATTTCCAAAACCAGGAAATTTGTTTTCCTGATGATACGCCCTCAAGGGAAGAAGAAGACAGTGGCCGCGGCCTCCAAACGGGGTCCCTCTGCACGGCAGCTACAGATGGACAAGATTGTGGAGGAGTACGAAGACATCTTCACCTCCCCGGCAGGGGTTCCTCTGCACTGTCAAGTCAAGCACTCCATCGATCTGACCCCAGGTGTGCCGCTACCCAATGGACCAATTTATCGGCGCTCCGTTCTGGAGAACAATGAAATCAAGAGGCAGATTCAGGAGCTCTTGCAGAAAGGTCACATTCGTCTGAGTTCTTCGCCCTGTGGGAGCCCGATAGTGTTGGTACAGAAGAAGGATGGGACGTGGAGACTCTGTATTGACTATCGGGCGCTGAACAAGATCACTGTCCGTAATAGGTACCCAATCCCGCGGATTGATGACCTCCTAGACCAACTAAAGGGGGCGAAATATTTCAGCAAGATCGATCTGAAGTCAGGATATCACCAGGTACCAATTGAACCCTCAGATGTGTGGAAGACTTCTTTCAAATCCAAGGAGAGCCTCTTCGAATGGTTGGTCATGCCTTTCGGATTGACGAATGCTCCTGCAACCTTTATGAGGCTAATGGATGACATCTTGCGGCCATTCACCAACTCCTTTGTAGTAGTATACTTGGATGACATTCTGATCTTCAGCCAGAGTTGGGAAGAGCACCTCCAACACATCCGACAGGTTCTCCAAACACTGCGGCAACACAAGCTATGTGCCAATTTGGAGAAATGCACTTTTGGCATGACCGAGGTTCAGTATCTGGGATACATCATTGATGAACAAGGGGTGCATGTCGATCCAGCCAAGGTCCAAGTCATTCGGGATTGGCCCTCTCCAACCACTCTAACAGAGCTCCGCAGCTTTCTAGGTCTTGCCAACTTGTACCGCAGGTTTGTGTTGGGATTTTCTCATATTTCTTGGCCCTTGAGTCAAGTCACCAAGGGCGGGGCGAAAGCAAAATTCTTTTGGTCTGAATCTCAACAGAAGGCATTCAGGGAGTTGAAGGATCGCCTCTGCACGGCACCAGTGCTCGCGTTACCAGATTTACAACAACCATTTGAGGTCGAGATAGATGCCTCTGACTATGCTATTGGGGCAGTCCTTACTCAACATGGACATCCAGTGGCATATCACAGTGAAACACTTTCAGACACAGTCCGGAAGTACCCGACTTATGATAAAGAGATGTATTCCATTGTACAGGCCTGCCGACAATGGAAGCATTACATTTTGGGGAAGGAAACGGTCATCCACACAGACCACCGACCTCTGCAGTTCATACAGACCCAAGGGAAATTGCAGAATGATCGCCATCAGAAGTGGTCTACATACCTGCAACAGTTTCACTTGAATATCAAGTATAAAAAGGGCAGCACCAATAATGTTGCAGATTGCCTCAGTCGATCACCGATCATGGCGCTAACCACCGTGCTCAACTCTTGCGGGCACGAGACTTCTGATTGGCCACTTCTCTACAAAAGCGACCCAGTATTCAATGTGGACCGCCTTCGGCCATACTTTCCACCATTGCTAGACACATCCGACATTGCAGAACAGCTCAAACCCACAGAATTAAATCCAGATTGCATGGAACAAGCTGCAACTAATCGGATCATGGACACACAGATCAAGAACACTCGCCAACAGAATATCCAACTGTATCGAGTTGTCAAAGCGGGCCAACTCCTTCAGCAGGGCAAGTGGCTCACCAGGGAACAAGTTCAGCAGAAGTTTCCTCATCTCATGGAGGAGCTCAATGCAATGGGGACCATTGCTTCCTAAGGGGGGAGGAATGATCCAGGTGGATATTGGTGGCCACCTGCCAAGTCCACCTGGACCCCCACCATCGTCTTTCTCAGCATTTTCAGTTTCCTTAATTGTAGCACAACTTACTATTTTTAGCAGTTTTTTGGGTCCTGAACTTCCGGAGCCGTTTTGAGGCCCTAAACGACGTTTTTTGGGGAATCCGGGGCAACACCAGTCCATTGCCCATTCCAACAATGATAGTGCTCGGATAGATCTTTCTAATGAGCTATTGTACGCGTCAAACGGAGATCATATGCCAAAGTTACGACCCCGGGAAGTTGATGTACCAACTTACCCCCAAACGGGGCCCACAGTTTGGCGTTTCATCTCCTAGGGTTAGGTTTTGGAATGTTAAGGGTTTTTCCATTGTTTCTCAACAATAAATAGGCCTTCGAGCCTCATTGTAAAAAAGTTCAGAGGCATGTAGCCATCACATCTCTTCTCAGAGATAAGCTACCATCGCCCTAGCTAGTTTATTTCCATTTCTGTTTGTAAGCATATTTTAGTATTTTCCATTAATGAAATGAAGTATTATTTCCGCTGCATCTTTGTGTATATGGTTATCTCTGTAATTTGTTGCGTTCCTGTTTAAATCTGGATCAATATGTGCTAGGATGAGTCCCAGGAGCATTCCATAAGCTTTAGCTTGGTTATTGGTATTTCGGCCTAGCCCCCAAGCATAACTAGATTCAATGATTCCTTCGAGATTAATGAGAATCCCCCCCCCCCCCCTCCTGCCACCCCATGTAATGGATACTAATTACCAACATATAAACAACTAATAAACATGTTTTTGAATCCATGAACCCACTTAAGGAAATTAACATAAAAGGTAATGGCTAAAAACCTTGACTCGGTTATATTATCCTTTGTTGGCAGGCTCCTTAAATATTAGTTTTATAATATTTCTAAGATTTCTATATATGTTATGTCTTGAAGGTTAGGTTGAATTGGGAATATGATGTATTGTTAGCTACTCAAGCACTATATCTATTTTGGATAAAATAGAACATAATAATGACCCTTTTTAACATCTTGTTTGCTCGACCGCATGGCATCTATATTATGTTGGTCCTGTCATATGTCATGATGGATGTGAAGAGGTGATTGAATTGATATGATGAGTTGTGTTGTGGTATAATAGAGTTGGTGAAGATAATGAGGAAATTGATAAATTATATATTTGATAAAGTTGTGTTCTCTTTCTCTCCCCCCCCTCCCCCCTCTCTCTCCCTCTCTCTCTTATAGTGGTTATTGGTACTCAAATATAATGCATGTTAGGTGTCAATTCTGACATTTTGTTCACCATCTTATTTATCCTTCCATCTTCATTTTTGAGCCAACAACCCCTTCTTTTTACCATTTTTACAGAGATAATGGCATAAAAGACATAAATATGGAAATTGATCCTTCTTAGACAAATTTCTTCTTTTTAATTGATAAATATTGATTAAAAGAATTTATTGAGTTACCAATTTTGAAAATCAATAGCTAAAGGAATTTCTTGCAATCACAAGATATCAACCCGTTAAAAAATTCTTGTAATTCCTCCAAGGTTCATATAGTTCCATGTAAGAAAATTCAAATCTAACACTTGGAGGATGTTCATAATGTTCATAATATGGATAAATATCTATTCAACCTTTTTGTAGTGTCACATCCTTGAAGTCAATGTTGAGTCAACGAAAGGTGTTAGTTTAGAAATCCCTGCAATCAGTTAGAAAAATCAATAGAATTGCCTCCAATAAGTTAAATTCGAATGCCAGGGCTTGAGGATCATGATTTGAAGTTAGAAAAGATTAAGGAAGACTATCCAATGCCACATCAGATTCCTATTATCTATCTTAGACATTCTATTTGCTTAATACGCTGAAATGAACCCCATGTTTGGGAAAATTTGGTTATGACTTTATAGATTTTCTATAAAGAGAATGAGATAGGAAGAGAAAAAGTTAGTCAGTTGTATTTACTTGTTATTTTGGAACAAATATTAATTTTTGACTAAGGTTTTGAAGTTGCGTTAATTTCAAAGATCTCTTTTGTGACATGGTGTGATATCTTTTTCCAACTTCTGGGTATCTTGTATAACAACGTGTTCTAGAAGGTCCCCCTGATGTGTGTTTTTTATTCATTTCCAATTATTTTAACAAGGTTACCAGTGTTTAGACTTATTCTGTTAATCATTCTTGTCAATTAGTATGCAAATTGTGAATACTCCATTTTTCCTGTAATTTCCTGTACATGTCTGTGAGTGAAAGAGTGTTGTTTAATGAACAAGATCAAGTTAGATTTACTTTCTATAATTGATTTTTTGTTGCAGAATTTAACTTTTTGCCATTGAATTAGCCAAAATTAACATACTTTGAGTGATAATTAGAATATTGGATTGAAAAGAATTTGAATTTCAAGTTAACATTTGCAATTGTTGGAGTGCATTTTATTTTTACCCTTAGAACATTGGTTTTCACCTTAAGATATTTCATTAGAATTTATTGACCACTTTGACTAAATAAATCACGATTTCATAAAACATATAGTGTGATCATGTGATGCATTTATTTGGATCTGTATTTTTACCATAGTAAGGTCAATAGTTGGATTCAAAACTATTGGAAACAATCTTAAGTCTAGATCAATTATGAGAATCACTTGTGTTAAATTGCATTTTACCTTGCATAAGAACTCCTAAGTAGCTAGTTTTCACACATAATGTCTCCACATCAGAAGACTACCTACCTTGGATTGACAAATAAGTGTTAAGGAATTTTTCCCACTGTATGATTTGACAATGCCATTGTTAGAAAATCCTAAGGGACCTAATGTGTATTCCATCAAATATTATTGTGGTTCATTGGAAGCATTATTTTCCTCTTAAATTGCACAAGGTTGTGGATTAGGATCCTATAACTTGATGTTGAGTTGTTTAATTTTTTACAAAAAACACTCTATATTGATTTAATGATGTTTTCTCTCTTTTGGTTTAGTAAGATTTGTATCCATTACCTATCAAATTCATAACCTAGAATTCATCCTTACACATAAAGTACCTAACCATAAATAAAACATCCATCAAAATGACATAATAGGCCTTGGACCTATTATTTCATCTACAAAGGAAATAATCCACCTAAGCTAGGTTAGGTTTGAAAAGGACCTACTAATTCATGTACAAAGAAAATATTCCACTTAAACTAGCATAGGTTTGTAAATATTATTCTAAAGCTAAATGGAAATAACATTAGTTAGTCCACTAAGACACATGAATCCTCAAGTAGAAAATCATTAATTTGGTAGGGATGTAGGAATTTATGTTCACAATCCACTTAAACTAGCTCCAACTAAATGGAAATTACGTTAGTATGTCAACTTAAACACATGACATAATTAACATCCCTTTTATAAACCCTAGATTTTGTAAATGTAATTAAAACATGATAATGCTAGAAGGATAGCATTGGCGTCCTTCTAAGCCTATTTAACACAAAGCCAACTTTGAAACCACTTGATGTAGAGCTAGCTTTGATACCACTTGATGCAAAGCCAACTTTGATACAAAATGGTAGCTTACTATTGTGAACCCTTATAATTCCTAAGCATAACCTTTGCTGGAATAGATTAAACATATGAAGCCCATGAACCTCTTTCTCAAGAGGGTTTTCTTATGATGCCTATGCCTTTGTTCAAATACTATTTACAATCTTCAATAAACCTACAAGTGTCTCCTTCTTGCCTTTGTTGTGCCTACACTCAGTTCACACAAATTATGCCCTCGCATCGAGCCTCCTTCTATGTGCCTTTTATTAAGCCTTCCTCATTGTATTCAGATCATCCCTTTGTGGTGTTTGTTTCTCTTGTACACAAGCGCTGGACTGCACTATTGACTCTAGGATTATACCCAAACTACTACACAACACCCACACCCATGCTCAATCTCGAACTACTAGTAACTAGGGCTTAGCCCTAAAAGAGCTTGTGCCTCGCACAAGCCACCCCTATGTGACCATGTTGATTACTAGGCACTCTTGATTGAATTTATCCTCAAATTTATGGCTGCGATCAAGGGGAAAATATCTACAATGTGGACGGGTTACAGGGGTCATCCCCTTATGACGTAGGCAAAGGATTGGGGGGGGTGTGTAACTGGGCCCTCGTCACCAATTAAATAAGAAAAATCTAATGGGAGGAAGGAAGATCCATAGTGGATGTGGAGTGCAAGGAGTTCTCCTTGATGATGTAGGTGAAGGTAGGGAGCACAAATGAACTCATGATATTCCCAATCCAATGACTGTAGTGGTGGAGTGGGAATCCACGGTTCGATTGGATTTCAGAACACTATACTGCTTGTCCTATGAGGCTTCCTGGTACTATCTACTATCTCCTGCCTACACCCTTAGTGAAATCATCCCATTCTATTGAAACCTCTTATCGGGATGTGAGTATTACCTTGCTAAGATTGAGTTTTTTTAGAGTGAATTCCCTTGATTTTATTTCCTTTGTGATGTCCACCAATGCTGAAATAATTCCTCTTTCAAACATGCCTAAACTATGACCATGCTTCTTTGGTAAAAATTAAATAAGGAAAATAAAATATAAATCAAAATCCAATAGAACTCCTTCAATGTCTTACAATTCTCTTCCTGGGTCAATCTCACTCCATTAAATTCACCCATAGACTCCATGTTCTCCACTTCTATCCATATTCACACACAAAACCTTTGCTCAATTAAAATACAATGCAAAGAAGAGTTGATTTGGCATCAATTCCTTTCTTCAACGCCTCCCACAATTTGATTCCATAGCTCGATCACATAGTTAGATTGTCTGCAAATATTTCTAGAGCCTTAATCCAACAATTACAACACAAGTTCTTAAGATCTCCAAAAATATATTCAATCATAGAGAATTGGTTCATTTTCCTATAAATGATAATTCCTCATCAACGATTTGACCACACCTTGGTCAAGATATTTTTCTGGGTATAAACATGGGTGTCGTTTCTCTTAGTTTTCGCACTCTTCATCTAGAAATGAATGAACTCAATGTAGAGGGACTCATTTTGATTTAAGGGAAACACACATGTAAAACCATTCATACTTATCATAGAGACATGTAATTTCTCTTAAAGGTAGTGATATTCATGAAAGAAAAATGAACACGCCTTTAATTAATCCATACTTTATACACATTATAACAATCTAATTACACAACATGGACACACTCTACCACTTTTTAAACCTATTTCCAACTTATAGACTAACATATACCCTTTTGTTTGTATTCCTATCCCTACAGACTTATCTATCAAGCCCTCCTCCTCGGGTTACCCTCCCAAAACCCTCCTTTTCTCCTCTAACTTTACAAAGATATATAACTTCTTATGGGATAAAAAATATCCCAACAAAATAAATACTAATTCGACATCTATACCAACTCCTAGAAAACTACCGAACACCTCAGCCTAGAATTTGTCACACTTATAATGTGTCACATGTAGCTCAAAAAAAATTCCTAACAACCTAGATTCTCTCTAGAGCCTGAACACTTGCATTTACATCAAAATTTCCTATTTTTGGATCTACACATGTTTGATTTGGGATAATCTCTCCCCTTTTGGGAAAATTTCATAACCCTCTTGGGTATAATAAAAATGGTTGCCTAGGGGGTGGACGATCCTGCATCAAATTCCCTAGCTAAAAAGTTTTATGACCTCTTGGTCATATGTCTTCAAATTGTTCCAATCCTCCTAGATCCCAAACCTTGTTTTTTTCCATTCGTATATTTATGTTACTTTCCTATTACTATCCTTGTCCTTCTAGGATCCCATGTTTTATTTTGTTGCTACCTTCCTCTTGTTCTGCTGATGTTTCCCTTGTATTCAACCATGCTTTGTAGCTGATTGGTTCCTCCTTTCTTATGTACCATTTGTTAAGTACCCTCTTCATTAGCACCCACAGTTCTTCCAACTCATCTTGTTGTTGAAACAAACTATTTATTTGCAATAGTACTTTCAAAAATTTAATGGATTTAATTTCAAATTCTTTACTTCCATAACCATGCTACTTCCAATATTCATCATTAGACATTTTGAAGATGCTTGATGTTGGACAATGTTTGTCATTGCTACCAAAGTCATAAGAAAGTTTTTTGAGTAAAGTTGCAAGATAAATCCACTCAGTCACTATTTGTTGGTTAGCTCTTCTTTCACTCTAGAAGCAGAGCATAGGTTATTGATATAATTCAAATGTAATAAGAAAAAACTGCTACATATTGTATAGAAAAAAACCATTCAATAAAGTGAATATGACATAATATTAATATGGAATCATTCCATTCTTAAGTTATGAAAATGATTGCAGGAATTGTAGTAAGAAAAATAATCTTTCAGAAAAAGGGGACTGGTTTAATGATGCATGCGAACATTTTGGAAAGATGAGTCACACTATTTGTTATTCTCCTGGAACATATGGTCCAAGCATGGGAAAATCCAAAAACATCAATTTTGAAAGCCTTTTTTCAATAGTAACTAGCATGAGGATGCCTTGAGATTCACAAGACTCTGGAAGGCCAAAGTTGTGAGAAAAGATGAAGAAGGCCAAAGTAGCATCAAATCCATGAACTGTACAAAAAATATCTATGTAGAAGTAATATGCTAAATCATTGCAGCGTGATGTCTAAGAATGTGAGCAACCCCATGATAAATTATAGACATGAACTGGGTATGACTATTACTACAAAGGAAAGACAAAGAAATATTTGAGAATAATTGATTTGTGAGATCATATCCCACAAAATCATGGTCTTAATATTCTATTGTTGCCTTTAAAGAAGGTCAAATTATGGGAAACCAAGTTAGTCTTAAACGAAGACTTTATGGGAGTCAAAAAATATTTTTTAATATACCTAAAGCTTCATATTCATTTCAAATCCTAAATTGGTGTGGATCTTCAAAAGAACATATATTTTTGTTTTAGGTAAATAGGCCTATTTCCATCTCATATAAGTTCACCTAATCCATGGGTTATTTGGTGAATAACTCAGTCAAGGAGAAGAGAAATTACTCAGACATGTGGAAGGAAGTAAGAGGTTGATATCCCATGAACCTGGAAGCCATTTAAAGAAGCAAAAAATCTTGTCTTTATCCCTAGTTTTGATAATGTTTTTGAAGGTTTGTTGACCAGAATTTGGAAAAAACCAATGTCTATTTTGGAGAAAAATTTGACCTCCCTTGAAGCACAAGAATTTGACCTTCCTAGTAAAAAAATTAGTTCTTCATTTGAGAGCAACATCAACCTGAGGAAAGTGCAGATTTTGGTCTGTGAAGAAACTAGGCTTAGCCTCTAACCTCGACCTTGTATTGACCTATCTCTAAATTTTTCCTTATCATAGAAAATTTGGCCTATCCTCAAGAATATTGGCCTTGTTTTAGGGTTTCCTTAGGCTAAGATTTGGCCTTAACTCTATTCTTGTTTCAAAAGTGTTTTGGGTTTGTACTACGTAACGATTCAACCTTTGTTTGGGTCCGATTTAAACTTTAGAACCGACCACATCCATATCCCTATTACAAACAATATTACAACTATTGTTGAGCATACTTTATTACTTTCATTAGTGTTTTAAAAGAGCTTTATGCTCATCTTATTTGAAAGAACCTAAATTAGTTATTGAAGTCATCCTAAGTAAACCTTGGAGAGCCTCTTGGAGCTACAAATTTTGAGGAAAACTTGGAGTTTTATGGAACAGACTTGAGGGCTCATTGAAATATTCTTTGAGGAGTGTCTTGAAGCAAACTATTGAGCAAATTTTGGAATAACCTTGGAGAACCATATTGAAGCAAACTTTAGACTTGCTTGTTGGAGTAATCCTTATGATATTTGTAGCAGAATTTGGAGCAACCATCTTGAGAATTCTTGAAGACTTTTGAAGCAATCTTTGGAGCATATTTTTTGATAGACCTGTGACCACTTTAGAGAAGACTATGGAGAGAAATTTGAGCATATCCTGAAGACTTTATGGAGAAACATTTGAAGCATGTTTTTGAGCAGTCATGGAAGAAAATTTGGAGTGGACATTGGAGGGATTTTGGATTAATCATTAGAGACATCTTGAAGCAATTATAGAAGACTCCATGAAGTAGTGCATTGACCTATTTGTTTGATTTGTAACTGAGTTATATTTGAAGTGTTTTTTGAAAGGGTTGGAGCCTTTTGAGAGACCGAGTTGGAGCCTAGATTGATATTTGAGGATTGGAGTCCTCATACAAGGTTAGAGCCTTATGAGAGACCAAGTTGGACCCTACGTTGATATTTGAGGATTAGAGTCCTCATTCAAGGTTTGAGTCTTGAAGGATTTGGAGGTTTTTTTGTACAAGTTAGATAAAATAGGATTGGAGTCCTCAATTTCCTTATTAATAAAATTGTTTTTTATTATTTATGTGTTATGGTATATTGAGATTCTAATCAAAGAAAAATATTAATTGGATAATTTTAAAATAAAAGAAATACATATTCACCCCCCTCTCAGTATTTCTAATAATTTTTTTTAGAGTGAGTTCATTTAAGAACAATCTAATAGCTGGAAGGTAGATCCTAGGAACACAAATGGAAAATTCAAGAAGGAAAGGATAGAAACATTTTGAATATATCTTCTCCACAATCATGAAATTGGAAGTAAATCAAGTTGGAAAAAATCCATTGTTCAATGAAACAAATTATGTAATGGAGAAACATAATGGAGTGCTATTTGATGGCTCTAGGATATGAGGTATGTGAATCTGTTGTTACTAGAAATACAAGTACATAAAATTCAAAAGAATACAATGAAAAAGAAATGAAAGCAATCTTGAGTAGTATATCAAATTATGTACTTTGGCAAGGTGTGTCAATGTTATTCAGCTAAAATACTTTGGGAAAAACTACAAAACATATATGAATAATCTAGATTTGTGCTTGTTGAACAAGAACTAGAGTATGTGGAACAAGAGCACAAGGATGATCATGAATCGAAGGAAATAGATGAAGGCACCAAAAATGTGAAAGAAAATGAAGATGAAAAATACATTGAAGTAAAGGTTGAAGTAAACCTTTAAGCATAACTAATGGATCCTCTAAAATATATAAGTAGATTAAAACAAGAAAATAAATATCTTGAATACAAGAATCAATACCTTCACTATACAAAGGGAGAAGTTGTTCTCCTAAGGATCTAAGTAGAAGAAATATCTAAGGACTATTGCAATCTTGAAGAAAAATTGCATCAACAAGAAAGGAGACACGAAGAAGAAGTAATCTCACTAACATCTCATGTAGAAGAAGCAGTAAATGTTGGAAATAATACTGAGAGGGGAGTGAATCAGTATTATCAGATCAATAATTCTATTTCCCAAATAGATTTATATATGCTACTTCAGTGAAGTGAACTAGCGTGTACACACAATTGTGCTTAAAGAAACCATTGTATATGCAGAGAACTTGTGATTTAGACAATTTATCATGTGTTGAGCTTAAACTAGTATATCAGAGATTTATTAGATAGTGCAGGAAAATAAGAATAAAGCATCACACATAAGAAACACACATGAACACCAAGATTTAAGGTGGAAACCAAATGTGGGTAAAAACCACCTGCTGCTGTCGTCTTTGTCTTCTTTTAATAATAAGAAAATCTGTTTACAATCTTGTACTGGTGCAGACTCATACCCGTACGCAGGCTTCTACCTGTAGAAGGTTACAACCTTCTCTCGTTCTTCAGCTTCTACTGGAAAGGAGCTATAACCCCCTAGCTCTTGTACTAGCCAATATGTTTACTAGTACGTAGGTTCCAGCCTATAGAAAACTCCACTCTTCCACCAGGGACCACGTTTCATGAATTTTTAGACTAGATACTCCTAGATCACAACATGACAATTTGAGGGCCACTTTTTATCAAATTTTCACACTGGACCAACCAATATTCAGTTAATCTGAACAATCAGATCACTAACACCGAAACACTGCACTGAACCCAAAACCCTTCATCATTATTCAGAACTAGCTGTAACCTCAAAAATCATGCATTAGAATGTATACGCTACTTGGCTGCACCCAAACTGCGTGTAAATGCTACTTCTATTAATTGAAACTGTGTATACCTTTAAAACTATGCAAACATAAAATTTTGAATCAAGTCTGTACCAACTGTCAATATACTGAATATCTACTGTCAACTTTCAGAGCTTTACACAGGCAGGGACAAATATCACTTCTTCTCACTTATAAAATCAATCAATCAAATGCCATCCTCCTTATGTATTCAATTTTTACATTCAGATCTAAGAAGACTTCATTGACAGACAACAGTAAAATAACAGAATTTGATCAGATAGTTCAGTTAGATCTGAAAAAGAAACTTTTCTTTTGTATACGCTACTTGAAAGAACCAAACCTACATGTATACGCTCTTTGGATGAGACAAACCTTCATACAAATCTGCAAATATTGAATTAGAACTTTGTTGCAATTCCAGACTTCAGACAAACCCAAATCTTGATGGATAACTCGTAAAATAGGCGCAAAACATTAGATCTAGTTTCAACCAATATCAAATCATTCAAGAATAAGTTATTTCATGTCTCATGATCCTAATCCAACATTGAACTCAAGGTGCACATAAATATTTCAGATCCAGTCCCAAACACAACCCTGCAACATAAAATATACTTCAGATAGAAGTATTCCTTAGAATCTTATTTCTTGCACACTTGGCCTAATGATCTTCTCCTCCTTATATACTCTTAGGCCTTTCTCAATACCTTGGACCAAAACCACTTAGGACCAATACCTTGGACCAAATACCTAGGGTCAATACCTTGGACCAAATACCTCGAACCAAATACCTTGGACCAAAAACTTGGTTTTCCAATATGTACGTGCTTTTCCTCTTGTGAAAGTGCATGTATACGTTATACGCTTCTTTTGTTCTGTTAACCTGCGTGTATATGCTTTTTGGACAAAGTGAACCAGCGTATACCTTTCTTACTTCATTCTTTGGAGTCTGATTTGTAATCCTTTGCCGTTGACATGATGCACTGTGAACTGTCATCTGAGTGAGTTGCCATCAAGGACAACACCTATATCATAATGCCAACAATCTCCCCCTTTGGACTTGATGGAAACAACAACACCAAGGCACTCCCCCCCTTTGACATCAAGGGCAAAGGGCGGACCAAGATAATCTCTCCCTTTGAAATACATTATGCTGTCCATGCTCCCCCTGAGTACATGCTGAATTCTCTGATTGAGATCCCCTTTGTTCATGCTGAGATGCACTAAAACTGTCCATGCTCCTCCTGAGCACATGCAAAGTTTGCAAAAATATTCTCCAAAATAACATGACTCTATAACTCGACTATGTGAGTATGACCTTCCTATCACCAATGACTCATACATACATCCATCTTCCAACCAAGTGGGGATATACCAAATTCGACTCATCCACCCAACCAAGTGGGGATATACCAATTGTTTATACATGAGAAAAATAATAAATATTACATCATCCATCCCATACGAAGTGGGGATACAAATTACATCATTTGTCCAAGGGGACTCATTCAAATGTATGAGAAGACATATCACACCCTAGACTTTTACATGACTTAAGCAACAAATAGTATAAATATCTGAAGCCATAGCTGGACTCAACAACCATAATGCCAACAATGCTGAATGTACGTGAAGGCTAATTCTCCGCCTAAACCTATGCTACCTGTGCATTGTTAACAAGTCAATGATCAAGGCATATTTGTCAGTCAGATAAAAATTAATGAACAAAACATATCGATAGACAGTAATCATCAATATCAGACAGAGCACCCATATCAGATCCCGCACCACTATTTTTCTTGTCTGAAAAACATATACGCTCCTTGACCCACAAAAACCCATGTGTGTATGCGACTATACTTCATGAAACACGCGTATAATAACCTTTCTCTAAAAAAATTTGGATTTAACAGTAGGATGATGCAACAACTACTCCCAACTTTTGTCTGAGATATTCAAATGTTTCTCCGGGTAGTAGTTTAGAGAATATATCAGCAACCTATTCTTTGGAGGGAACATACTCTAATTTGACCTTTTGTTCAAGCACTTGTTTGTGTAAAAAATGGTACTTGATGGGTATGTGCTTGGTCTTGGAGTGCATGACTGGATTCTTTGAAATACTGATGACACTTGTATTATCACATAGAATGGAGATAGGTGGAGTACATGTGATCTGAATGTCTTGAAAAGTTTGCATCATCCAAAGTAGTTGTGTGTAGCAAGATGTAGCAGCCACATATTCTACTTCAGCTGTAGATAAAGCAATTGAACTTTGTTTCTTGCTAAACCAAGACACTAACATGGAACCCATATAGAATGCACCACCACTAGTGCTTTTTCTATCATCAACACTTCCTGCCTAATCTGAATCTGTATATGCATGAAGTGTAAGATCTACATCTATAGGATACCATAAACCAAAGTCTTGAGTTCCTTGAACATATTTGAAAATTCTTTTGACTACCTGAAGGTGTGATTCCTTTGGATTTACTTGGAATCTTCCAACTATTCCTACTGCATGCATGATGTTAGGTCGGGTACCTGTTAGATAAAGCAGACTGCGAATCATGGATCTATAAGTTGGTTGATCTATTGCTGCTGATTCATCATTTGAGTTGAGACTACATCCTGTTACCATTGGGGTACATACAGGTTTAGAATATTCCATTCCATACTTTTTCAAGATCTGTTTGAGATATTTGGTTTGTGACAGAAAAATACTATCTTTATTTTGTTGAACTTGTAGACCAAGAAAAAAGGTAAGTTCACCAAGCAAGGACATTTCAAATTCTTGCTGCATTACTGAAGAAAAATTCTAACTCATGGATTCTTCATTGCTACCAAAAATGATATCATCAAAATAAACAATAATAATTAGCAATTTATCAGTTTCAATCTTTGTATATAACTTGCTATCTGCTGAACCTTTTGTAAAACCTTGTTGGTGTATACCATAGAGAGCCTTTTTGAGTTTGCATATAAGTTTTTCATCATTTCTAAGAATGAATACTTCTGGCTGTTCAATATAAACTTCTTCCTCTAAATCTCCATTAAGGAAGGTTGATTTTACATCCATTTGGTATACTTTTAATTTCTTAAAGCTAGAAAGAGAAAGAAACATCCTTATGGCTTCAAGTTTGGCAACAGGTGCAAAGATTTCTTCAAAATATATACCTTCTTGTTGAGCATATCCTTTACAAACAAGTCTGGCCTTGTTTCTAATGACTTCTCCATTTTCATTCAGCTTGTTTTTGAATATCCATTTAGTTCCTATAATATTTTTATCATGAGGTTTAGGAACTAATTCCCAAGTATCATTCTTTATAATTTGCTCAAGTTCTTCATCCATGGACTTTACCCAAAATTCATCTTTGCATGCTTCATTTACATTTTGAGGTTTGGTGGAAGATAGTAATGCTAGATAGCTTGAGGTCCCTGTAATATTTCTTCTTGTTTGTACACCTGCCTCTTTTTCCCCTATTATTTGAGTTTTTGGATGATTTTTCTGAACATACCTAGACTGAGTCTTTTCTTCTAACTTTATCTCTTCTTCTAGTGCTTCATTGGTTTCTTCTTCAATGTCATTTTGATTTGATGTGGAAAAATAATCCCCATCTTCTTCATTGTCATAATATTCTGTCGATTTTATCTGTTTTTGATTTTTGCATGCTTCATCAAGTACAACATCAATGCTTTCAACAATTTTCCCAAGTATTTTATTATAAAATTTATATCCTTTACTTCTGGAGGAATAACCAAGAATAATACCTTCATCTCCTCTGGGTTCAAACTTATGAAGTTTTTCTTCAGTCCTTTTGATAAAACATTTACTTCCAAAAACTTTAAAGTATTTTACAATAGGAGTCTTTCCATACCAAAGTTCATGTGGAGTTTGAGGGCTATTTACCAGAACATTTTCTTTGTTGAGAATAGTTACGACACCAAATGCTGCTTCACCCTAGAAGGTTATAGGAGTTCCAAATTCGTCTAGCATAGCTCGAGCCATTTGTTGAACTGTTCTGTTCATTCTTTCTAGCACACCATTTTTTTGAGGAGTCCTTGCAGTGGAGAATTGCCTTTTTATTCCATTCTTTTCACAAAAATCAAAGCATTCATCCAATGTAAATTCCCCTCCTTGATCATATCTGAGGCATTTAATTTTTCGATCTGATTCATTTTGAACCAAAGCTTTGAAGGCTTGGAATTTTCAAATGATTCATCTTTATGCTTTAGAAGACCTATCCAACACATTCTGGAAAAATCATCACTGAACAAAATAAAGTATTATTCTCCACAAGGTGACTTTTCCTTGATGGTCCACATAGATCAGTATGGACAAGTTCAAGAGACTTACTAGCTGACCCTTATTTTTCCATGAAGCAAACTCTGGTTTGCTTACCGATTTGACATGGTTTACATATTGTATTTTCTGGGATGCTAATATCTCGAAGATCATGAAAAACCTTGAGTTTGCATGCTTTTCTTATTTGAGAAAAGCTTAGATGTCCCAATTTTCTATGCCACAGCTAGTTTTCATCATTTTTGCTTAGATAGCACTGTTGTTGTCCTACCTTGAGTTTGTATAAGTTGTTTGGAGTTCTTGTACCTTTGATCATGATCTCTCCTATATCAAGCTCATGAACAACACATCCATTTGATCAAAACACCACTTCATTTCCTTGATCACACATTAGACTGATACTCAATAGGTTATGCTTTAAACCGTCTACATACATAACATTTCCAGCTTTAACCTTTTCTTTCAAGAAAACAGAGGCTTTACATTTTATGACAACAGGGGTGTCATTTCCAAATGAGACATTCTTTTCTTTTTCTAAGGCATTATATGAGTGAAGTTTTTCTTTGTCACCTGTCATGTGTTTTGAGCATCCACTGTCGATGTACCACTGATTTTCTTGTCCTTCTGCATACAAGGATATACCACATCTTTCTGTTTGAGATTATTTCCTTCTCCATATCTTGGGATTTAATGGCATTTTCTCCTTTTGAGACGTTTACTGAAATTTTCTCCTGCATTCATATTCTTCATGACCAAAGTTGTTACACATTGAGCATTCTATTTCATTTTCAAGAGGAGAAAAATTATTATAGGAACTTCTGTTGATTCCTGTTACATTCCTTTGATTTCATGCTTCTCTAGTCATGTTGGTTTTGTAAGCAATGCATTGAGCAGATTTGTGCCCAAAATTATGACATGAAAAACATTGCCCATTAAAGAAGTTCCTACGACTATCGAATCTATTAACCTGGTGATCGCAGTTTCTATTGATATTCATCTTTGGAGAAATTTGAGTATGATTTGCCTAAGGTTGGTTGTGGCTTCTATTCATCCTTGGAGTAAATTGAGTATGATTTTCCTGGTGATCTACTGTTAGAGAATTATATATTACAGAGCAATGGAACACATAAAATATTGCAGAAATATAAACATAGAAAACACATAAGACAAGAGAGACACAGATATACGTGGTTCACCCAGTTTGGGCTACATCCATGGAGAAACAGCCAGTCCTTCTTTTTATATTATCCAACAAATTGAAGAGATACAGCCTGCAACAGATCCGTTGTAACTCCCTCTTCACTCTCAATCTCCTCTCCCTTCCTCACTCAGAATACATATATACATAGACGCAATACAATTCCCTCATATATAGTGAGGGGTTGCCTTCTAGCGCAAAAAACCCTAAATTAAACATAACTTCCACTGTCAGATCTTCACCTAATCAATGACCTAGATTGAATACAAAATTACAACATTTTACAAGGCAATTTTACATCTATTCTTAGCTTCAGGGGCACTGCCCCCAAGGTCGCAACCGCCCCCCCTGGACCCCCCCTGCAGCGAATATTTTACGGGTGGCATTGCCGCCCCATTTTGAACTGGGGTCCAATGTGGCAATACCTTTGAATACAGAAGATAATCAGGATCCACACCCAACATGTGATTTATGCCTTTGCTGACGATTGTCATACTGTTTACTGGTCTTTGCTGCATCAAGATAGCTTTTGGTGGAGGTTGACAACTTCTGTGATTAAGATGCTTATTCAGTATATCCAAGACCTGTCTTTATCAGATGGGAACGCTGAAATTTGATAATTTCATTTAAAGTTTCTGATCCTTTAGCAAATCTAAGATTGAGAGATTTCGTTTTCTCAAGATCCTTTCTTAGACCCACAATTTCAAATTCTAGTTTTTCATTCTGTTTTTCCTTTTCAACACGTTGGTATGTCAAGGTATCTATAATCATATTCTTTTCTTCTAAACAGATTTTGAGTTTAGATATTTCTTCATGAAGGTCTTCCTCTTCTAAAGCATCCCAAAAATTATCATTGTCATAAGCCATGAGAAGTCTATAATCATCACTATTAGATAAACCATCAGTATCCTCTTCTAAACTATCCCAAAAATCATTGCTATCATAAACCATGAGACGTCTATAATCTTGTCCAGTTTCATCTTCATCACTATTAGATAAACCATCGCTATCTTCATGAGTATAGTAACTCCTTTTATTCACAACTTGTTTTCTATTCCCTTTTGCATATTCCTTTCCTTTTTCATATTTATCTTTATGAGGACATCTGGCAGCATAATGACTGACTCTACCACAAGCAAAGAATTTGAAGGGTAGATTACCTCTAAACCTTCCAGAACCCCGTTGAAGCTTCTTGACAAAGTTTACCTCATCTTCTTCTTCTGAAATATGTCCTGATTCATTGTGTTCTTCCTTTCCTTTTGCTGAAGCTTTAAATGCGGCTTCTCTCATATCTGATGGTCCTCCTTTTCTCATCTCGAAGGCAGTTAGGATTCCGTGAAGCTGTGTCATAGTGATATTCTGCAGATCCTATTTTTCTTCTATGGTAGACACTTTGGATTCAAATTTAGCAGACAAGGATCTCAAAACTTTCTCAACTAAGGTAACTTCCTTTATTTCTTCACCCAGATTCTTCATAAAATTAACAACCTCATCTATATGTAAGAAGTAACTAGCTATACTTTCATCACTATGCATCTTAAGAGTTTCATACTAAATTCTGAGAGTTTGAATCTTAGCACGTTTTACCTGAGAGTCTCCTTCATAGCTCAAAATGATTTTGTCCCATATTTCTTTGGCTGATTTGAGCTGCATGAATTTGACAAACTCTGATTGTGATAGACTTCCCAATAAAGTATTGACAACTTTGGCATTGGTTTCATATTGCTTTTTACCTGCCACATCTGTAGGAATTGCTGTTGGAAATGTATATCCTCCTTCCACAATTTCCTAGACATCCGTTCCAAGCGATTGTAGATAGGTTGTGGTTCTTATTTTCCAATAAACAAAGTTGCTCCCATCGAATATTAGCGTTCTGATGGATCCCATGCTTTATTGATTATTCATGTTGATGGATCTCCCTTCAAGCGATCAAGCTTCTTCTGAAGGACCTGATCCGATACCAATTGTTGGAAATAATACTAAGAGGGGGTGAATTAGTATTATCAAATCAATAATTTTATTTCCCAAACAGATTTATATACTCTACTTCAGTGAAGTGAACTAGCGTGTACACGCAATTGTGCTTAAAGAAACCAACATATATGTAGAGAACTTATGATTTAGAAAATTTATCATGTGTTGAGCTTAAACCAGTATATAAGAGATTTATTAGACAATGTAGGAAAATAAGAATAAAGAATCACACATAAGCAACACACCTGAACACCGAAATTTAAGGTGGAAACCCAATGTGGGTAAAAACCACTTGCTACTGTCATCTCTACCTTCTTTTAATAATAAGAAAATCTGTTTACAATCTTGTATTGGTGTAGAATCATACCAGTACACAGGCTTCTACCTGCAGAAGGTTACAACCTTCTCTCGTTCTCTAGCTTCTACTGGAATGGAGCTAGAACCCCCTAGCTATTGTACTAGCCAATATGTTTACTAGCACGTAGGTGCTAGCCTATAGAAAACTCCACTCTTCCACCAGGGACCACGTTTCATGAATTTTCAAACTGGATACTCCTTGATCACAACACCACAATCTAAGGGCCACGTTTCATCAAATTTTCACACTGGACCCATCAAATCTTCCAAACTTAAACTGCATCAACCAATATTCAGTTAATCTAAACAATCAGATCACTGACACCAGAACACTATACTGAACCTAGATCCTTGCATCGTCATTCAGAACGAGCTGTAACCTCAAAAATCATGCATTAGAATGTATACGTTACTTGGCTACACCCAATCTGCGTGTATATGCTACTTCCATTAATTGAACCTGCGTATACCTTCAAAACTACGGAAACATTAAATTTTGAATCAAGTTTGTACCAACTACCAATATATTGAATATCTACTGTCAACTTTCAGAGCTTTACACAGGTAGGGACAGAGATCACTTCTTCTCACTTATACAATCAATCAATCAAATGCCATCCTCCTTATGTATTCAGTTTTTACATTCAGATCTAAGAAGACTTCATTGACAGACAACAATAAAATAACAGAATTTGATCAGATAGTTCAGTCAAATCTGAAAAAGAAGTTTTTATTTTGTATACGCTACTTAAAAGAACCGAACTTGCGTGTATACGCTCTTTGGCTGAGATGAACCTGCGTACAGATCTGCAAATATTGACTTAGAACTTTGCTGCAATTCCAGACTTCAGACAAACCCAAATCTTGATGGATAACGAGTAAAACAGGCGCAAAACATCAGATCTAGTTTCAACCAATATCAGATCATTCAAGAATAAGTTATTTCATGTCTCATGATCCTGATCCAACATTGAACTCAAGGTGCACATAAATATTTCAGATCTAGTCCCAAACACAACCTTGCAACATAAAATATACTTCAGATAGAAGTATTCCTTAGAATCTTATTGCTTGCACACTTGGCCTAATGATGTTCTCCTCCTTATATACTCTTAGGCATTTCTCAATACCTTGGACCAAAACCACTTAGGACCAATACCTTGGACCAAATACCTAGGGTCAATACCTTGGACCAAATACCTCGGACCAAATACCTTGGATCAATACCTTGGATCAAAATACCTTGGACCAAAAACTTGGTTTTCCAATATGTACACGCTTTTCCTCTTATGAAAGTGTGTGTATACGTTATATGCTTCTTTTGTTCTATTAACCCACGTGTATATGATTTTTGGACAAAGTGAACCAACGTATACCTTTCTTACTTCATTATTTGGAGTCTGATCTATAATCCTTTGTTGTTGACCTGCTGCACTGTGAACTGTCATCTGAGTGAGTTGCCATCAAGGACAACACCTGTATCATAATGTCAATAATAAAGATATAATTGACGAACAAAAAACAAGATTGTGAGAAACTTGAAGAAGAAATTGTCTCAATAAAAAGAAGTTGAAAACTTATGCAAGAGTTTAAAGAGTTCTCATTATTTGGATGACATTCTTAGTCATCGAAGCTCACCATTTGATAAAAGGGGACTTGTTTATATAGGTGAATATCAAAAGACTAAATTAGAAGAAAAATATGAAAGTGACATCATTCAAAAAGAAAAATCACAATGAAAGTTAAAATAATGTTGTAAGTGCTTCCCCTCCTAAAAGTTATTCTGACGACTTCAAGGAATATTCTCTTGTTGCAAGAAATTGTGAGAATCAACCAAAGATTGAACCTCATTCGTGACAAAGAAAATTCAAGAAATCATCAAGGAAAGTCTTCTCATCCAGGTATCAAACCTTATTATCTAGATATTGTTATCCTTGCACTAATTTTGGTCATAAAGCTAGATATTATAGATCATTCTACAAGAATGATTGCAAAGGTTATCATAAAATACCTAGAAGGAAAATTACAAGCAAATAAGAAAAAATATCCAATGTCTATTACATTTCAATTTCTATATTATTTAATATAGAATGCTATCAATGTCACAAATTTGGAAATTTAGCATGGGACTGCAGAAGTGGAATGAAGTGGGTTCTTAAGAATATCAAAGAACAAAATTTATATGAAAATCTCATCAAGATTTTAAGAAGAAAACAAACCTGACTGATATGAAGCTCTTATCTAATTTTAGGGAAGGTTTTCATTGAGTGTTTTTCCTTAATACCTCAAGTTTAATCTTCCAGTCTCTCCAGTTATGCATAGTTTTATGGCTCATGATTGCATAACAACACTGATGTTACCTTCTCCTTGAGTAAGACAATTTCCCTCCATCTGCCTTAGTCTCTTCCTTGTCCAATTGATAAAGGAGCATTGTTATTCATAACTTTATGGAATCATTCAACTTTTCAACCAAATTCAAATTCAGTTCTTAAAATTGTTGGGATAAGGTCCCCTGGGGTCAAATTTTGCATTTGATTTTTATATAATTGTAAAGTCTCTGTGTTTTGAGGAGGCATAACACGAAGGTAATAAGAGTCAAAGGGGATTTAGCCCCTTAGGTTGTTAGAAGATAGGGAGTTTTGAGACCCGCTCATGGTCCATGAACCACGGTATTGTAAAAGAGAAGGCTATATATAGAAGAGTCATAGCAAGTCTAGGAGGTAACTTATTGATAGAAGATCATTGAATGGGGCAAGTAAGCTAAGGAAGGAAAGTATGTTTCTTGTACTTAGGCGAAGGGGAAGACTCCTGTAGCTAGGTGCATGGAGACCTTGGTAAGTTCGCAGGCTGAGTGCGCGAGCCCCTGCAGCTGAGTGCGCAGGGAAGAAGACTCTGTAACTGAAAGAATACATCTAATAAAGACAATTTTGATCCATGATTTGTCGATCTATGCATCTATAATTACTTTTGAAATTTCTTTATTTTATCTTTATATCTAAATTTATATGAATGACTGCTTAATTGATGCATGAAAGTAATAGATCAACTTAATTTATTGATGTTATGAATGTTTAAAGGCCTTCGTGAAGGTATAGATTCGGTTTATACAAATTACTGCAATTACCTATTTTGGAAGGATTAGGGTCTGCGAAGACCGAACTAAGCTATAGAAACCATAGGAACCCATCACACTGACCTCTGGATGCATAAACCTGGTTCTGTCATCCCCCAATACTACTTTGGGTGAGACTTTAGCCTGCCCTACATGTGTTGTTTCCGAAAGGGTCAACAGTTTAGGGTTTTGTTGGTTGGCGTAGCTAACTTTGAACCTTGGTCTGAGGGATGTGTCATAAGTGGTTCCCCAATAAGAAATATATTGAAAAGTGGATAGATAGGAAACCACAGCCATTTGCATCTCAGGAAAATAGGAATCCGTTCCTGTCGAAGGAAGAGTGGTTGAATAGATACCTATTCACAAACAAACACGAGATATTATTCTGTTCTTTTCCATGCGAATTGCATGAGTGGCTGTCCAAATTGGTGAAAAATTAGGGTACGTGGAAGATTGATGACCCTATTGTGTGGACCCCATAATTAGTGAAGTGCTTGGAGGCTTTAGAAGACAAAATTGTGCGGGCTGTCGACCCCTGGATTGATAATATTCTAGGAGGGTTCATTATTGAGTTCGCGATCGATACGTTCACCAACTATAGTGAAGCAGAGTGGAAGCTTTTCAATGGACCAAGAGGTAAGTACCTGAAATCCCTGAAGACCTGGATTAATATGTTATTGTGCGAAAGCGGGTTATGCCTTTAAATTGATGTTAGGGACTACACGAAGTGGGAGAGCATTCATAAGGAACCTAGATTCAGACTATGAATATAGTCCTCTATTAGGATCATCTGATAATGATGACGAAGGTAGTATTCTGAAGACACCATGAAGTGCACTTGTTGGGATGGGGTCTCGTGGGTCAGTTTTGGGATTAAGATAGCCCAAGTTTTGCTCATTTTTGTGTAAATAATGTAAAGTCTCCGCGAATTATGGACGCATAGTGCATAGATGAGTAGGAGTCAAAGGGGTTTTATCCCCTTGTTTATGTAAATATTAAGTTAGTTTTGAGATCCACCCATGGTTCGCAGACCATGGGATTGTATGAAAAAGGGTATACATAGGTGTGTCTTAGAGAGTCCAAGGCAGATAAAGAAGAGGGATGTAATGGGTCAATAAAAGATAAATGATAGAGAAAAAGTGGGTTAGATAGGAGAGAAAGGCAATGCAGTTGAGTGCACAGAAGCCTAGATAGCGTTCAAAGCTGAGCGTGCAAACCCCTGTAGCTGAGTGCGCAAGGAAGTTTTGATTCTGTATTATGAACTGGAAATCAGTAAAGAGTTGTTTCTGTAGAAATCTAGCGTATTGCTGTTTACTCCTGCTTATGATATATGCTGTGATGAATAATGTGTTTATGGAATATTGATCTAATGATGCATGATGCCTCTAGTAAGTCCTAATAAATGTACGCAATGCATGTTAAATACCTTCACGAAGACTTGGATAAATTATGTTTTGTTTAATAATAACTTAAGTAGATCTGCGCGAACATTAATATAGGGTTGCTTTCTGAGGCATGTAAGTGGATAAATCGACTGTTAAGGGTCCACAAAGGCTGAGCATAGACCTTCGCGAAGGACTGAAGGCTGTTTTAACAAAGTTGCAGTACCAGGCCCTAAGGGCTTATCAATCTACATGAAGGCAGATCTAGGGAGCTAAAATACATCACACTGATATTTGGATGCAGAAACTTGGTTCCAACATCCCCCCATACTGCTTTGTGTGAGACTGCAGCCTGGACTACGCGGGTTATTGACGAAAGGGCCAGTAGTGTAGGGTTTTTTTGGTTGGTGTGACTAACTCTGAACTTGGCTCAGGACCCCCTAAGCCAACAAATGGTTCTGTTGTCGGGACCAGGATCTTCTTGAAGGAGATGTGGGATGTCGCATCATTGAAATCCGACCAAAAAAGAAATTGAAAAGTGGCTGGATAGAAAGATTCACAAATTTGTGAAGCAGGAAAACAGGAATCCATGCCTGTCAAAGGAGCAGTGGTTGGATAGATATTTGTATATAGAGATACATGGAATTTTCTTCTGCACTTTCTCGATCAAATTATATGAGTGGTTAGCTAAGCTGGCAGACAATCAAGGGATGTGGAAGCTTGATAGTCCAATAGTGTAGACTCCATAACTAGTACGACGATTAGAAGCCTCTGAAGACAAGATCGCGTGGGCTGTCGATCACTGGCTCGATCAAATTATAGGAGGATTTGTTACAAAATTCGCAGTTGATACCTCATTCAGCTACAATGAAGCAGAGGGATGATTTTTCAAAGGAACACGAGGTAAGTATTTAAGATCTTTGAATACTTGGATTAAAATGTTGTTATGTGAAAAATGGGTGATGAAATTACCTTGATGTTTGGAGCTACACGAAGTGGACGACTCTTTAGAAATCGTGAAGGATTAGGACCAGAGTATAGTCCATTGGTTGGAACTCCTTTAAGTGATGACGAAGGAGTGGAATGAACTCTGTCACGAAGCGATGTTCAACTAATCTCTCAGGGGTTTCCTCGAATACATCATCCATCCACTTTGGCTCCACCTCCACCTCCACCACATACACCTTCACCCACACCTCCTCCACCACCACCACCATTCAACATGGTGAACACGATGAAGCTTCTGATTTTTGAAGGCATAGGGAGTGAAGACACAGAGTAGTCTTGGTTTGTTGTAAATGCTGTGTGGACCCTGCAACAAATTACTGATAATAATATAAAGAAGGCACAATTGGTTACCACTCTGCAGGATTGTGCGCTAACTTGGTATATTAAGTATTGTTTTGATAATCCTCTAGCATCGCTAGTAGAAACTAAGGCTGCTTTAAGCAAAGAGTTTAGTAAGCCTAAGTCTGACTCGCAGTCAGTAGTTATATTTAAGGAAATCATGATGAGGATTGATGAGACGCCTTGGGAATTAGATCAAAGGTTGAAATGTCAAATTCGAGAAGCTAACATGTAGCTCACAGATGGTCAGCATCGTGAATGGTTTATAGCTTTGATTTTTCCCCATCTAAGAATTGCTCTGTCGTAACAAAAGATAGGAACACAAGTGAAAGATTTGGAAATAGTGATGAGGTTGCATGCAATGCCTATTCAGGATGTGACTTTCAGGGTACAACAGATCCACTCTCAGTTATAGAGCCTTTGCTTAGAATTACAGAGCTTGAAGAAAGACAAGGAGACTAAACCAGAGGTGCATATGGAAGTTTGGTGTCTGAAGTGCAAGAACTAGGGGCACGATAAAGACCAGCGTCCCGTATTCACGAATTATATTACAGGAGGGGGACCAATTCCCCTAAAGTCGGAAGCCCCAACAGGACTGGGCATGGGGGCTACGCTATGGTGTGCCATTTTCCATGTTACTAGACACCATGCGACGGATAATTACCATTTGCTTCAAAAAATTTTCCAGACACCTCAGCAGCTGTTCTATAATTTCTGCAAATTTGTGGGCCATGATGAGCACCATTATCGAAGGTACGAGATGGTGATGGAAAGAACACCTACATAACAAATGCAAGAAGAAACTCAACCTCCAGATCAGGGCACCGGAGGGGCGGCAGAGGTTATTAGGGAAGAGGATGAGGCCGCAGAGGAGGAGGACCTGGTAGAGGTCGCAATCAGGTTATCTACTACAACTGTAGAACACCAGGGAACTATGCATGGGAGTTTCAGAGTCAAACATGCTCGTCATGTCAGTACTGTATTCAGTTTGACCATACTATAGAATAATTCCTGGTGCGAATAGCTAAGATGTAAGAAAAGAAAGCATAGCCTTAGCAGCCCACGCAGAACTTATAGATGATGAGATTTGAGCCTCACGAAGAGGATTAGAGTGTGAATATAATGCTTAGAAGTGGAATAACAACTGACAATGATAAAGGAAAACAACCTGAAGAGGACAGATGGGTCCACGAGGCCCCAAAAAAGGAAGTTGGTTTTGATCTAGAGTGCGCTAAGGAAACTTTTATGGAAGCCAAGAAGAGCTTCGCTGAGGCCTCCACCTCAGGAAGCCAGAACAAAGAGCAAGAAGCCGACGTGCCTACAGAGGTTGATCCCTTTTTCCTTACCACGTTCTTGGAGACCTGCATGAAACTTTTGCGCTATAGAAAAGCTGTGAAAGGCCTGTAGGAGCTAATAAACAAATGTGGCAGTAAAGAGAACGTCCTTGATGGAAACTGTGTAGTTAGAAAAATTGGCAAACATAAGGCAAGAATAGGGCGTGAGATGAGGCTCACCTCGCAGATAGGAGATTATGAGGTGGACCAGGTCATCTTAGATTTGGGGTCCGATGCGAACGTTTTTCCAAAACAAACATGGGAAAGGATGGGGAGACTTGTGCTGCAGTGGTCTCCGATTCAATTAAGAATGGCGAACTAGTAGAAAATCATCCCCATGGGACAATTATATGGAGTCATAGTTGATATAGAAGGTGCGAATACGATGGACGATTTTGAAGTTATAGAGATCATTGATGACAGTAATCCATACCCCACACTCCTAGGAATTGACTGGGCCATAGATATGACTGGGGTCATCAATCTGAAAAAGAGGACAATGTCATTTGAAAGGAAATTTCGTCGGGTTGTAGTGCTGTTGGAACCTACAGAAGGGGCACACTATGCTGAACTAGTCCATGATTATGAAGGAAGTGAAGATGAAATTGATCAGATCTAAAAACTAACAACACAAGATTAAGACTGGATCAATCTGAAGGCTGATGGGAGGATCGCATGGGATTGGGAGAGTTCCTGCACTTTTGATTCAGACGAAGAGTTGGAACATTGGCAGAATCATTTGCATGAAGTATCCATGTTGTGATGCAATATGATGACAAAGTCGTTGTGTTGTGTTTCGTCAGAGGTAAGAAAATTACCCTATTATGATGGTTTAACTGGCGTGGACAAGTTTTTGGATGAATTTTAAGCATTAGATTTGGCATTGTGCGCTATGCCTGGACGATGGTGGGGTAGGCACAAAGATAGCTTTGATGGATAACGCGATTAAAAAAGAATGATGAGGTTATGGCTTGGGCTTCCTAACACTAGATTGACTGAGAAATTATAGCAAGAAGGATGATCCATGCAATCACTTAGAAAAATGGACTAAATATTGGGGAACGAAGCTGCAATTGGAGTGGGTACACATATTTTTCCATACTTTGGATACAATTCCCATGAATTGGTATCTGGAAACGGAGCTCCACCATGGAACTCGGGAGCGGTATATATTAAAGGAAGGATTCTTATTGAACTTAAACTTTGAGGATGGCTTTGCGAGAATCGATGAAGCCTTGTAGGAGATTAAGGCAGTTATCTTCAGAACACCGCAAGAACCTATGGAATGGGTCCAACCAGATTGGAGCACCTAGTTGTGCCATGTGCTGGAATGCTATAATGTAATCACTGAATAGAAGGATGAAGATTTGAAAAAAATTAACATTCTAGAGGAAAAAGGGAATCATGAAATCGAAGGCCCACAAGTAGACAACTCGGACATCACCGCACCGTTGAAGACGAAGCAAGTAAACGTTGGTATTGAAGCAGAACCAAAGTTTGCAAAGATTGGAGATTATTGGGACGATGCCATAGTGGATAAAGCTGCCAAGTTACTCTGCGAGTACCAGGATATTTTTCCTACTAAGTTTTCATATTTGAAGGGTATAATTGGTGATTTGGGTGTTATGAAGATTACCCTGAATCCAGACGTGAAGTCTGTTAAACAAAGACTGTATCACCTTAATCCAAAATACTAGGAAAATGTTTGCCTGGAGTTGGATAAGATGCCGGAAGTAGGAATCATTGAACCGGTTGAAGAATCTGATTGGGTAAGCTTGATGGTCATTCATGAGAAGAAACAAAAGGGAGAAACAAGGATTTTCATAGATCTGCGGAAGCTTAATGATGCGTGTGTCCATGATCCATTCCTGATGCCATTTACCGATGAAGTGCTAGATAATGTTGGAGGGCAGTAGGTCTACTCATTTACTGATGGGTTTTTTGGGTATCATCAGATTAAGATCACGCTTGAGGATAGGAGAAAAATGAACTTCGTGATTGAGTGAGTTTGTTTTCAATACACTCTGATGCCGTTTGGACTTAAGAATGCGCCTGCGATATTTTCTCATGTAGTCATCGCCGTGTTCAAGGAGTTCATTCATAAGTTCTTGGAAGTATACTTTGATGACTGGACGAAGTTTGGATTAGTGAAGCGCCATGTAGCAAGTCTACACCTAATGTTGGATACATGTCACAGATACCAGTTCGCGCTAAATTTGAAGAAATGCATCTTTTGTGTTCCCTTAGGAAGCTTGCTGGGTCACGTGGTGTGCAAGCAAGGGTTGATGGTGGACCCTACAAATATTGTGGTGATAGTGAATCTAGAGGCCCTGAGGAATATTAAGCAGCTGCGCATGATGCTAGGACATATGGGATATTATAGAAAATTTATCAAAGGATATGCCTAGATTACCGCGCCCATGGAGAAACTGCTGAAGAAGGATGCAACATTCTGTTGGGACAAAGAATGTCAACGTAACTTAGACGTATTGAAAAAAAATATGGTCACCGCGCCAATCGTGGTATTCCATGATTGGAAAAGGAGTTTCACGTACATGTCGATGCCTCTTGTATTGTGTTGGGAGAAGTGTTAACATAGCACGGTGAAGGAGAAATGGACCATCCCATAGCCTTCGTAAGTAGGAAATTATCGAAGGCTGAAATTAGGCACTATTTGTTAGGAGGGCATTTCAAGATGTACACAAATCATTCTGCCTTAAAATACCTGGTCAATAAGCCTGTGTTGGGGGGGAAATCTGCAGATGGTTGCTACTATTCCAGGAGTATGAATTTGAAGTAATTGTGAAGCCAGGGAGTTTAAATGCAGGCCTTAATCATTTGTCATGGATCGAAACAGGAGAGGAGCCCAATAATTTGGAGGAAGGGTTGCCAGATGCATAACGCTTTGCGATGTGCGTAGCAAATAATTATTTTGCAGATATTATTCACTTCTTGACTACATGGATGGCACTGGAGGGGTATACAAGTCAGCAAAAGAAGTAAATAGTAGTGCGCACGGTAGATTTTTTAGTTATCGTGAGACACATGTATAAGATGGGTGTAGATGAAATATTGTGAAGATATGTGCCAGATTTTGAAAGGGATAGCATTCTTGCTGAAGCTCATGGAGGGGCTGCGGGAGGTCATTATGCAGGCAAGGTGACTGCGCAGAAGATTTTGCGCGTAGGTCTATGGTGGCCAACACTGCACAAGGATTCTAAGGCATATTGTAAGGCATGCGATGCATGTTAGAGAACTGGAAGACCATTGTGAAGGGATGAATTTCCACTGCAACCTTAAGTATCTTTACAACTATTTGAAAAATGGGTGATTTCTTTTGTTGGGCCAATTCAACCCCTAGGGAAGAAAACTGGTGCGTGATATATCATCACCACGACGGAATATCTAACCAGATGGGTAGAAGCACAACCGATTAAGGATTGTACAGGGGCTACTACAACAAAGCTTTTGTTTGAGTATGTCTTAACTAGATTTGGCTGCCAAAAAATGTTGATGAGCGACATGGGTATGCACTTTCTGAATGAGACCTCTACCATCATAAGAGTACGTTGTATCACCCACAAGCCAATGAAAATGTTGAAGCCTTCAACAATATTTTGGAGAATGTGCTAATGGATATCTGCAATGCACAACGAAATGGCTGGGATGTGTGCATACCTGCAGTACTATGGGTTTATAGGACTACTTGTAAGATGTTGACAAGACAAATTCCATTCAGATTGGTATATGGTGTCGAAGCTATAATGCTGATGGAGTATATTGTGCCTAGTCTGTGCATAAAAGCCCTCATAGCTATGGCAGATCGCGAGGCCCTGGAAGAGAAGCTCGCGCAGTTGATGGAGATCGAAGAGGATCAATTTTTGGCAAGATTTCATCAACAAGTATAGAAGGAACACGAGGAGGCATGGCACAATCACCACATCAAGCTTTGCACGTTCAAGGTAAATGATCTTGTCCTGCTATATGATATTAAATTCACTAAGTTTCCGAGAAAATTCTAGATGCATTGGCTAGGGCCATATATTGTCAAAGAAATTACAAATGGAGGTGTAGTTCATCTCGGGAAGTTGAATGGAGAACCCTTTCCGGGAAGAGTGAATGCGAGCAGATTAAAATTGTATGCAGTGGATACTGCACAATGACTATATGGTGGTAGGATAGTCTTAGTACTCCAGGTAGTTGTAAGGGAGCATGAGACTATAAACTACATTGCCAAGTTCAGAGGACAACACAACGAGCAGGTTGCGCGAAAAGTGATGAAGTTGCAACCTATGAAGCTGCGTGTAAGAAGCTATGCCATGGAGGGAATTACCGCGCAACATAGTAGAAAAGTGAATGTTGGAGTCACTGTTCATGACTTGATCTCCAGAAGACGATTAAGGGGAGCAAGCTGATGACATTTAAAGAAAAAATATTTGAAGATCTGCTGCCAAAACAACATTTATTGTCAATATTTGGGGGGAATGGTCGGATTTGAATTCAAAACCTCCTATAAATTATGTGTACCAGTCCAACAGAGAACACTTTGGCGCTCTTATAGTTGTTGTTGAAATTTTTCTATCTGTTGTCTATGAGCCGAGCATTTTGGGAGGAATTCTTGGCACACACAGACATTTCTCTTGAAGCCCGTGAGTTATTTATGGAAAGGATGCCTGCCACCAACCCTGCCAAAGCCCTGAGTTTGGAGGTATCTGTATCCAACGCTTCAGGACCAGAAGTATCCAGTGTAGAAGCTATGCCTACAGTGCCCATAGCACCGAGGTCACCAAGACCGAAACAGACCATGGAGAAAGAAAAATAACCTGCCACGAAAGAGAAGAAACCTGCAGAAAAGGAAAAGCAGAAAAATCTGGGGCAGGTATGCACTTCCCTAAGAAAGCATACTGCGAGAAAAACACAAAAGAAAGATAAGAAGCTCACAACAGATAAGCAGAAGGTAGTGGACCTGGAGGCAGAAGAAGGCCAAGGAACATAAGACATAAATGCTGAAGGAGCGGAGCCCATCACAAAGCTACCCGAATATATCCCTCCGTGGAAGGGAAAGGAAAAGATAAAAAAGGACCTAGATTCAGAGAAGTTTACCATTTCCACGCCTCTACTACCAGAGCAGGTTCTGTTTGAAGGTCCTCGGCTCACCAGGATCCCACTATTGAAAATGGAGGATTGGAACCTCGCAGATCATGCTAAGTTCCCACACTTGGTGATAAAAAAATACATGAAGAGAGTTTATTTTGAAGATACAGATGTTACAGTGCTGGAAACAGAGGAATGGGTCTGTGGTGTTGAGCAATTAGGGTTGCTCAACTTGAGATGGGTGACACATTACCACCGCAGCCCCATTAACACAATTTGTGTGTGCCAAATTCTCACATTGGTATACGACAATTATTTGTGGCTAGGAGGGCCTGTACCCATTATAGACATGCTAATTCATAGAATCACACACCTGCCATACGAAGGACTAAACCCCACCAAGGAGTTTGGCGGGAAGACTGGGAGAAAGACCTAGAAGAGAGAATGAAGGGGGATTATAACCTTGTGAAGAGGTTGCGAGGGTATTCCATTTTGTCTATCACAGACCCAATAGTACAGTTAGCCACCCAGATCATGGTAGGGAAGGTGATGAGGAAGTGCCACGCGGATGAAGTTCCAGTGCCAGTTGCATCCCTAGCTACATAGTGAGCGAAGGGTGTGTTGTTCAATTGGTCCAGATACCTTTGTCAGGAGTTCCTTGTGAACTGCCGAGAGGCCCAGGATGAAACCAACCCATTTCACTACGCTTGGTTTTTACAGTCCATTGTACTTGTCGCATGGGAGTTGCTGGAGGATAGCTAGTTTCCTTTGCTTGAGGAGGGATTGTTGGAGGCAATGCAATTTGCTTCCTTATGGGCTACAAAGGACCCTACGTAGATTATAGAGACAAAAATATTTTGGGTCCTTATGGAAGCGATTCTCCGCACGGCCGTTAACGAGCATCCGAGGTTGTCCCCAACCTTGTACACACAACTGTAAGCCTACGTAACATTCAAGGTTGACTTCCATAGGGTGTATATCTGAGTGCGGGAGGATCCAGCACAGATGTGGCATGACTTTCCATAATTGAGTAACAGAAACGGATGTACAGGAGGTGATAGTGAGATGGCCCGTAGAGTGGCGCACCCCTTCAGATCTAATTGTTGGTCCAAGCATGGGTACAGAGAGTTCTTCTACAAAGAAAAGGAAGGAGGCAGGTAAGTAGGCTACGCAGAACCTGGCCGCGCAGAAAAAGAAGGATGCCTCAGAGAAGGCTTGCGTTGAGAAGGAATGCGCTGCTAAGGAGTAGGCATACTAGGAGCAGCGCGAGTCCCAGAAAGGTGACAAGTCACCTTCACCAGAAATAGAAACAAAAGATCTTACAGGACAAGGCGACGAAGGCAAGGAAGGGCAACGCACCCCCTTCAATTTGAAAAGGCGTGAACTAGAGTAACAAGGTGGAATGCAGAAAAAGCAGAAAGCCCACAAAACACAGGTTGATCCCATGGTGCTTACAAAAAGTGATCTTGATGAGATTGGTGATAAAGTCAGGGAAACCGCAATAGAAGTACTGTAGTAGTTTTAAAAAAAGTACATGTAGACATTGGGAGGAGTTCAAAATGATCTCCAAGAGTTGCAGCTCCAAGCAACCAAGATCCAAGAAGATGTTGGGAAGGCGAGTGATGCACAAGGTAGTTTGGTGCAGGGTAAAAGTACAATCACGGAAATGGTTTTGTGTCTACAGGATGTGCAAGTATTCCCCTTCCCTAAAGGTTTAGTTTGTGCCAAAACTAAGGAATATCGTGCCTTCCTTGACAAGGTCACAAAAATGGGCTTGAACCTTGCCGCGATATCACTTGAGTCGCTGCATGCATTACTATAGGGAGTCGTGGAAGAGCTTCACATCAGGGAAAAATGAGCACTCAGTGCTGTCAGTGAAATCAAAGTCAATAATCAACAACTGTTCATTGAAAAGACGAACATTCTGAAGGAAAAGGAGACATTGTAGGCGTAGAGTTTACGACTAGAATCAACAGTCACATGGACATGCAGGACAGTGCCTGAGCTTCATATCCTGAAGGCTAAAAAACCAGAAGAAAAGATTAGAAAATTAGCTGCTGGTGTGCGTGAAGCTAAAGCAGAGGTTGGCCGAGTTTAGTTTGAGCTGAACATGAAGATCACAAAGATACAATTAAAGTTTTAGCTTACGACTCTGCCTAAGGTCAGGGAGCAACATGGAGACACAATTAAGGAGGGAATGGCTAAATTGGATGCCACAGTCACTGACTATGTGATGATGTTTGATAAGGCCATTGAGATAGTGACCAATCTGCAGGAGGATCTAAACCTGCATACAATGAATAGAAAGATAAGGGAGATGTAAGAACAATACGACGAAGTCAGGGCAATCACGTGCTCCATAGCACCAGTGCAATGCCTTGCCAAATTCTAGGAAGGGAAGAATAACACAGGTAGAAAAAGCACAGAAGAAGGAGGCCTTGCTAAAGGCCAGGTTGTAGCCGTGATTGAAAGAAGCTTATCAAGTCATGACTACCATTTAGGATAATCTTAAAGGATTGCAACAGACACAACAGATGATGAGGCTAGCCACATAAAAATTAGTGGAGGAAGTCAAGAAGGTAGCAACATAGAGTGCTTCCGAGGTCACAATGATTTAGGTGGAGCTGGGGGGTCTTCGTAGCAAGATCACAGTGGTAGCGGAGTGACTCGAGGGTGAGTCATGATCTTTGTGTTGGGGGCCTGTTGGGATGGGGTCCCCTGGGTAAGTTTTGGGGTTAAGATAACCTAAGTTTTTCTAATTTTTGTATAAATAATGTAAAGTCTCCATGATGTATGGATACAGAGCGAATAGAAGAGTAGGAGTCAAAGGGGTTTTAGCCCCTTATTTATGTAAAGATTGAGTCAGTTTTGAGATCCAACCATGGTCCGTGGACCATGGGATTGTATGAAAAAAGGTAAAAATAGGTGTGTCTTAGAGAGTCTAAGGAAGATAGAGAAGAGGGATGTCATGGGTCAATAGAAGAGAAGTGATATCAAAGAAGTGGGTTAGATAGGAGAGGAAGGCTCTGCAACTAAGTGCGCAAAGGCCTAGGTAGAGTATGTAGCTGAGTGCATGGGCCCCTACAGTTGATTGCACACGGAAGTTTTGAGTCTGTATTCTGAACTAGAAATCAATAAAGAGTTGTTTCTGAAGAAATATTGCGTATTCCTCTTTACTCCTGCTTATGATATATGCTATGATGAATAATGTGTTTATGGAATATTGATCTAATGATGCACAATTCTCTCTAATAAGTCTTAATAAATGTACGCAAAGCATGTTAAGTACCTTCTTGAAGACTTGGATAAACTATGTTGTGTTTAATAATAACTTAAGTAGATATGAGTGAACATTAATATAGGGTTGATTTTTCATGCGTGTAAGTGGATAAATAAACTCTTAAGGGTCCACAAAAGCTGATTGTAGACCTTTGCGAAGGTATGAAGGCCTTTTTAACAAAGTTGCAGTACTGGGCCCTAAGGGCTTATCGATCTACACAAAGGTAGATCTAGGGAGCTAAAGGACATCACATTGACCTATGGATTCAGAAACTTGGTTCCAACATCCTCCCATACTACTTCGGGTGAGACTGTAGCTTGCGCTACGTGAGTTGTTGCAGAAAGGGCCAGTAGTGTAGGGTTTTGTTGGTTGGTGCAACTAACTTTGAACCTAGGTCAGGACCCCCAAAGCCAACAACGATGCAGATCATAAGGCAGGGTATCATAGGGATACATTATCCATCCACCCCACCTCCACCTCCACCTTCACCCCACACATTTACACCTTTTCCTCCACCTCCACCTCCACCTCCATCATTCAACATGGCGAACATGAAGATGGTTGTATTTAAGGATCTAGGGACTGAAGACCTTGAGCAATTTTGGTGTGTCCCAGTTGCTATATGTAAGGCACAACAAATCACTGATGACATCATGAAGAAAGCGTAGTTGATCACAAAGCTACAAGACAGGGCGCTGAGTTGGTATATCAAGTTTTTCTCAGGTAAACCGAATGCGACTATGTTAGAAACAAAACAAGCGCTAAACAATGAATTTAAGAAACCCAACTCACAAGCCCAGATGGTGATGGAGTTCAAAGAGATCCAGTAGAGGGTAAATGAGTCCGGATGGGAATTTAATCAAAGAATGAAGTGTCTGATTCAAGAGGCTAATATGAGAATCACAAATGATCAACATAGAGACTAGTACATTTCTTCACTCCTACCTCATTTGAGATTGCCACTGTCGCAACAAAAAATAGGAATGCAAGATGAAGCCTTGGATATCGCCATGAGATTGGAGGCTTCACTTGTGTAGGATACTAATATGGGGGTAAAACAGATTCAGTCACAGCTAGCCAACCTACATATGGAGTTACAAAGCCTTAAGAAGCGAAAAGAAGTCCAGCCCAAGGTGCGCGAGGAAGTTTGGTGCTTGAAGTGTAAGGGCCATGGTCATGATAAGGACCATTGGCTAGTCTATCAAAATTATCTTATTGGGGGAGCTCATGTCCCCCTAAAGTTAGAAAATACCATTGGGATGAGCACATGAGTAGCCTTATGGTGCGCTATTTGTCAAATCTCTGGGAAGCCCATAACTGATAACTGTAATCTCCTAAAAAATTTTGTGCAAACCCTGCAGCAGTTATTTTGCACGTTTTGCAAATCGGTCAGGCATGATGAGTGCAAGTACCGAAGCTATGAGCTAATTATGGAGAGGAAGCCTACATATAGAATGAAGGTAGAAAATTGGCCTCAAATCAGAGCGTGGGTGAAGTGATCAGAGGATTCCAAGGCTAAGGAAGAGGATGAGGAGGAGGAGCTGAAAGGGGTCGTGAACTTATTTGTTATAATTGTGGAGAGGCAGGCCATTTTGCACACAACTTTCAGAATTAGACGCACCCGTCCTGTTAGTATTGCCGACAATTGACCATGTTATAGAAGATTGATCGGTACTTATATCAACGATGCAGGAAAAGAGAGATAAAAAACCTACACAAAATATCTAAATGATGAGAGCGGAGCCTCACAAAGAGGAGCCTAGCATCAATATCGTGACATGAAGCCGTATAGCAACTGGGAAAGATAAGGGGAAGTAGCTAGAAGCTGAAGGATGGGTACGCAAGGCTGCTGAGAAGGAAGTGGGGTTTGATCTAAGCCGCGTAAAGGAAATCTTATGGCATCTAAAAAGAGGTTCGTAGAAGCTTCTACGTTAGGAAGTCAGGAGGAAACAATAGTACATAGGACATAGACCCTTCACTGCTAGCAACATTTTTGAAGACTTATGAAGCTTCTACAAGATAGAAAGGTGGTAGAAGGCCTATTGGAGTTGATTGATAATTGTAATGGTAAGATTAAACCTCCTTTGGAACAATGCATAGTACACAAAGTGGGAAAAAGCAAGAAGCGAACAGGTCGCGAGATGAGACTAACTACGCAAATTGGAGAGTATGAAATGGATCATGTAATTCTTGATATGGGATTTGATGCAAATGTTTTGCCCAAGGAAACTTGGGAAAGAATGGGGAGACCAGTAAAACATCATTCCTATGGGGTGCCTATGCGGGGTAACGATAGATATTGAAGGAGCGAGTGTTCTAGCTAACTTTGAAGCGATCGAGATAGTTGACGATAATAACCCTTACCTTACACTACTAGGCATTCATTGGGACTTTGATATGGATGCGATTATTAATCTCAAAAAGTGCAGAATGATGTTCGAAAGAAAGGAGCTTCGGGTTATTGTTCCATTGAATCCAATTGAAGGTGCGCAATATACTGAACTAATTTGTGATTATGTGGAGGAGGACGACCTTGATTAGAGCTATAAAATCACTGCACACGATGAGGAATGGATCAAACCTATAGGGGATGGATGGATCGCATGGGATAGGGATAGTTTCTACACTTCATATTTTGATGAGGAGCTTGAGCATTGGTAGAACCGATTACATGAAGTCTCCTCGCTACGTTGTAATATGTTAATGAAATCGCTTTGATGCATATCCACTGAGGTACACAATTTTCCTTATTATGATGGTTTAGAAGATGTTAATTTGTTTTTGAAATAGTTTGAAAGGGATGTGCCAGAAGAGCATTGGTTCCAAGCGTTAGATCTGGCACTACGAGCTACACCTGCCCGTTGGTGGGGTACACATAAGGACTGCTTCATCGATTGGAAAGAATACATGAGAATGATGAAGCTGAGGTTTGGGTATGCCAATACCCATATGAGAGAGAAATACATAGGGAAGGATGATTTGTGTGAACATTTGGCGTGATGGGCTAAATCATGGGGAGAGGAACTGCAACTAGAATGGGTTCATATCTTTTGTCACACTTTAGATACCATCCCAATGAATTGGTACCTAGAAACTGAGCTTCGACATGGGACGAATGAATGGGATATCTTGAAGGAAATTTTTCTCTTAACTTTTAGTTTTGAAGATGGTTTTGAATGTATCGATGAGGCACTCCTAGAAATCAAAGTAGCGATATTCAAAATACCTGAGAAATCGATAGAATGGGTTCAACCAGATTGGAGTACACAACTGCACCATGTGCTGGAATGTTATAATGCGACTACAACAGAAAGCGAAGATGATCCCAAAAACATTAATATTCCTGAGTCCGAAGGACATCACGAGGTTAAGAGGCCTAAGGCAGCAATCCCCGACATATCAGAGCCTTTAAAGACTAAGAAGGTAAATATTTGATTCGATGCGTAGCTAATGTTTGCTAAGATAGGAGACTATTGGTATGAAGATACAGTTGATAAGGGTGTGAAGCTATTGCGCAAGTATCATGACTTGTTTCCCACCAAGTTCTCTGATCTAAAGGGGATATTAGGGGATTTGGGCATCACGAAGATTACTTTGAAGCCAAATGAGAAGCATGTAAAGCAGAGCCCCTATTGATTAAATCCCAAATATAAGGAAAATGTGCATAAGGAGTTGGATAAAATTCTAGAGGCTAGGATCATTGAACATGTGGAGGAATTAGACTGGGTGAGTTCCATGGTCGTCCAAGAAAATAAGTAGCAGGATGAAATTTGGATATGCGTAGACTTGAGCAAGTTGAATGATGTGTGCATCCATGACCCATTCCCTACGCCATTTACAGATGAGGTGTTGTAGAATGTTGGAGGGAAGGAAGCCTACTCGTTCACTGATGGGTTCTCGGGGTACCATCAGATGAATATCGTGTTAGAGGATCCAAGTAAGACCACCTTCGCAATAGAATGGAGTTGTTTTCAATATACGGTAATACCTTTCATGCTAAAGAATGCGCTTGCAATCATTTCAAGAGTGGTAATTGTTGCTTTTAAGGAATTTATCCACAAACTTTTAGAGGTCTACTTTGATGATTCAACAATTTTTGGGTTGGTAAAGCCCCATGTTGCTAGTCTGCGCCTCAAGCTGGATACCTGTCGAATACATCAGATCACCGTTAACCTGAAAAAATGCATCTTCTATGTACTATATGGAATATTTCTGGGTCATGTAGTTTGCAAGCAGGGATTGATGGTAGAACCTACCAAGATAGCCCTCATGTTAATTTGGAGGCCTCGAAGAATGTAAAACGGCTGCGCGGAATGTTGGACCATACTAGATATTATAGAAAGTTTATCAAGGCATATGCACAGATAACTGCGCCAATGCAAAAGTAGTTTAGACATCTTGAAGGAGAAAATGATCACCGCACCCATTCTAGTGTTCCTAGATTGGAAAAAGGAGTTTCATGTTCATGTGGACGCATCCTATATTGCACTAGGTGCGGTGCTGACCCAACCAGGTGAAGGAGACATTAATCATCCTATAGAATTTGCAAGTAGGAAATTGTCAAAGGCAGAGAAGAAATACTCAATTATAGAGCGCGAAGGACTAGCGATGGTGTACATGCTATAGAAATTCTGGCACTATCTGTTGGGCACACATTTCAAAATTTATACAGACCATTATGCTCTAAATACCTAGTCAACAAGCCTATGTTGGGGGGGAAATTTGCAGGTGGTTGTTGTTATTCCAGGAACATGATTTTGAGGTGATTATGAAGCCTGGATGCTTGAATGCTGGTGCTGATCACCTATCCAGGATTGAGACTGGTGATGAGCCTACAAGTTTGGAAGAAGGGTTTCCTGATGCACAAATCTTTTCTATTCGTGTCACAGACGATCACTTTCTAGATATAATTCAATTTTTGTCTACTGGAACAACCCCAAAAGGATATTCGACGCAACATAAAAAAGAATTGGTGGTCCAAGTGGATGAATTCTCTATGATCCCTGGACACTTCTACAAAATGGGCTCTGATGAGATACTGTGCAGATATGTCTTGGAGTATGAACGACCAAGAATTCTTGTGGAAGCGCGTAGAGGAGTAGCAGGAGGAAATTATGCAGGCAGAGCAACTACACAAAAGATCCTGTGCGTAGGGCTTTGGTGGCATCCATTGCATAAGGACTCGAAGACATATTGTAGGGCATGCGATGCTTTTCAGAGGACGGGAAGACCATCGTGAAGGGATTAGTTTCCATTATCTCCATAAATAACCTTGCATGTGTTCAATAAATTGGTGATAAACTTTGTGGGTCCAATTCAACCACCAGTGAAAAAGACCAGGGCATGTTACATTATTACAGCAGCTGAATACTTGACGCAGTGGGCAGAGGCACAAACGGTAAAGGAATGTAGCAAAACTAACACTGTGAATTTCATCTTTGAGTTTATTTTGTCCCGATTTGGCTGCCCTAAAATTTTAATGAGTGAAAGGGGAACACACTTCTCAAATGAAACAATTGCTGCAATGCTTGAGGAATTCTAGGTGTATCATTAGAATAGTACACCATATCACCCTCAAGCTAATGGTATGGTAGAAGCCTTCAACACAATATTGGATAACATCTTAAAAAAGTTTTGCAATGCGAAGTGGAATGACTTGGATGTGTGCATACCAACAGCCCTTTGGGTGTACAGGACCACTTGTAAACAGTTAACATGCCAAACCCCTTTCCGATTAGTATATGGGAAGGATGTTGTAATGCCCATGGAATACATTGTGCCAAGATTGTGGATTGCAGCACTGACATGTATCACTAATCGTGATACTATGGAGGAGCGTCTCGCACAACTGGTAGAACTGGAAGAAGATCGTTTCCTAGCTGGGTTTCGTTAATAGGTGCAAAAGGATCGTGAAAAGGCATTGCATGATCGCCATATAAAACAACAAACCTTCCAAATTAATGATCTGGTATTGTTATATGATAGTAAATTTACAAAATTCCCTGGAAAGTTTCAAATGCATTGGCTGGGACCTTATGTCGCGAAGTAAATTAATGATGGTGGCGCAGTACATAGTACAAAGTTGAATAGGGAATTATTTCCCGGCAAAGTCAATGGCAGCCGATTGAAGTTGTACAAAGGTGATCCCACCACTGCGTAACGATTATATGATGGTAGGATAGTCTTAGTACTCCAGGAAACTGCAAGGAAGTACGGGACTTTAAACTACATTGCCCAAAAGTGGGAAGGCGAAAGTAAGGGGGCTACGCGATGGATGGAAGTAAGGCACAGAGGGGAGTTGTGCCACAATTCCTAGTGCCATGTGGCTTGGTTAAAAATTGACCGTTGGAAGCACTGTAGATGATTGGATGGTGAAATTTCCGTTGGAAGGAGCGGGGAAGACGCATTTATGGAGTATATATTTGGAAATTTTCCATAAAAGATGCATTAATGATAGGAAATTTGAGGGAATAGTTGGATTCGAATTCAAATTCATCTACAAATAAAACATGCCTCCCCGCATTTGAACACTTTGCTTCATAAGAGTTTGTATCGATATTTTTCACCTTGCTTTGTGCTAAGTGCTGAACTGTATGTCTGGGCCAGATTGGGAGGAGCCCTTCACATGACTAGGGTTGGCTGATGTGCCTGAGATTTACCGTAATAAATTTCTGGAAAGTATGACTGCAACTCCCCCTGAGATGAAAACAAAGCCATCTGTCCCTTCATGATTTATGACTACGACGCTTAGGTCTCCTAGGCCTAAGAATTATATTCCTAAGCCTTCTAATTCCAAGGTGACATATAAGAAGCAGAAGAAACCACAGGAGGTCTTGGTGAGGCAGTCACCCTAGAAAAATCCCACGGAAATCCGCCAGAAGGGGAAGATGGATTGATCTTAGTAGTTGACTGAGCCAATGGATTTGGAGGAAGAAGAATTATGTGAGGATGTAGAGGAGATTGATTATGAGGAGGGTGAGCTGATGACCCAACTGTCGAAGTATATCCCACCATGAAAGGCCAAAAATAAGGTGCCTAAAGATCCAGACAATGTAAAATTCATGGTGTTTACACCGCTCTTGCTAGAGAAGGTGGTGCTTGAGGGCACGTTGTTGGCCCACATTCTGACCCTAAAAATGGAGGATTGTGATTTAGGGGATCATGAAAAGTTCCCTCAATTGGCGCCAACCAAATACCTATCCAAGGTATACTATGAAGAATCATAGGTTACATGGTTGGAGCCAATGAAGTGGGTAGCTGGTGTTGGGGCAGCGGGGCTCTTGAACATGCTCTGGGTGCCGCATTTCAGTAGCACCAACATAAACACCATTTGTGTGTGCCAATTGCTCACATTAATGCACGATGGGTGCCTCTGGATGGGATATCCCATCCCGATCACAAACATGCTAGTCCACCGAATCACCTTACGTCCATATCAAGGAGTGGATCCAGAAGAGGTGTTTTGGGGAAAAACGCAAGAGAATAAACTCACAGTCCAGATGAAGAGTGAGTTTGGCCTAATAAAGAAGTTGAGCATATATTCTATCTGCTCTATTTCAGATCCCATGGTGCAGTTCGCTGCATAGATATTGGCGGGGAAGATAATGCGTAAGTTCCACGCAAATGAAGTTCTGGCACTAGTCATTTCTTTGGCTGCACAGTGCACCAAAAGAGTCCAGTATAACTGGGCTTAATACTTATGCAAATAATTTCTGGAGAACTGCAAGGAGGCCCAAGATGAGGGCAAGGCATTCCATTATGCATGGTTGCTGTTGCTGATAGCATTGGTGGCATGGAGGACCCCAGAAGACAATCAATTTCCTCCCCATGAGTCAGGCCTTCCAGAGGCAGCGAACTTCGCTTTGCTCTGGGCTACAATGGACCTGTTGTGGTCACCAACAACCCCCCTCTTTGTTTGATATTAGCAATAACACCAAGCAAAGGGGGACCCTTAACAAAAAATCCAAAAAATATTTTTATCAAAATTTTTGTATTTTAACTCCCTAAAGCTAGATCGCATTGCGAAGAGAGAGTGAAACGTTTCCTATGCGCATAAATAAGCTGCGAAGAAGCGACGCGAAATTCATCGCATCGCATATATTGAAAGCGCTCTTAAATGAAAAATCTTAAGGAATCGCCGACGGCCGATATGCGACGTCGCATATCGCAACATCGCATAAGCAGCACACAGTGATTGAATGAAAAATGCGATCTGCGATCTGCGATGAATGAGACTATCAATTCCTGCGATGACACTTCTTGACATCGCAATCCTCGATACTGCGATGCGAATCACAGAAACCACTCACCGCAAGAGTTCCTCGACATAGTCTGTAAACCCAAAATTGAGTGTGCACCTTAAGGGAAATTAATGATTGTACGCCTGAGTATCCAAGAATGATTATGTCGCGTTTTTCGAAGAGTCAAGTCATTATGAGTTTCATGATTATGCATTCATTAGAACTTAAAGCTTTCATGTCAATCTTTTCGTCATTTCTCTTTTCCTTTGGGTAAACTGTAAGGCAGCAACTAATATAAATCAATATGCAGGAAACATCTAAGGAAAAGGGGAAAGCGCCAATACTAGGAGAACAGAGAGGAGATGCCTTCACAAATGGTTGCCGCATGCAGCAGGACCATGGATTCCAGAGTATCACTCAACAGATACTGATAGAAATAGACTATCCAAGACTCAGAGTCAAAGGCGCACAAAAGCAGCATGTTTACAAAAGATCTTGAAGCTCAGACTGGGTAAAGCAAAAAAGAAAAACGCTAAAGAGGGAGGACGCTCCAGAAAAGCCTGGAACAAAGAACGGAAGCAATTTTCAATACAGAAGATTGTTCAGGCAACAAAATCCCTAACTCATTGAGTCATTCGCACGGACGGAAACCGAAATAGCAACAACACAATCAGTTTGAAAGAAATCTGGGTTATACTAAGTATACACACAACGAATACACCCAGCCAGAGGAAGATTTTCGAAAATATCTTCTAGTTTGTCAGAAAGAGGTGCCAGCTCTTGTTATTTCTACTTTTATCGCTCGAACGAAAGGAGAAGACAACCAGCCGACTCTTTCCAGGCGAACGTTGCATTGCTTACAGCACTAAGGAGCAGATACAGAAACGGTTAGAAATTAGATTCAATTTTTAGAAATAAATTTGTTTTAGTAAAAGGGCGGTCATTTGAAGCCGTTTCCTAAATTTGTGTAATTAAGATTAATTAGTTAGTAGTATTTAACCCTTCTCATGGCATTTGGAGAGGGGTCCGGAAATTTGTCAAAAAACTTGTCCTCAGAACATGCACTTTTGCACCCTCGGAGGGGGTTTTTGATGAATGGATGGATCGAGATTTATTTATGTTTGCATTTTAATGTCTGCTACTGATGTTTCACTTCTGTACTCTTAGTAGATATTAGAAATAGTAGAGATAAATCGTTATTGCTTGAAGTTTATGAGTGAAATCAGTCATAAATGGTACTTTTATCTCTTGACCAATTTTTGCTTATATTCTTAGAGTGATATGCAGTTTTAGTTGTTTATATGTTAATGTATGAATGTGTGGGTTACCATTTGGCACTTCTGTATGGTGGAGTCATTTATTTGTGCTTGACATATGAATAACTTATTATGCGATATGCTGTTCACAACTGTTTTGCCTAACTTTTTATGCAGAATGGTTTATCTTAATTGATTTCTATTCTTATGATAGTTGAATGATCTTTATTACCAGTTATTGTTCGAAATATTTTTAGATCGCATAATAGAGGAAATCTACCCTGGGTTAGCATAGATTAGATGTGTTGTTTTTGTTAGATTACAATAGCATAGAGTCAGTTTAGAAGTTAGAATTAAATTAGCTTAAAATACTTCTAGATCAGCATCATCAAACTCTACACACACACACACACCCCCCCAGCATTGGGAAACTGGTCCCATTATCCCCAGTCGGACCCGCTATACCAAACGGACAAGGAGCTGCCAACCAAGTTCCGGACCGGGTGGGTATCCCCCTTGTTGTTGACCCGATTTCTGGGCCCTCAACAGGACCCCACATGTGTCATTGAGGCAAAGATATTTTTGGTCTTCTTCGAGATGGACCTGAGGATGATGATTAGCTAGAGGTCGAGGCTGTTACCCACACTGTATGCCTAGTACGAGCTAATAGATGATTCCAAAGCAAATTTCCACAATCTACATGTTCGCATGAGGTTTTAACCCTGTACAGAAATTACCTGCATACAAATTCTAAAACACAGAAAATGAACAATGTGAGAGCATAACACATAAAACACATATACACAGAGATTTTCCCCTGGATCCCAAAACCAGGATTACCAGCTTGATTTTTCATTATGTTCCTTTCAATGTTACAATACATATTTATACATGCCGAAGCATCCAATACCATGGATCGAAAACCATCGCGTCTAAAACCATGGACCAAAAACCATCGTGTCCAAAACCATGTGCAAAAATCATGCACAAAACCATAGGTAGGTCTACCCAACCTAATATAGGGTCCCCATAGAGTGGGGTTACCTACACCCCTTAAACCCCCTGTGACGTCCCTCGCTACGCAATCAGCGCAACAAAGGGGGGGCTCCGCCCCCCCTCTAACCCCCCGGTTAACTACGTGGGTTAGTCGTGGAAAGAATATAACACAACCCAACATTCTCCCAGTTGTTGTTTTCTTTCCATAGGAGGCCAAAGGAGAGCTTAGTCATTTATCTAGCCCTACAACACCCATTGTTTCTCTACACCAAGTGAACTTCTCAGAGCTCACAGATTTTGTCAATGCATCTACAGTATTATTCAAATTGTCCACCTTTACTAGCAACACCTTTTTGTCTCCTATCATATCCCTCACAAAGTGATACTGAACATCAATGTGCTTTGTCGTTGAATGATATGTAGGGTTATTTGCCAAGAAAATTGCACTTTGGCTGTCACAGTCTATCCTTATAGCTTACTGTACTAACCCCATATTTGAACACAATCTTTGCAACCAAACTGCTTCCTTGCTTGCATGAGTGGCTGCCATGTATTCTGCCACTGTAGTTGATAGTGCCACTACAAATTGTTTCTTACTCATCCAACTGACTGCACCTCCAAATAGGTTAAACACATACCCACTTGTAGATCTTCTCTGATCCAGATCTCCAGCCTAGTCTGCATCAAAAAAACCATGGATATCCAAAACTTTATCCAATCCTGGTCTTCCTTGGTAGCACAAACCATAATCACTAGTGCTACAAAAATACCTGAGAACTCGCTTCACTGTTGTCCAGTGCTCCTTCCCTGGTTTTGACATAAACCTGCTCAATACTCCCACTACATGTGCAATGTCTGGTTTAGTACAAACCATTGCATACATCAGGCTACCGATTGCACTTGCATATGGAAAACGGGACATGTCCTCTTCCTCTTCTTGTGTCTTCGGACACATTTTAGAAGATAACCTCACACCTACAGGAATAGGAACCTTCATCAGTTTACTATCCTGCATATTAAACCTTTGTAGTATTGTCTCGACATACTTCCTCTGGTTTAACCAGAGCTTCCTCTTTTCCTGATTTCTTTTAATTTCCATGCCCAAAATATAGTTTGCAGCACCAAGATCTTTCATGTCAACTTTGGAGGACAATTGGGTCTTCAAATCCTGGATAATTTCTTTGTCATTTCCAACCAGCAACATATCATCCACATACAAGACCAGATAAATAACACGGTCACCAATTAATTTAAAATACACACAGTGATCTGCTTTGCTTCTGGTGAAGCCAAGTCCCCATATAAATGTATCAAATTTCTGATACCACATCCTTGGTGACTGTTTTAACCCATATAGAGACTTCTTTAACTTGCATACCAGTTCTTTCTTACCCTTCACCGCAAAGCCTTCATGTTTCTTCATGTAGATCTCCTCTTCCAGATCCCTGTGAAGAAATGTTGTCTTCACATCCATCTATTATACCTCAAAATCAAAAGCAGCAACAATAGATAAAAGTAATCTAATAGAATTTACCTTGGCAACAGGAGAAAAAATATCACCAAAATCAATTCCCGGTACCTGGGAATAACCTTTTGCTACCAATCGAGCTTTGTATTTCTCCACCTTTCCTTCTGCATTTGTCTTCTTCTTGAACACCCATTTGCTACCAATGGGTTTCCTTCCAGCCGACAACTCCACCAAATCCCAAGCCTCATTTTTGTGCAAATATGCCATTTCATCAACCATGGCCTCTTTCTAGAGTTTTCCATCCTCTGAATCTACTGCTTCGTTCACAGTTCTGGGATCATCATCAAAAATAGGTAAAGGAAAATTTGAACAGAAAGTAGATGGAATATACCTTTCTGGCTGCCTTCTTTCTCGAACTGATCTTCTCACGTCCGAAGTTTGTGGTTCTTCATGTTCTGATTCCTCCTCTGCTGTAGAGTCTGATTCTTCCTCTTTTAGCTCAAACTCTATCTTCTCAGGTTCCTTTGGTTGGACTTCATTTTTAATAACATCTTTAACCTCTCTGAACACCGCATCTCGGCTGTACACAATCTTCCTTGTTACTGGGTTCCAAAGATTATATCCCTTTAAACCATCCTTATACCCAATAAAGATGCACTTTTCAGATTTACTATCCAACTTGGTTCGTTTCTCCTTTGGAACATGTAGATATGAATCACATCCAAATACCCTCAGATGTGAAAGAGAGGGTTTCTTACCAGTCCATACCTCTTGTGGAGTCTTATCCTCCAACGTTGACGAAGGTGATCTGTTGACTAGGTAACGTGTTGTCTCCACTGCCTCTGCCCAGAATTCCTGTCCTAACCCGACACCACTGAGCATGTTTCTTGCTCTTTCCATCAATGTCTTGTTCATTCTTTCTGCAACTCCATTTTGCTGAGGTGTATATGGAGTAGTCTTCTACCGTGCTATACCACACTTCTTACAGAATTCTTCAAATTCCTTACTGCAAAACTCTCCACTGTTATCTGTCCTCAACAACTTTATCTTCTTCTGTTATGAAACCAGCTCAAGAAAAGATAGAAAAGATAGATCAACGCCTTAGAATTCAGCCTCTTCGAGGGGGCAACCTCCTTTACATTACATAAATGAACAATTCTTGGATGATACAAATGACAAAACCTCCTTTCTATATATAGGAGTCTAAGGAGTCACAATATAATCCAGCCGACCTAACAATAATAATATAAAGCCACAAAAATAACAATAGAGGGATTCTATGGGGCACAGAAATAACAATATGGGTGTAATAGGGGCACAACAATATAAATAAGGGGTATAACTACAATAGTAATGGGGTAATCACTAGTATTATAGGGACCCAACATGCCCCTCTCCTTCAAAAAAGTGTTGTCCTCAACGCTTGAGTAGTTCTGGATACTTCTGCATAAAATTCTCATCCTCCCATGTGGAATCTTCAGCGGATAAGTTCTTCCACTTGATAAGATACTCTGAAATTGATCGATTTCGTAGCTGTCGAGTTCTTGTTTCTGTGACTGCTTCCGGTTCCAATATAATTTTTCCTTCCTCGTCAAGTTCTGGCAATATTGTTTGAATTGGGAGCTTGTCACCTATAACCTTCTTTAAACATGAAACATGGAAAACTGGGTGCAATCGAGAAGCTGCAGGAAGCTCCAATTTGTATGCCATAGTACCAATCTTTTGCAACACCTTGTACGGACCATAATACTTTGGTGATAATTTATTATCCTTCTTAGCTTGCTTTAGGGACATTTGCTTATATGGTTGTAGCCGTAGGAATACCCAATCACCTACATCAAAACTTCTTTCACTGCGATGTTGATCTGCCTGTTGTTTCATTCTATTTTGTGCCAACACGAGGTTATCCTTTAAGAGTTGGAGGACTTGTTGTTGATGTTCGATGTGATGTTCCACTGCCTGAACCTTAGAATTTTCTCTTAAATATGATGTGATGGATGGTGGTTGATACCCATAAAGTGCCATAAATGGGGTCATTTTTGTTGCTGTATGGAAGGAAGTGTTATACCACCATTCAGCCAGAGGCAACCATTTGACCCATTGTGTCTGTTTATCAGATACAAAGCAACGAAGATATCCTTCCAAACATTTGTTTACTATCTCAGTTTGCCCATCAGATTGAGGATGATAAGATGAGCTATGAGCTAACTGAGTACCAAGACAAGAAAATAATTCTGTCCAAAAATTTCCAGTGAAAATGGGATCTCTGTCACTTACAATAATCTTTGGGTTTCCATGTAGCTTTTGAACTGTTTCCATAAATGCAGTAGAAACTGTACTGGCTTTAAATGGATGTGATAATGCACAAAAGTGTGCATACTTGGTAAGTCTGTCAACTACCACCATGATGACACTCTTTCCCTCAGACTTGGGTAAACCTGTGATAAAATCCATTGAAACCTCCTCCCAACGTTGGCTTGGAATGGATAAAGGTTGTAATAGACCCGGTGTCTTAATTGTTTCAACTTTATTTTGTTGGCAAACCAAACATTCCGCCACAAACTTTTGAATATCTGATTTAAGGCCATCCCAAAAAAATTCCTTCTTAACCCTGTGGTAAGTTTTTAAAAATCCTGAGTGCCCTCCTAAGGGAGAAGTGTGCAATTCCATAAGAATCTTTTGTTTTAGCTGGGAATTCTTACAGAGGTATAAGCGATCTTTGTACCATAACGAATCATTTTGCCAGCTAAATGTATCAGAAGTACTGGAATCTTGTTGTAGCTTTCGAATAAGTGCCCACACTTCTTCGTCATTCTTCCATTCCTCCCTTGCTTCGTTTATCCAATCTGGTTGGATAATAGAAATGGCACACAACAATGCTTCCACATCCTCATCCTTTCTTGAGAGTGCATCTGCCACCACATTTTGCTTCCCTTTTTTGTAGATGATTTCAAAGTCATAACCCAACATCTTTGTGACCCACTTTTGTTGCTCTTCAGAGGATAATCTTTGTTCTAAAAAGTATTTAAGGCTATCATGATCCGTTTTTACCTTGAAGTGTCTTCCCATTAGGTAGGGTCGCCATTTCTTAAGTGCATGGAGTATTGCCAACATTTCCTTCTCATAAATAGCTTTGCTTAAAAACTTTCCCTTGATTGGACGACTTTCAAAAGCAATGGGTCTTTCATCTTGCATTAGAACAGCACCAATTCCATTTCCTGAAGCATCACATTCCACAATAAAGGTTTTTGTGAAGTCCGGTGTAGCTAAGACCGGTGCTTGGCACATTGCCTCTTTAAGATGTTCAAAGGCCTTTGTTGCTTCCGGAGTCCATGAAAATGAATCTTTCTTCAATAATGTTGTTAGAGGTGCTGCTATTCTCCCATAATTCTTAACAAACTTGCGATAATACCCTGTCAACCCAAGAAATCCTCGCAGATGCTTTATGGATGTGGGGATTTTCCATTCCTTAATGGCTTTAATTTTGCTAGGGTCTACCTTAACTCCTTCATGAGATACAATATGACCCAAATATTCCACCTCCTGGACTCCAAAGAAACATTTGGATCTTTTTGCATATAATTGTTTCTCCTCCAATAGTTGTAGCACCCTGTCAACATGTTCAACATGATCCTTCCAAGACTTGCTGTAGATTAGTATATCATCAAAAAATACTAACACAAATTTTCTAAGGAATGGTTTGAAAATTGAATTCATCAAACCTTGAAATGTTGAAGGTGCATTGGTAAGGCCAAAAGGCATGACCAAAAATTCATAATGACCCTCATGAGTTCTAAATGCCGTTTTCGGAATGTCTTCAATCTTCATTCTGATTTGATGATATCCCGAACGAAGATCCAACTTGGTGAAGTAAATTGATCCATGCAATTCATCCAGTAATTCATCAATGACAGGAATGGGGAACTTATCTTTAATAGTGAGCTTGTTGAGCTCCCTATAATCCGGACACATGCGCCATGATCCATCCTTCTTGTGCACCAATACTACTGGAGCTGAGAAAGAACTTTGACTCGGTTGAATTATACCAGCCTCTAGCATTTCTGCAACCATACGTTCAATTTCACTTTTTTGGACATAGGGATATCTGTACGGCCTGATGTTTGGAGGAACACTTCCTGGAATCAGATGAATAGCATGATCATGATCACGCATAGGTGGGAGACCTTTGGGAGTCTCAAATACCTTGGAATGATTGTCCAGGACTTTTTGGAGATCTGGAGAAATAGATGATTCCAATGTGGAAACATCTAGCGAACATAATTGTGCAATTACACCTCTTTGCTCCTTTTTTAGAAGCTTTGTCATGCCATTAGAGCTGATTATCTTTCCTGGTTTCCCTGCAATACCCCTTAATTCAACTTCCTTTCCTTCCGTAGAAAATTTGATGAAAAGTTCTTGAAAATTAAAAGCTATTGTACCCAAGGATTGTAGCCATTGGACTCCTAGTACAACATCAGCACCTCCCATTGGAATGGAAAGCATTGGGCTAGTCAATACATATTCTCCCATGGATAGCTTGATATTATGGCACTTTCCAGAGCAATTTATTGTTCCTCCATTTGCAATCATCACTTGACACTCTGGTGCTGGATATAGGAAGCAATTCAATTCTTTTGCTACCCTACAATGAATAAAATTGTGGGTGCTTCCTGAATCAATCAACACTATTACCTTTTTCTTCTTGATTTGTCCTTCTATCTTGATGGTTTGAGGAGTGGTAATTCCCGCCAATGCATTACAAGATATGGTCGGATTTATTTGTTCTTCATCTAGGCTTTGTTCCTGGAGTATATCTTCTTCTTTTGACCTTTCTTGCTCCTTTTCTTCTTCCTCTTCACAATCTATGTAGAATAATTTCTTCTCAGCACACTTATGACCTTTAGTGTATTTGCTATCACAACTGTAACAAAGCCCTTTTGCTCTTTTTTCTTCCAATTGTTGTGGTGTCAACCTTATAGGTTGTGGAAGACTAGGGGCAACAACACTTCCGTCTTTATAGTTGTGAGTGGTATGCTTCCTGGTTGCCATAATTTTGCTTTCCATTTTTCTTGCTAACCTGAATGCCTTCTCTAATGAATCAGGTTCCCAAAGGCGAACATCATGTTGGATATTATCCTTTAAAGACCCTATGAACACATCAATCCTATGCTCCTCTGGAATATCTTTTACCCTTATGTTCAATTTTTGGAACTCCTCAATGTGCTCCATTATTGAACCCTTTTGTTTGAGACTTATCAATTGGCTAAAAAAAGTGTTGCTTTTTGTATCTTCATAATGTGCTATCAATTCTTCCGTAAAAATTGCCCAAGTGATAAATTTCTTACGAGAGCAAAGCCATTGATACCATACAAACTGATTTGGTTCCAAATATACAGTTGCCATACGTACCTTTTGTGTGTTTTGCACATTATTGAGATCGAAGAATTGCTCCATCTGTAATATCCATGTGGCGGGATCCTTGCCATCAAACTTCCTCATATCGATTTTTGGAATATGGTGATTCTTCGATCCAACATTAGCGTCTATGGAATCATGATTAACATTTCTTTTGTTCTCATCATGAGTTTCCTTTACTACCTTTTCACCATTAGTGACCCTTTCTTGTAGCAACTTATTCAATTATTCCATGTCTGTCTTCAAATCTATCTTCAAATCTGCCATGTCTCTCTTCAAATCTGTCTTCGAATCATCCATCTTAGCTTCCATGCCCTTTATCTTAGATTCCATGCCATTTATCTTAGATTCCACGCCACTTATCTTAGCTTCTGTTAGCTTTTGTGAGCGTGACATTTGTTGCACTTGTTCTTGTAATTTTGATATATCATGTAGCATTTCTTCCTCTTCTTCATGAGTCATGCTAGAGCTTTCAGGTTCCTTACTAGGTGTTTGCATTTTCTTTCCTCGGGGCATCAGTTACCGATAATAATGCTTTACTATGCCCTTTGAATTCCGTTAAACCAAGCTTACACAAAAATTAAAAAAAAAAACTACACACCTTTTTTCACTTTATAGAAGCCTGATATTGAATCTGATGTATCTTTGTAATTTTGGATCATCCAGTTTTGAAATTTCTACCTGTAGTAGCCTTCTGTGTCCTCTTTCCAATGCCACAAGTCTGAGCCAAATTGGATTCTCCAAGGAAGAGTTATGTGAAATCTCCCACAGTGACTTGCTTTTAGACTGGTTCAGTAGAGCGAACTTGTACGATGTGCCACGAGTCACTGTTTCAACCTTTGAATCTGAAACACACACACATGAAACTAAAGTCCGTCCTCTTTCTGTACCTTCTTACGAAATTTCAATCCGATCCCCAGAGAGAAAGTTATGACGATTTTTCCCAGGTCACCTGTTTTGAATGTAATTCAGGAGTCTGCAAAAAGACCAACTTCCTCAGATCATATCTCCGCAAATATCATGCAAAAAGCTCTGAAATTTGGACCCAAGGTTCAAAGCGCTTTCTTCTCAAATGGGTTTTTTGTGTGACTTCTGAAACGTCACAGAAAAAAAGTTATAGCGAAAATTCCACGATGACCTGTTTGGAGCAGCGAAACCCTAGAATCCAAAGCTCTGATACCAAATGTTATGAAACCAGCTCAAGAAAAGATAGAAAAGATAGATCAACGCCTTAGAATTCAGCCTCTTCGAGGGGGTGACCTCCTTTACATTACATAAATGAACAATTCTTGGATGATACAAATGAAAAAACCTCCTTTCTATATATAGGAGTCTAAGGAGTCACAATATAATCCAGCCAACCTAACAATAATAATATAAAGCCACAAAAATAACAATAGAGGGATTCTATGGGGCACAGAAATAACAATATGGGGGTAATAGGGGCACAAAAATATAAATAAGGGGTATAACTACAATAGTAATGGGGTAATCACTAGTATTATAGGGACCCAACATCTTCTCTATCTGGTTTTCCACCACAACCTTAAATTCTTTAAACCTGTCAAAGACTTTCTTAAGGAAATATATCCATGTATTCCTTGAGAAGTCATCTATAAATGATAAATAGTACATAGACTTACCCAGTGATGGAACCTTCACAGGTCCAAACACATCACTGTGCACAAGCTCTAAATATATTTTTCGTCCTCTTAGCACCAGAGGGGAAACTCACCTGATTTTGCTTCCCATATACACAATTTTCACAGAAATCAAAATCCAAAGAGATATTACTCATACCTTCTACCATACCTTTAACATGAAGTATTCAAAGGCCCTTCTCTCCAATATGTCCAAGTCTTTGATGCCACAACATGGTCTTCTCTCCAGAGACCACTAGATTTTCTGCTCCACTTTCAAGAACCACGGAACTGTTGCACCCATCAACAACAGTGCTACCTTGCAGCTTGTACAGACTTCCAATTTGAACTCTCCACATCAATACCATTGCCCCCCAAACCATCTTACAGCTATCCTTCTTGAACACTATTTTTACACCTGCATCATCCAACATGATTATAGAAATGAGATTTTTGGCTAATGCAGGAATATGCCAAACACCTAGAAGTGTTCTAACCCTTCCACCTTGCAACGTCAACTTTAATTTTCCACAACCAACGATTCTAGCCTTCCTGTCAGCCCCCAAGAAGACATCACCACCATCATATTTCTCATACTCGCACAACCACTCTCTATGGGAAGTGAAGCGAAAGGATGCACCTGAGTCAATCAACCATGCCTCATGATCTACATGTGTACTTGAGGAAGCCAAGTACACATCCCCACCTTCATCTAAGGTGGTTTTCGCCTCTGCAGAAGGAGCATCATCAGATCCCTTTCCTTTATAAGGAGATTTAGATTTATAGTCCCTTTTGTAGTGCCCTTCCTTTCCACATTTCCAACACACCACCTTTACAGGTTTTCCTGGAGATTTAGATCTCCCTCTAGATTTAGATCTCCCACTCGATGACTTATTTTTGTTTTTGTTCTGGGACCGTCCTCATACAAACAAGGCATCACCATTCTGGCTCTCCATATTTTTTCATCTCATCTCCTCCGTCAACAAGGATGAGACTATTTCATCAAATTGCAAGGCAGTTGCATTGCTACCTATTGCAATAACTAGACTATCCCACGAATCTGGTAGAGAACACAAAAAACTAATGCACTTATCTTCATTTGAAATTTTGATATCAATAGACGATAACTCACTTAACATAGGATTAAATGCATTCAAATGCTCTGTCACTGAGTCTCCATCTTTCATCCTCAGGTTATACAGCTTTTTCCGTAGGAACATTTTATTCATGAGAGACTTAGATTGGTACAAAGTCCCTAACTTTTCCCACAAATCCTTCGTTGTAGCTTCCCCTCATACATTCAACAATACTGAATTTGAGACACATAATCGTATTCTGCTCTTTGCCTTCCGATCCAAATTATTCCATTCTTCATCAGACACTCTCGTTGGTTTAGTAGTCGGATCTAACGTGATCCACTGATTTTTATCCACCACCAGATCCTCCATCTTGAGTTTCCACAACTCAAAACTCTGACCATTAAATTTCTAGATCTCTATCTTTCCACTGCTCGCCATCTTCTTTCACCAACAGAATCGATCCCATAGATCGCCCACTGAACGGGGTCTACCACAGGCCCGAGAAAAAACCCTCAGCAACAAAGGCATCCCCTTGAAGCCAAAACAACTCTGATACAAAATGTAGGTTTTAACCCCGTACAAAAATTACCTGCATATGAATTCTAAAACACAAAACATAAACAATGCGAGAGCATATACACAGAGATTTTCCCCTGGATCCCAAAACTGAGACTACCTGCTTGATTTTTCATTATGTTCTTTTCAATGTCACAATACATATTTATACATGTCGAAGCATTCAATACCATGGACCAAAAACCATCGCGTCCAAAACCATGGAACGAAAACCATCGCGTCCAAAACCATGTGCGAAAATCATGCACAAAACCATAGGTAGGTCTGCCCAACCTAATATAGGGTCCAAAAACAAAATTTTCTGGGGTGCTGCCTCGAACCCCATAGAGTGAGTTTACCTGCACCCCTCAAACCCCCTGTGACCCCCCCTGCTACGCAATCAGTGCAACAAAGTGGGGCTTTGCCCCCCCTCTAACCCCCCGTTAACTACGTGGGCTAGTCATGGAAAGAATATAACACAACCCAACACCAAGGCTGTCACCCACACTGTGTGCCCAGTATGAGCCAATAGATGATTTCAAAGAAAATTTCCATAATCTACGTGTTCTCATGAGGAGGGATCCTCGAAAGACATGGCAAAATTTTCCTTACTTGGTGGCTGAGGAAGACATAGCGGGGATCACGGAAAAGTGGCCAGGTGAATGGATTACCCCATTAGATGTTGGTGCAAGTACAAGTAAGGCCACAAAGGGTACCACCGTGTAGACAACGACAATAGAGAAAAAGAAGGAAGCATAGAAGGATTCCACCCAGGAGAAATCTGCGCAACAGAAAGAAGCTGCTGCCATAGAAAAGGAAGCAATAGAAAAAGAGTGAGCAGCACAAGAGACGACAACATCACAGGCCACTATCGACGTTGAAGAGTTAGACATACATCAAACGCCAGAGCAGGAAGAAACTAGGGAAGAAGAGGGAGGGGGTGTAGAGCTAAAATCCCCCTTCATGGTAAATAAAAGGAATAAAGAGATATCCATGCGGTCGCGCAAGAAACAAAAGTCTGACCGATCAACATGCGTGACCCTTTAGTCCTTACTAAAGAGGACTTGGATGAGATCGATGACATGGTCTAGAAGACAATGACTAAACATTGAGGCCATTTCACAGAACAATACTAGTAGGCACTGGGAAAAGTTCAACAGGATTTGCTCGAGCTGCAGATCCATACATGCAGGTTACAGGCGAGCGTGGGACAGGTGAGCGGGGTGCAAGAGAGCCTGACTCAAGCGAGCGCATCAGTTCTGGATACGGACGTAACTTTGGATCTCCATGTAGTTCAATTACTAGATGGAGTCCTGTGCACTCAGAAGGAAGAACCAACAACCCAACTACTATAGATGAAGAACCTGGGATTAAACATTGCGGCACTCCCTATCCAGACCCTGCATGAGCTCCACCAGGGGGTATCTGATGAATTACGGATTAGGGAGCAACGTGTGCTACTGGTTATCAGTGAAGTGAAAAAGAACGACCATCAAAATTTCAAAGAGAAGGCGTAGGTACTTAAGGAAAAGAAGGAAATCACCACACATAGCCAACAATTAGAAGAAACCATTGCACAGGATTGCAGTGAGCTGTCAGAACTCAACATTCCAGTTGAAGCAGATTCCACAGAGAAGATCCAAAAGCTGGCCACTGCAGTAAAGGAGTCTAAGGATGAAATTGGATACATTGGGTTTGAGCTGCAACTACAGATATCAGAACTGCAATTAAAGCTGTAGCTCACGACTCCTCCAGAGATTCGAGAGCAGTGCATAACTGTTATCAAAGAGGGCATGGTGAATTTAGAAGAAGAAGTCAAGGGCTGTACTAAACTATTTGAGCAAGCCATGGAGTTATGGATCTCACTACAGGAGGATCTGACTTTGCAAAATTTTGCAGCGGACATTAAGGAAAAGAAAAGGTAATTTGATGAAATTTGATCGACTACGCAAACACTAGCACCAATACATCGGTTCATGTGATTGCAGGAAGGAAAGCTGCTACAAAATGAAATTGAAGAGCTGCAACACAAGGAAGCGATTCTCATTGCATGAACCCAACCATGGACATATGAGGCCAGCCAATTAACTCTATCAGTATAGAGTAAGCTTAAGGGGATGCAACAGAATCAGAGGACCATGGGCCTTGTAGTTGAAGGCCCTACTACTGAAAAGTTGGTCGAAGAAGTGTAGTAGGCTGCTACGTAGGGAACAACCAACCTACATGTTTTGAAGTTGGAATTTCGTGAACTCCAAGCCAAGATCAAAGCACCAGTAGAGTGACTCAAGGACAAGTCATGACATTGTGTTGAGGGTCTGTTAGGATAGGGTCCTGTTGAAGCCCTGAAAGTCGGGTTGATAACAAGGGGGATACCCACCCGGTCCGGACCTTGGTTGGCAGCTCCTTATCCGTTTGGTATAGCGGGTCCGACTGGGGATAATGGGACCAGTTTCCCAATCTAAGGGTGTGTGTGTGTGCGGAGCTGGATGATGCTGATCTAAGAGTTCTAATCTAAGCTACTTTAATCTAATTCCATGCTATTGTAATCTAATGAAAACAACACATCTAATCTATGTTAACCTGGGATGTATTTCTTCTATTATGCGATCTAAAGAGATTTCAAATAATAACTGGTAATAAAGATCATTCAGCTATCATAAGAATGGAAATCAATTAAGATGAACCACTTTGCATAAAAAGTTAGGCAAAACAGTTGTGAACAGCATATCGCATAATAAGTTATTCATATATCAAACATAAATAATTGACTCCACCGTACAAAAGTGTCAAATGGTAACTCAAACATTCATGCAATAACATATAAACAACTAAAAACTGTATATCACTTTAAGAATATAAGCAGAAATGGTCAAGAGATAAAAGTACCATTTATGACTAGCCCTACTCATAAGCTTCAAGCAACAATGATTTATCTCTCCTTGTTCTAACATCTACCAAGAGTACAGAAGTGCAACATCAGTAGCAGATATCAAATGCAAACATCAATAAACCTTGATCCATTCATTCATCAAAACCTCCTCTGAGGGTGCAAAGGTGCATGTTTTGAGGACAAGTTTTTGACAAATTTCTGGACCCTTCTCTAAATGCATGAGAAGGGTTTAAATACTGCTAACTAAATAACTTAATTACATAAATTTAGGATACGGTTTAAATGAACGCCCTTTATCTAAGCAAACTTATTTCTAAAAATTGAATCTAATTCCTAACTATTTCTGCATTTGCTCCTTAATGTTGCAAGCATTCAACATTCGCCTCGGAAGAGTCGGCTGGTTGTTTTTTGCTTTTGCTTGAGCTACGCAAATAGAAATGGCAAGCGCTGACACCTCTTTTTAGTAAACTAGAAGATGTTTTTGGGAATCATCCTCTTGCTGGGTGATTTACTGCGTATATACTTGGTAACAACCCAAATTTCTCTCAAATTGCTTCTGCTTTTGCTATCTCGGTTTCCGGACTCGTGGATGACTAAGCAAGTTAGGGACTTTGCTTTCTGAATAATTTTCTTAGCGATGCGCGATTAGCGCTAGGCACTAATCGCGCATCAAAAACTGCCTCCGTTCTTTGATCCGGGCCTTTCTGGTGCGTTTTCCGTCTTTAGTGATTTTTCCTTTACCGGGCATAAGCTTCAGAATTTTGTAAACATGCTCTGCTTTTGTGAGCTTTTTACCTTGAGTGTCGAATCACCTATTGATATCAATATTTGTTCAGTAATACTCGGAAATCTGCGTTTTTGTTGCATGTGGTATCCGTTTATGAGGACATCTCTTCTCTGTTCTCCGAGCATTGACGCTTTCCCTTTTTCCTTAGATGTTTCCTGCACATTGCTTCATGTTGTTTCCTGTTTTTCATTCCTGCAGTTCACGCAAAGGAAAAGAGTAATGATAATAAATTTTGACACGAAAGCTCTAAGCTCTATGAATGTATAAAATCATGACACCCATAGTGAACTAAATCTTCGAAAAACACAAAACTGTCCTTCATGAGTACTTTGGCGTACATTCATTAATTTCCTTTAAGGCGCGCGCCCAATTTTTGGTTTAGGGGTAGCTTTTCTTGAATGCTGAGCCGAGAAAAATTTGCGATGGGTGATTTCTGCGACTCGCCTCGAAGCATCGCGAATCGCATTATCGCAAGATCGCAGATCGCGTTTATCATTGCAATTTGTTAAGTTATTGTGTGCTGTTTATGCGATGTTGCGATATGTGATGTCACATATCGGCCATCGGAGATTTCTTAAGATATTCATTTATGGGCGCCTCTTAATGTAAGTGATGCGATGAATTTCACGTCGCTTCTTCGCAGTTTTTTATTGTGCTCATAAAGAAATGTTTTACTCTTCCCCTTGTGATGTATTTTCAAGGAGTATAATAGAAAAATTTTTATAATTTTTTTTTGAATTTTTTTACTAAGGGTCCCCACTTATTTTATTGCTAATACTAAAGAAGGAGGGGGGTTGTTGGTGGCCACAACAATGGTGATTCACTTGGAAGAACCAGTTATCTCTGCTTTTCTATTGAATTTTTTAAACTTCCAAAACGGAAAATTTTTCATAAATCTAAACTTTGTTATGGACAGATAGAGTACATTATGCCTTATTCTATCAATGAAATTTTGTTTCAACCTCTTTCTATTCTAATTGTTTGCTTCCTCAGGCTTGTCCTTGTATTTATATCAGCGATTACTTGGTCTTGTAAAGATAAAATAAAGTCTTCTCTGTGTGCCAGCTTTAAAATATGCTCGTTTGTCGTAAGTAGAGCCTCTGCTGCTAGCAGGTGTCCATAGCCTCAACAGGGTTACCTGTTACCCAACAATGATCCTTTATCCTGCTTAAGGTTATCTACAACCTTCAAAGAAAAATTCACATTGAAACTTTTTCCTTTTTTATTCTTAAAGAACAATGTCTTGGTTTGGTAGCCAAATTATGACACAGTCATTCACTTGATTTACACTTTTGCTGAAAAAGCTGGCTCGTGATGAGACCCATTGTCTTTTGATTTCAACAATCTTGAGTCATTGCCCTGTTTTGATGGACAGTGTTTGGCAAAGTCAGCAAAAGTTATAATATCTGTGATCATGATAAGCCGGCTCGTGATGAGACCTCTTCTTCTTTGAGATATAGTGTTTCTTGGATTGTCCCTCTGAATGCTGCGATTTTCTTTAACAGGGAGGAAATCATTGTTTTCCTTAAGAAAGCTCTAGACGACAATAATAGAGTTTGAAAACAGCAGTTTTACAGAGAATCTTTATTTTGTTATTGATACCTTTCATTGTGCTGATATAAAACAATTTCTTCGCTAAAGGTCGCTTTCATCAAATTTTTTGAAGTTGAAACTAGTATCATATCTAGGCTAAAGTTTTTAACTGTATCTGTCAATAATAAAGATCATATTTTCAAAAATTTTCTATTTATACAAGCTAAAAGCTCAAAATCTGAAAGAGAATTGGTGTCTTTTCGTGAATACCGGTAGTAACCATTTACAACTGGTTTTATTATGAAAAAAAAAAAAAACAAAACTATTCTACAAAATATAAGAATAATCTTCTATGGAAAATATATTTTAAGGATTTGTCCATTAACAGGCAAAGAATCCCTTCTACCTGCTAAATCCTGTAAGACAAACGTTGATGGACCTATGACTTCAACAATCTGAAAAGGACCAAGCCACATGTTTTGAAATTTTGTATGTTTGCCCTTTTCTTCATGAGCCTTATCCCATTTTAAAACTAAATCTCCCATTTGAAATTTTTTTTTGGTCATTATGTTTGAATCAAAAGAGGATTTTATTAGCGCTTGATGATGAGCATGGGTTTTCTTAGCTTGTTCTCGTTGCTCTTCTAATTTAATTATTTCCATTTGTCTTAGTTGTATGGAGGAAGTCGGTACTTCATCAATGTATTGTATTAAAGACAAAGAGGGAATGATTAAGTGAGTTGGAAGAACCACTTCTTTCCCATAAACTAAATTAAAGGGAGAAGTGCCGATCGAAGCTTTTTTCGTTATTCTATCTGCCCATAAAGCATTTACCAAAGCTTTATGCCAATTCTTTTGGTTCTGGTCAACTATTCTTTTAATAATCATGATTAGGTTTTTATTTGTTGACTCAGCTAACCCATTACCTTGCGGATAGTAATTGGCCGAATATTTTAGTTTGAACCCTCTTTTAAGTGCAAACTTAGTCATTACATTTCCAGAAAAGTATGATGCATTATCAAACATTAAAGCCGTTGGCAATCCAAACCTAGTGATTATAAATTGATCTATGAATTCGATAATATTTTCAGAATTAGCTGTCTTGAGAGGAACTGCTTCTACCCATTTAGTAAAATAATCGGTTGCCGTGAGGATGTATCTATGTTGCTTAGAAGAGTGAGGAACAATCTCACCTATTATGTCCAAGCCCCACTGACTGAATGGTTGCTCGATGTTTACCAGTTGTAGTGGCAGGGACGACTTCTTTTGTCTTCCAGCAGTAGTTTGGCAGACTTGAAATTTCCTCACGTAACTGTGTGAATCTGTTATCTCAAAATCAGGCCCTGGAAGGCTGCTGACCAGGAAGACTTCAAGTAACTATTTCAGACCAATCTTTTGACGAAGGCTTAGCCTCCTTAGCCTGAGAGGGCTCTCTCAAAGGGTTATTGATTTTGACTATTAATAAGATGGCTAACTCTCTTTAAATAACATTACAAATATGAAGGCTGGACAATCATTACATAAGTTTCCATTGGGCCTATGGAGTCAAACATACTACAGTAAACAATGATATTGCTTTAACATAGAAGTCAGGGCATGTGACATTTAAATGTTCAAAATACCACTCTTATAAAACCACAGTTCATAGATGAGTACAGGAAGTCAGAGCAGCATACGTGAATTCTGAGTGATTACTCATCTAAGCAACTGAAAAAAGACATAAAGGACAAAGTAAAATAACACATCTTGAACATGGAAATGCTGTATGAATCCTGAGAAGAAAAGCATATATCTTATATTACTGAACTCTGTTCTTTACACAAGCCAAAACAACACTCTGTTTTCATAAAATATCCAACCCTCATTACATAGATGTTCCAGCTATATATAGAAAATCCTTATTCTAACTACTTCAAGCTTCCTCCTCCAACATGAGGGGAACTCGAGTTTTGCCTATGATGACACCTATCTTCTTTACAACAAACTATTAAATACAATTAATGCTAACTGAAGTTCTAAAGAGTTCTAATTTGATTATGACTCTAACACTATCTTCTTCGTAGAATGATTCCTTCTTGTTCTTTGACACCTGGACTCATTTGCAGTTTGGCTGAGATGGCTGAGATGAGTATTTAAAGCTCCATGTTGGCCTCGGATGCTGAATACTTTAACTGCTCAGCAATGCTAGGTGATATCCCCTGTTTTTTCGGTTCCAGTCCTCCATAACTTCGAATATACAGCAGCATGTTTTTAGCCCTTTTAATAACACCAAAATATAGGAGATCACCATGTTCCTGATGTGTTGGAGACTTCATCGATGGCCAAGTGTACAAGCCAAAATTCCTCGTATGCAACTCATTCAATACCCTATGACCGGTAATAAAGTGGCTTTATAACAAAAACTTCAAATTCGAGTTAAAGCATTCCACCTTTTAAAGGTACAGTTGTCTTGATCTGAATGGTTGTGATGGCTTCATCTGGTCCCTTTGATGTCCTTTAGGTGTTTCCTTTTGAAAATTTCCGCACATATCACCAAACTGTCTTTTTGCGTTGAAAACACCACCTACAGCAGTTTCGTAGCGCGCTACGAAACTGCTGAATTGTTTAAACGACTTGTCTTTTTCCTAAGGTATTTACCGCCTAGACATTTGATTGCCAAAACTCCTTTTGATCTTTGATACATATAGCAGGGATATACATGTCCTCAAAACAAAAAAACTAAGCAAAATTTTCCAAAATTTGGAACAAAACCTTTCTTTGAACAACAACTTCATTTATCAGCTAACTGGTCTAGCTGGGCCTTTAAGTCTTCAACCTTCTTCCACTGGCCTAGCTGTGCCTCTAAGTCTTGAATCTTCTTCCTCATAGCTTTTTTTTCGGCTCTTAAACGTATATTTATCTTTCTGATGAATTTGGCCTCCTTAATTGCGGGAACTGTCCATGTATAAACATCGGCTACTGAATCCACCTGGTTTACTAGGTTTTCACTTCCTTTCAATACAACTTTACGATAATTTGCATACCTGACTGCAGACTCCCTAGTGGTATTCTTCAGCTTAGCAATCTCATGTTTAGCTGTTTCTAACAAGTTCCTTACAGCTATAGTATTACCTCCTTGAGATATGATGACTGTTGTATTTGTGTCTTTTTGCTTAATTTTCTCTGCCTCCTCTGTTCTGGGCAATTCCTCGGCTTCCTCTGTTCTGGGCAATTTCTCAGCTTCCTTCACTTGTTTCCTTGTAATAGGTCTTCTTGGTTTGAAAATGAATTCTGCACCTGGTTCATCAAACTTCAGCCTTTTTGAGGCCTTAGGCTTCTTGGTACTTTCTAGTGATGACTGCGTCAAATCAATATGCACTGGTTCAATTTGCTCAAACTCAATGGCCTCCAATAAATCATTCAGGCTTGCTTTCGATGCTGGGCTTTCTTCAACAGCTAAGGCTTTACCTTTTTCTTTACTTATTTGGCTCCTTGTCCTTACCCTTGACACTGTTTCAGCTCTGCTTGTTTCAGCTACAACCTTCTCATCCTGAGTCTTTTCTTTTGTTGCTTGCTGAGGTTGTTCTTTAATGATCAGTGACTTCATTGGTTTTTTAAGCTGTGACTTGGTTTGTTTTTTAGCTCTGGCCTCCTTCTGAAGCTCAGCTATTGTGAGTTCTTTGACTGGCTGTGGAGTAAGGCCAGTTTTGCTTTGGAATCCAGCCATGAAGATGAACGAATTCCAGTCTCTGCCTATCTTCTGGAGGCCATCTAAAACTAACAATTTAATCAAACCATGGTGAAATAAAGAAGTCTCCCAATCCTCTTTTCTCAGCTGCACCTTATCACACATTTTACTTAGACTGCGAAATAAGTAAAAAGGAATATCTATGGAAGCCTTCCCAGTGAAATGTAAAAGCAACTTGAAATGATAAGAGTAGACCTTATTATATCTTCCTTCACATGTCAAGTATTTCTCAATGCAGGTGAGAAGAAGGGCATAATGCTCCTTAACATAGTTTCTGGGCACTGCTTTTGTTAGGTCTTCATTCACATATGCCTCTTTTAAGAACTCTTTACATGGATTCATATCAAATTTAAAGTTCTTAAACCATTCTTGCTGCCCTCTTGGGATTTCTGTTACAGCAGCTATTGCCTCCGGAGACACTTGAACTTCCAACATAGCTATTTTTGAATTTAAACCGGTGAAGTTCAAAGCAAACTCTTTGGTTACCTGCGCATGTCCTCCTTGCAGCTTTTTACAGAAGTTCTAGCACCCGACATCTTTGAATGCTTTCTTCACGCCTTCATCCCTCAATGCTATGTCTAAACCTTCAGGTTTGGTCCTCTGGCATTTTCCAGATCTGTGTTCTTTCCTCTCCATTTGCTTTTTGAAATCTTTACACTCACAATAACCAACAACTTCAGTTGAAATGGCGGTTCAGTTCTTTTTAACTCGGGCTCGCTTGTAATCAGGCTCGCTTGAAAACTCAAATACATCATTCGATAAGCTTGTCACTTATGTAACACTCACGAACATCAACAAGATCCATGCACGGTACAATCCATCGGAATGATATTTCTGTGCATTTCATCAAATCTATTGGTGGAGTGATGACTAATGAGCGCTTAGACATGCTACGGAAGGTACACAAAAACTGACATGAGAGGACAGAATTGGTGACTCATTAACAGACTTAACACTTTAGGAAAGATTTGCTGCGAAATGCACGAATCCGCGATTTCGCAGCGCGGTTAGTTTAAAATTCTAATAATGCGCTGCGAAATGGCTTAATGACAACGCGCTGTGAAATGACTGAACAATGATTACGCTGCGAAACTGGCCAATAGGAGATTACGCTGCGAAATCACGAAAAGACTCGGTGAATAGGATATGACAAGACATGGCTTATAACACAATGATGGTGGAGGAGAACCAATAGGATTAGAGTATAATTTACAACAAACACCTTTAAAACCCCAAATCCTAAGTATGAAACATAAAACAAAAACCATATGACACAGACCTTTGACATTGAACTAGGACCAAGGACTATATACATAAAATTTTTATTCTAAGTGATAACAGAATCTTTGAACATCGTAGGCCAGTAATATCCTACACGTAACATTTTATGTGCAGTAGCATCTCCAGCATAGTGTCCGCCTGCTGGTCCATCGTGGAGTTCCTGCAAAACTTTTTCAGCTTCAGTTTTTTCAAGACATCTAAGAAAAACATAATCATAATTCTTTCTGAAAAGAACATCATTTATGAGCTGATATTGTTTAGCTTTCAATCTCAGAGCTCTTTTCTTGGTGTGATCCAGGTGTGATGGAGCATACCCGTTCTTAAGATAATAAATGATATCATCATACAATGATTCTGCATCGTTTAGGCTTACCTCATACATTTGTATCTCTTCGGATGAAATTTCAGAGATTTGCGATGCTCCAGCCAACATTTTGCAGAAGCCTTGACCTCTTACAATGTTTGCTGGTTTGATCTCAAGGTCGTATTCCTGTAAAGTAGTGATCCAATTTTCTCTTTTCTCACCCATATCCTTCTGTACTAGAATATTTCTTACCGCTGGAAACGATACTATGATCTTAGTATGGGTTTTAAGTAAGAAAGGTCTGAAATATTTGACCGCCTTGAAAACAGCATAGCCCTGTTTTTCCACGTCTGAATAATTGAGTTCAGCACCTTGTAAATTTGAGCTAAAAAACGAAATTGGAGCTTCCGCTTTTTCTTGATTTGCTTGAGTTAAAATCACAACATATGATTTCTCTGAGGCAAATGTGTATAAAACAAAAGATTCTGAAAAATTTGGGGTTGCTAAAGATGGAGCATTAATAATAGCTTGTTTGATCAGGTTGAATGCTTCATGTTCATCTTGACCCCATTTGAAATTAGAATTCTTTTTAATCATGGTTTGCAAAGGAGACACAATTCGTGAAAAATCTGGGACAAATCTCTTTACAAAATTGATTTGACCAAGGAAAGATTGCATGGCTTTTTTATTATGAGGGAGAGATATTTCAGAGATTTCTTTGATTCTGTCAGGATCAATGTGAATACCGGATTTTGACACTATGAATCTTAGAAGTTTTCTTTCACTTAATGCGAAAAAAGATTTCTTTGGGTTAAGTGAAATCCCATACCTTAAACATCGTTGAAAAATTTGTTTTAAATCTTTGAGATGGTCGCTTCGCTTCTTGGAGTACACTGTTATATCATCCAAATAAATTACTACAGATTTATTGACTACACCCTTAAATGCGATGTCCATGGCTCTTTGAAATGTAGCGCCGGCATTAATCAAACCAAATGGCATCTTCCTTTTATGCATATGTGCCCCATTTAGTTCTGAATGTGGTTTTCAACTGATCATCGGGATGCACCAGCACTTGATTATATCCTAAAAATCCATCCAAGAAAGACATCAGTTCTGAGCCTGCTACTGCCTGTAATATCTGTTCCATAGGTGGAAGAGGAAAATTGTCTTTTTGACAGGCTTTGTTAAGATTCCGAAAATCGACACAGATTCTAATATCTCCGTTTTTCTTTCTAACGGGTACCATATTGGAGATCCATTTGGAATGTCTGACGGGGAAAATTATTCTGGCTTTTAATAACTTATTTAGCTCAGTTTTTATTTGATTTTCTAAATTGGGGTGGATCTTTCTCAGTTTCTGTTGGACAGGTTTTTCATTGTCAATCATAGGAATAATGTGCTGAATGATAGAAGTGTCGTACGTCTTCAGCTCATCGTAATTCCAGGCAAAAACATTTTTATATTGTCTCAAAATACGAATATACGCTAGTTTTTCTTCAGGGACTAGGTCGATGCCTAGATTAACGTTTTGTGGTTTATCATTGGTTCCTAGGTTTACTAATTCGTAATTCAACGTTGGACTGTAGAGCTTTGAATTGGTAGACCTTTTAAACCGATTTTTCAAATCGTATAAGTCTTCTAACTTAACCACCGATTTAGGTATAGCATTATCAGTGCTATTTTGTTGTATTTGTCGATCGTGACGGTCTTCTTCAATTATCTGATTGGAGTAGGATCCTTCAGAAGTGAGGAAATTTACAATATCGGGATCGTCATTGAATACTCTCCAATTTGTAATGTTGTCAGGGATGGACGGTCTAAAGATTAATTCTATTGAGAATCTATTTGGACTAAAATCTTCGGAGGGAATAAGCCTAGAGGCTACGTTAGCCAAAAGGTCTGCGCTTGCGTTTTGGAGTCTCGGGATTGAAGAGATATTAAATGCTATGAAATGCTCAGTCAGATCTTGTACTAAAGATTGATAGTGTTTTAAATGACCTGATAGGCAATGTATAGTGTTACGTACCTGTTTGACGATAATCTCAGAGTCTCCGAAGACTTGAAGATACTTGACATTTAACCCGATTGCTTTGTATAGGCCTTGCACCAAGGATTCATATTCTGCTATATTGTTTGTGCAATTGAATTCGAGTCTGCACGTAAGCATGGTCTTGTTTCCTTCTGGACTAATCAAAACGCATCCTGCTCCTGCTCCTTCGTTAGATTTAGAGCCATCGAAATATAATTTCCAAAACAAAGATGTATTTACAGGTTCATCTATAAAATTAACACACTTTGAACTATCAGTTTGGGAAAAAATTTCGACTTGGGACAAAACTGAATTTTCTAAGTAAGGTGATGTGTGAGCATTGAAATTACCGAGAAAAGAATCTACCGAGTAATTGCCTATGATACTGCTGTTATACGATACTGCTTCGTTTTCTCCCTCTAATTCCGTTACTATGTACTTCTGGTGTAACTCTCATTCAACCTTTATTTGATTCGGTTTACCGTTGTAGGGTAACCACATATGCGACCATTCGGTTGCAAAGTATCCATGGAGTTTCTCGGACCAATCCCTGCTAAGAATTAAGCCATAGAATTTTGGGATATCAGCCACTAGAATGTCAATAACCTGACATACCTTTGGGTTAGATGATAATCTTATGGTTACTTGATTGATTTCACCAATCACTTCGACTTGAGATCGATCAAGCTGAACTATGCGCACTGCGGATTTTTGTGGTTGAACATTTAACTTAGCACATATTGATCTGGGTAAAATATTTGATGAAGCACCGGAATCTACCAAACAATTGTGCACATTTTTATTGAAAATTTCATAAGTGAGAAGAAACAGGGGAGTGTGAGATCTTGATCTTCCTCCAATCAAGGCAATATCATTTGGATCAATCTTATGGATCGCGTTAGTTGGAGGTCTTCCCATGTTGTGGGAAGCTTGAGAGAGTACAGAGGTAGGCAAAGGTACAATAGGCATGGCATGTAATTCTTTCATCATTATTTTCTATTGATGCTTCAATTTGCTCAATTCATAAAGGGTAATATTAGCCCTAGTCTTTTTCATGTCATCAATAATATTGTACTCCATTTCATCTGACACTATCAGTGTTTTTGATGGAGTTGTTTGATCTGCTTGGACTGGGCTAGATTGAGTCGCTTTAGTGGTTGTTTTCTTTGTTGCGACTTTATCTTTTGTTGTAGGGCTTGCACTCTTCTGCTTAGGGGTAGTTTGGGGAGGATCAAGCTGATTTCTGCTTCGTGTGCTAACCGGAAATACTTCTTGATCTTCTTCTTGTGGGAGGATAAAATCCCACATTCCTTGCAATTCCACAACTTCTTCGTTATCGGTCTGCCCTTCAGTGGTACTTTCTTCTTCTTCCTCTTCCTCAGTTTCAGCATTGGGTGGCTTTACATCCATTGAAGGACCTCTTTTAAAAGCTCTGTAGGGTTTTTTTAAAGAAGTTTCTGCTACTTGTTTTTTTATGTCAACCATATCATTAGACATGGTCTTTAATACTTTCTGCAATCCTTCCAAATCGAAAGGGTCTTTTGTTTGTTTCTTCTTGGAGTCTTCCTTGAAGGTGATTTTTTTAGACTTGCGTTCCTCTATCGCGGATCTTTTTTCCAGGGCTATCACCCGTTTCTCTACTGCTATCGCCTCTGTCATGTTTTCAACTAAGGTTGTTTTATTTTCTCTATCCATGAAGATTGTTATGTTTGATGGTAAAGCAGTAATATACCATTCACATCGTACTTCTTCGATGGGTTGGGAAGTAGTGGGAATTTTGTTGAGAATTTTATTGAACCTTAAATCGAAATCTTTGATAGGTTCTTTAGCTTGGGCCTTAAGATTGGATAGGTCATTGATTAATGTTTTCGTTGATCTATCATCACCAAAGATGATAAGGAATTGATTCTGGAAGATATCCCAACTTGTGATAGACCCGGAGGATAATGAAAAATACCATGACCCGACTGTCCCTTGCAGTGTATAGGGAAAAAGCCGAACAACAACATCTTCGTTAGTAACTCCGTTGAGATTGATAGAAAGCATGAAATTGTTTATGTGTTCTTCTGCTAGCATGCCTGCTTCTGGATTGAATTTGGGCAGCCATTTCTCAGGATGGGCCGGTATTTGACTCAAGGGCGCAGGCATTAAAACTACCCCAGGGCTATTCCATGGAGACTCGGCCATCGTTGAGCTGCTAGTAGAGAAAAGTGCAGAAGATGATCTATGTGGCTGGGAAGATGAGGATACCATGATTGTAGAGGATTGAAGAGGGGTTGTGGGAGTTCCGGTAGACGGATGGATGATGGTTTGGAATGGAGGTGTGGGTGGTTGACTTCGCAGTGAGGTAGTTGAAATGGGCGATGTAGACGAAAGAGTCTCACTGTCAGACTCTTGTGGTGATTTCCTCGCTCTTTTCCTGGTGGGAAGAAGCAACTCAGTTGGCTGGATGCCAAATTTTTCACTCTTTAACCTGGTTAGGGGATGAGCAGGATTGTACTGCGAAGTCACGCTGCTTTGAGATTTATCATACCTCTGAGGAGAAATGGAAAATCCCTGAAGTTTGTGAATCAGAGATTCAACTCCAGGAGGTTTAATGGTAGATTGGTCTGAAATATCATGGTGTGTAGCAGCGATTGATACTCGAGCGACTTCTGACTCTGGATTTAAATATACTGGAGAAGTCGGGGGAGATGATGAGGGCGTTTTACTCTTAGAATGGTATTTAGATTTTGATTTAGATGCCATTCATAGCTCAGGCCCTCCTTCTAGCGCCAAATATGTTGAAGCCTCGAAAGTCGGGTCGACAACAAGGGGGATACCCACCCGGTTTGGACCTTGGTTGGCAGCTCCTTATCCATTTGGTATAGCGAGTCCGACTGGGGATAATGGGACCAATTTCCCAATCTAAGGGTGTGTGTGTGTGCAGAGTTGGATGATGCTGATCTAAGAGTTCTAATCTAAGCTACTTTAATCTAATTCTATGCTATTGTAATCTAATGAAAACAACACATCTAATCTATGCTAACCCGGGATGTATTTCTTCTATTATGCGATCTAAAGAGATTTCAAATAATAACTGGTAATAAAGATCATTCAGCTATCATAAGAATGGAAATCAATTAAGATGAACCACTTTGCATAAAAAGTTAGGCAAAACAGTTGTGAACAGCATATCGCATAATAAGTTATTCATATATCAAACATAAATAATTGACTCCACCATACAAAAGTGCCAAATGGTAACTCAAACATTCATGCAATAACATATAAACAACTAAAAACTGTATATCACTTTAAGAATATAAGCAGAAATGGTCAAGAGATAAAAGTACCATTTATGACTAGCCCTACTCATAAGCTTCAAGCAACAATGATTTATCTCTTCTTGTTCTAACATCTACCAAGAGTACAGAAGTGCAACATCAGTAGCAGATATCAAATGCAAACATCAATAAACCTTGATCCATTCATTCATCAAAACCTCCTCTGAGGGTGCAAAGGTGCATGTTTTGAGGACAAGTTTTTGACAAATTTCTGGACCCTTCTCTAAATGCATGAGAAGGGTTTAAATACTGCTAACTAAATAACTTAATTACATAAATTTAGGATACGGTTTAAATGACCGCCCTTTATCTAAGCAAACTTATTTCTAAAAATTGAATCTAATTCCTAACTATTTCTGCATTTGCTCCTTAATGTTGCAAGCATTCAACATTTGCCTCGGAAGAGTCGACTGGTTGTTTTCTGCTTTTGCTTGAGCTACGCAAATAGAAATGGTAAGCGCTGACACCTCTTTTTAGTAAACTAGAATATGTTTTTGGCAATCATCCTCTGGCTGGGTGAATTTACTGCATATATACTTGGTAACAACCCAAATTTCTCTCAAATTGCTTCTGCTTTTGCTATCTCGGTTTCCGGACTCGTGGATGACTAAGCAAGTTAGGGACTTTGCTTTCTGAACAATTTTCTTAGCGATGCGCGATTAGCGCTAGGCGCTAATCGCGCATCAAAAACTGCTTCTGTTCTTTGATCCGGGCCTTTCTGGTGCGTTTTCCATCTTTAGCACTTTTTCCTTTACCGGGCATAAGCTTCAGAATTTTGTAAACATGCTGCTTTTGTGAGATTTTGACCTTGAGTGTCGAATCGCCTATTGATATCAGCATTTGTTCAGTAATACTCGAAAATCTGCGTTTCTGTTGCATGAGGTATCCATTTATGAGGACATCTCTTCTCTGTTCTCCGAGCATTGACGCTTTCCCTTTTTCCTTAGATGTTTCCTGCACATTGCTTCATGTTGTTTCCTGTTTTTCATTCCTGCAGTTCACGCAAAGGAAAAGAGTAATGATAATAAATTTTGACACGAAAGCTCTAAGCTCTATGAATGTATAAAATCATGACACCCATAGTGAACTGACTATTCGAAAAACACAAAACTATCCTTCATGAGTACTCTGACGTACATTCATTAATTTCCTTTAAGGTGCACGCCCAATTTTTGGTTTAGGGGTAGCTTTTCTTGAATGCTGAGCCGAGAAAAATTTGCGATGGGTGATTTTTGCGACTCGCCTCGCAGCATCGCAGATCGCATTATCGCAAGATCGTAGATCACATTTATCGCAAGATCACAAATTGCATTTATTGCAAGATCGCGGATCGCGTTTATCATTGCAATTTGTTAAGTTATTGTGTGCTATTTATGCGATGTTGCGATATGCGATGTCGCATATCGGCCATCGGAGATTTCTTAAGATCTTCATTTATGGGCGCCTCTTAATGTAAGCGATGCGATGAATTTCGCGTCGCTTCTTCGCATTTTTTTATTGTGCTCATAAAGAAATGTTTTACTCTTCCCCTTGCGATGTATTTTCAAGGAGTATAATAGAAAAATTTTTATAATTTGTTTTTGAATTTTTTACTAAGGGTCCCCACTTCTTTTATTGCTAATACTAAAGAAGGAGGGGGGTTGTTCGTGGTCACAATAGGTCCACTGGGGTCAAATTTTAGCATTTACTTTTTGTATAATTGTAAAGTCTCCACGTTTTGAGGAAGCAGAGCATGAAGGTAATAAGAGTCAAAGGGGATTTAATACCTTAGGTTGTTAGAAGATAGGGAGTTTTGAGACCCACCCGTGGTCCATGGACCACGGTATTGTAAAAGTGAAGGCTATATATAGAAGAGTCATACGAGTCTAGGAGGTAACTCATTGATAGAAGATCATTGTATGGGAAAGTAAGTTAAGGCAGGAAAGTTTGTTTCCTGTACTTAGGCGAAGGGGACGGCTCCTGCAGCTGAGTGTTCAGAGACCTTGGTAAGTTTGCATGTTGAGTGCGTGTGCCCATGAAGCTGAGTGCATAGGGAAGAAGAGTCTGTAACTCAAAGAATACATCTAATAAATACAATTTTGATCCCTGATTTGTGTATCTATGCATCTATAATTACTTTTGTAGTTTCTATATTTTCTCTCTGTATCTGAATTTATATGAATGACTACTTAATTTATGCGCGAAAGTAATATATCAACTTAATTTATTGATGTTATGAATGTTTAAAGGCCTTCGTGAAGGTATAGATTCAGTTTATACTAATTATTGCAATTATCTGTTTTGGAAGGATTAGGGTTCACGAAGACCGAACTAAGCCCTAAAAATTGTAGGAACCCATCACACTGACATTTGGATGTAGAAACTTGGTTTTGTCATCCCCCATTATTGCTTTGGGTGAGACTGCAACCTACGCTACGTGAGTTGTTGCCGAAAGGGCTAGCAATTTAGGGTTTTGTTGGTTGGCACAACTAACTTTGAACCTGGGTCAGGATCCATCAAGCCAACAAAAATAGAGTCTACTTAATAAAGTATTGTTTCCTATTTTTTTTCTTCGTTAAAGCACATAATTCTTTGTACAATTATGCTACTACTATGGGCCTTCAAATTCCATTACCTTCAAGCAAGGTTCTCAAATTACACAACAAAGTAAACTATATGCTAGACCAATTCTCTATTGGGAAATCATATCTATTTCAAAATTTATGATGGAGAACCATAACATGGTCTGTGATTTGACACACTTATGATCAAATGCATGAAATGGAAGAAAAGGAAACTAAATAAAAAATATACCATGCAGAACTAGAAGCTCATCTAAAGTCCATTTAAGTTGTCATAAAGCAACCCTTGATGTTGCTTGATTAGATATTGTTGAGGATATGGAAAAAATCATTAAAACATTGAGGTACTAGTTAAGAAATGAACACAAGAACAATGATATGAAAGCATCCAAGAAGGTATACTCAACTTGCATCCAGGGTTCGTTACATCTCTTTCAATTCATGTGGATGTCATGGACACATTGTTGCAGTAGTTAAGTCAAGCTATTTAAATAAATAGAGTTGTCACACTTGTTGACCTAAAGGACTATTTGAAATACCATGAACTATGTTGAGATGTCCATTTGATTGTGTTGAATATTGAATTGTACCAAACAACAATGTTACTTATTCTAGCTTCCAAAAGAGGAAGCACAAGCTCAAGGGGAGAAATCCTTAGTGGTAGAAAAGATGGCGGAGAAACTGACAGGTTATATGGAGAAGTTACAGACAAAGGAAGAACCTCATTTGCCTTTGATGTCAGAGGGAGAGAGAAAGGGAGGAAGTGGGAAGTCATGGGGAGTTATGATAGAGTTGCTTCCATCAATGAATAAGGAGGAGATTGTTGGATAGTGTTTGTCATTGATGTCAAATTATTAGGAAAGTTTGTTGAGTCATTTTTTGTTGGTTACCTCTTCTTTCACTCTAGAAGTTGAGCACATGTTATTTATATAGTTAATATGTAATAAGAAATAATCACTACATCTTGTATAGAAACCAATCATTCAAGAAAGTGAGCTTGAAAAAATACTAATATGGAATCATTCCATTCTCAAGTTATGAAAAGGATCACAAGCATTGTAGTAAGAAAAATAATCTTTCAAAAAAAGGGGAGTGGTGTAATGATGCATGTGAAAATTTCGGGAAGACCAATCCCACTATTTTTTATTATCCTACAACATATGGTACAAGCATGGGAATATACAAAAACATTAGTTCTTGAATCTTGTTACAACAATAACTAGCGTGAGGATTTCATGAGATTCATAAAAATATGGAAGGCTTAAGTTGTGAACAAAGACGAGGAAGGCCAAAGTAGCATCGAATCCATGAACTGTGAAAACAAGGAGATATGTGTAGAAGTAATATGTTGAATCATGTGTAGAAGTAATATGTTGAATGATTGTAGTAGGATGTCTATGATTGTGAGAAACCCCATGAGAAATTATAGGCACAAACTGGGGATGACTATCACTACAAAGCAAAGGAAAAATAGTCTTTGAGAACCATTGATTTGTGACATTATATCCCATAAAATCATGATATTAATATTATACTAATGCCTTTAAAGAAGGTCAAATTATGGGAACCCAATTCAGTCTTGAAAAAATACTTTATGGGAGACAAAAATTGATTTTTAATATACCTAAATTCCATGTTCAAATCGACTCCTAAATTGACATGGTTCTTCGAAAGAAATAATATTTTTGTTTTAGGTTGGTCCTAAGATAATAGGCCTCTTTCTATCTCATATAAATTCACCTAAGCTATGGGTTATGTGGTGAGTAACTCAGTTAAGGAGCAGAGAAAGTACTCAAACCTAAGGAAGGAAGTAAGACATTCATATCCCATGAACCTGGAAGCTATTTAAAGAAGAAAAAACTCTTGTCTTTATCTCTGGTTTTGATAAGGTTTTTGAAGGATCGTTGATTAAACTTTGGAACAAAACATTGTCTATTCTTGGAGAAAATTTTGACCTCCCTTGAAGCACAAGAATTTGATCTTCCTAGTACAGACTTAGGTATTCATTTGAGAGCAACATCAACCTGAGGAAAGTGCAGATTTTTCCTTGTGGACAAACCAGGTTTAGCCTCAGACCTTAACCCTATATTCACCTATCTATGAATTTGTACTTGTCATAGAAAATTTAGCTTATCCTTAGGAATCTTGGCCTTGTTCCAGGGTTGTCTCAGAATAATATTTGGCCTTACCTCTATTATTGTTTCAAAAGTATTTTGGACTTGTAGTGCCTCAGGATTTAGCCTATGTTTGGGTCTAATTTGAAATTCAGAATTGATCACATCCATAACCATGATTATAGACAATATTAAAATTATTGTTGAGAAAATTTTATTACTTTTAGTGGTGTTGAAAAAGAGAATGATGCTCATCTTATTTGAAGGAACCTAGAGAATTTCTTGAAGTAATCTTGAGAAAACCTTGGAGAAACTCTTGGAGCTGCAACTTTTGAGGCAAACTTGGAGTTTTCTAGAACAAACTCGAGGGCTCATTGAAATAATCTTTGAGGAGTGTCTTGAAGAAAACCATTAAGTAGCTTTTGGAATAACCTTGGAGAAACATCTTGATGTAGACGTTCGACAATCTTGTTGGAGTAATCCTTATGACCTTTGTAGCAGAATTTGGAGCAACCCTCTTGATAATTCTTAAAGACTTTTGAAGCAACCTTTGGAGCAACTTTTTAGATAGACTTGTGACCACTTTGGAGAACACTATGGAGAGAATATTTATCAAATCCTTGTTTGGTATGTGGTATGTGTTATGTGGACCCAATAATAGTTGGAAAAACACAAGGATGGGGGGTGACACAAAGATGGTGGGCGAACCTACCCATGGTTTTGTGCATGAGTTTTGCACATGGCTTTAGGCATGATGATTTTCTGCGCATGGTATTTTGTAGATCCAGTAAATGGAACTAAAGTTATGTTATAATCCAGGGTTAATGGATTGGGGTTTACGAATGCTTTGGTATATATATATATATATATATATATATATATATATATAGATTGTAGGTTTTAACCCTGTATCAAAATTACCTGCAAACGAATTCTTAAAAATAGAAAATATACAATGGAGAGAACATAAAACAAATATACATAGATATTTTCCCCTGGATCCAAAAACCGAGACTACCCGAATTATTTTTCATTATTTTCCTTTTAATGTTAATATATATATATATATATATATATATATATATATATATATATATATATATATATATATATATATATATATATATATATATATATATATATTATAACATTAAAAGGAAAATAATGAAAAATAATTCGGGTAGTCTCGGTTTTTGGATCCAGGGGAAAATATCTATGTATATTTGTTTTATGTTCTCTCCATTGTATATTTTCTATTTTTAAGAATTTGTTTGCAGGTAATTTCAGTACAGTGTTAAAGCCTACAATCATGAAGACTTTGTGGAGAAACATTTGAAGCATTTTTTTGAGTAGTCATTGAGGAAAATTTGGAGAAGTCATTGGAGGGATTTTGGATCAATGATTGGAGACATATTGAAGAAATTGTAGCAGACACCATGAAGCAGTACCTTGACCTATTTGTTTGATAAATAATTAATTTATATTTGAAGTGTTTTTGAAAGGGTTGGAGCCTTGTGAGAGATTAGGTTGGAGGTTGGATTGATATTTGAGGATTGGAGTCCTCATACAAGGTTGGAGCCTTGTGAGAGGCCATGTTAGAGCCTGGATTGATATTTGAGGATTAGAGTCCTCATTCAAGGTTGTATCCTTGAAGAAGTTGCAAGTTTTTTTACAAGTTGGATAAAAGAGGATTGGAGTCCTCTCTTTCTTTATTAATAATTTATTATTATTATTTTGTGTTTTGGTATATTGTGCTTCTAATCAAAGAAGTATATTAATTGGATAATTAAAAATTGAAAGGAATACTAATTAAACACCTCTCTCAGTGTTTCGAACACTTTAGGACCTCAACAACCTTACTCCTCGCTATTTCATGAAAGACATAATCCCTTCTTTTGCATGTGAATGGAGGTTATTACAACAATATTCTTATTCATTAATTGCTTGTTTTTCTTCATCATTGTCCTCCATTTAATATGTAATTTTTTTATTTGTAGGCTATTGGTTATTTTCCAAAATAGGTTCTAGCTTCATATCATCTTGTTGAGAATGAAATATAATTTTAATTTCTTGAGACAAACTTGCCTCATCTCTCCCCTTCTCATCTTATTCTCACAACAATTGATGACCTTGGATTGAGTACTTTCCTCCACTAGCAGTCTTTTCATCATGAAATTTATCCAAAATACTCATATGCTTTAAGCATCTTGGCCTCTTATTGCTCCTTGAATTCATCCCTCGTGCAAATTTATTCAAAGCATGGGCTTCCCAACCAATCCTCTATAAATTGTAATGATTTTTCATATTGTAACAATATTGTATTTGAATTTGTCCCTTCTCCTTTTTGAGCTTTCCCTCACAATATAGCCATTTATATTTTCTTCTTTTTATAACAATTTTTTATGCTTCTCCTTCACCTTCTACATGGCTACAAGCCAACTTGTTCTTGTTTTCTATCATGAATAAACTTATTAGTTGTTTGCAGGGATCTTTAGGAAATAAACTTATTTATGCTTGCCTCAAATTTTGAGAAGCCACTCATGTGCTTTCTCCCTATGGGACAATATTTAAGGATTGTTTATCCTCTGCTGAATTCATTTTCTTTTAGTCTCCTTGGAGAAAATTTACCTCCCCTTCTTATCTTTGGTCAATCTATCCATGCTCTTGGCCTACAAATCCTACATACACATATAATTTATTAATTTTAAAAACATGAGGCCTTCTAGCATATTTTTGCACCTCTGCATTTAGATCCTCATGTTGATCTAAAATTTTCACACAGTCCTTGAGACTCTCCGTTAGTCTCTTCTCAACATCTTCATCATCATCGTCACCGAGGAATGCTCCTTGCTCTAATTCACAATAGTGAAATCTCTCCTCCTCACTCTCATATTTCGTTACTCAAGGTTCTCCATCACTTAATTGAGCACTCATCATGTGCCTCAAATTCTTCCTCAACTTCCTAGAATACATCTTCCTAATAGGCCATTTGATATTTTTCTTCAGTTTCAATCCAATTCTCTAGTATGGATTCTCCATTTCTTGTAGCAACATACTTACCACATTGAGTTTTCCTTTAACTCATCCATATCTTTGTCAAAATCCCAATCACGCATATTTATGTTGCTTCGTCTTGAACCCTTCACATGACTATGCTTAATCATTTTCCCTTCACCATGAACTTCTCTCTATTCATTGTGAGCTACAACCAAGTCTCCATAAAACACCTTACCAAGCTTCTCTCCTATGAGATTTTCCTTTTTGTATCACAGGTTCTCCTCTTCTTGAAACTCTATGGCTTCCTCAACTCCTCTGGTGTTTGAATTCTGCTCGCCTCTCTCAAGAACTTCTCCTGTTATCTTGACTTTTACTGAGGGCTTACTTTATCCTCTTCACTTTTCCAATCTCATCTGGAACAAATTCTCTGCTGTAGCTTCTTGGTTGCAAGGGTTCTTTTCCAATTTGTTTTCTCCTACCTTAGCTTCTTTACTAGATTTTAAATTACAATTTAAAGACCAAATTATTTGCTAGGTATCTTCAAAAATGAGATCTCCACAATCTTCCACATTCCTTGCTTTAAGTGGTGAGACTGTTAATCCCATAGTTTTTCTGCTTGGCTATAAATTTCTCAAGTATGCTCTAAATCATTTTCCTTTTTATGAGTCTTTGCATCTCAATTTTCTCCTGCGTCCTTGCTCTTCCACTAATATTTGTAATATTTTCCTCCTTCATGAGCAATATCTTCAATTTTATTTTTTGGATGCAATTTTCCTGTAACAAAAAGTACTTTATTTACCTTCCTCAATCCCAAGGAGGGTTTTTGTGGTCTAATACCACTTGATGTAGATCTAGCTTTGGTGCCACTTGGCATAGAGCTTAATTTGATACCACTTGATGCAGATCCAACTCTGATACCAAATGATACATACTATTGCGAACCTTTATAATTCGTACACATAACCTCCTCTGGAACAAATTAAACTAATGAATCCCACAAACCTCTTTCTCAAGAGGGTTTACTTACAAACTTTTCCCCTTTTTTCATATCCTATATATCGTCCTCGATGAACCTATGATCCTACGCTTTGTTCACGCAAATTATTCCCTCACATGAAGCCTCCTTCTACATTCCTTTGATGAAAACTTCCTCCTTGTAGTTAGCATCATCACTTCATTGTGTTTGTTTCTCTTGTTCATGAATGTTTGGATGAGCTATGCACTCTAGGTCTATCCCCAAACTAGGGTTTATCCTTGAACACACTTGGCCCTTGCATGAGCCACCCAAGCCAACCATGGTGATGACCAAGCACTCCCACTCAAATTGGATCTTGAATTTATGACTAAAATGAAAGGGGAAATATCTATGGTGTGGATGGGTTGTGGGGACCCTCCCCCAATGACACAGGCAAAGGGATAGTGGTGGCCACAACTTTTTCGTCATCACCAATCAAATTGGATGCTTTTTGATGTCCACCAACGCTTAAATAATGCCTCTTCCAAAAATGCCTAAACCATGACCACATTCATTTAGTAGAAATTAAATAAGGAAAACAAAATATACATCATATTTGAATAAAACTCATTTGACATCTTACAATGCTCTGCCTAGATCAGTTTCACTCCATTAAATTGACCCATGGACTCCGTGTGCTCAAATCTTATCCATGCTCACACACAAAACCTTTGATATAATAAAATGAAACAAAAAGAATACTCAATTTGGCATCAATTCCTTTCTTCAACATAGGCCTTCACAAGCCTTCCACAATTTGATTCCACAGTTATATTACAAAGTCAGATTGTCTACAAATATTTCTAGAGAATTAATCCAATTATTACAACACAAATTATTTAGATCTCCAAGAAGATATTCAATCACAGAGTCTTTGTTATTTACCCATAAATGGCAATTCCTCTTCAATGATTTAACCACACCTTGGTCACAATCTTTTACTGGGTATAAAAAATGGCGTTGTCTCTCTCAGATATCACTCCCTTTAGCTGGAAATGAACAAAATCAATGCAAAGGAACTCTTTTTGATTTTAAGAAACACACACACTCAAAACCATTCATACTTAACAAATATACATGTAATCTCTCTTAAAGGTAAGGATATTCACAAAGAAAATAAACACGCCTTTCATTAATCCATAATTTATACACAAGATAAGTATCTAATTACACAACATGGGCATACTCTACTCCTCTTTAGACCTATTTTTTACTTAAATACTAACATATCCACTATTGTTTATATTTCTATTCCCTATGGAATTCTCTGTCAAGCCCTCCTCCTCAGGATTCCCTCTAAAAACCCTCCTTTTCTTCTCTAACTTTACATGCATATATAACTTCCTAAAAGGTAGAAAATATTGTAACATAACAAATACTAATTAGAAATTCGTACCAACTCTTAGAAAGCTTCCTAATACGTCAACTTAGATTTTTTCACACTTATTATTTTCCACATGGCAAAAATTTTAGCTCAACAAAACTTCCTAACAACCTAGATTCTCTCTAGAAACTGAACACTTGTATTTACATCAAAATTTCCTATTTCTAGATTTATACACATATTTTATTTTGGAGAATTTCTACCCTTTAGGGAAAATTTCATGACCCACTTGGGTATACGAAAAATGGTCACCTAGGGGTTTGATGCTCCTACATCATCATTTGATTTAAATATCTTATCAATTAAAATATAAATTGATAAAGCTAAATAAGAGGACCAACCTATACAGATCCAAATGTTTGAAAGGAAGTTTGCTTAAGAAAGTCAATACAAGAGATTTAGAAGTTTCATATCTTCCCTAAATTTAAGGTTTTTGACCCTTGATGTTTTGGTTAAACCACCCAATTGCCAAATAAGTTATGAGAGAGATGGAGGAGCATTAGAGGAAATTTTAGCCTAAAAGTGTGTTGGGTCAATTTATTGAGTTAACACAAGTATTTAATTATCAGTCTGGGTTTGTAGAACTTAGAAGCATGTCCAAAGTCTATGGATTCCAATGGTAGTCAATGTTAGAAGATGAAATATAAATATTGAAAGAAATGCATATTACAAATTTAAAATCTAATTAAGTAATTTCTTATTCACTTATGTAATATGTGAGGGATGAGGCTCCTAACTTAGGAGAACCAGGCTTTCCTTCCCTACAATACTACTTTCATGAAGAGAAACCCAAAAGAAATAATTAACAATGGTTTATGATGCATAAGATGTAAAAGAAGAGGATCCTAAATAAGGAGGACCAGGTTGTCCTTCTTCACAATTCTTGCTTCAAACAAGAAATGCAAAAATAAGTTCAAATAAGAAAAGGAGAATGAAATTCAGTTTTAGTTCAAGATCAAATAGAAGGGGAATTTTCCTGTGTGACCCTTCATATGTATATTAGAATTAAACCAATATCCATTCAGCAATCATCACACATTTAAATACATTTGAAACAAGAACTAATTTATGAAAACTACAAAAATTTAACCAAGAAGTGCACTTAGTGTGGTGTGGGGGCCCTCCAACCTTGCCTTGCACACTTGAAGAAATCTCATCTACAACAAATTCAGTAAATCAACCAAGCATGAACAACAAATTGAAATGAAACAGGTTCTTCAATTAACTTTCAGCCTTCAAAAAGTCTCAAAGTCAGATTACATAAATGCTACATGCTTAAGCCTTCAATAGTCTTGGCTTAAATAGAGAAATAATAAACAAAATTGACTAAAAAGTCTCTAACAACCTCATCTATCCTAATCCCATCTATCCTGGTTGAATCCACCCATTCAGTTGCACAAAATTTGGAAAAATCCTCAAAATCACTAAATTTTGCCTATTTCCTAGGGATTTCCTGAATGACTGGTCCTGTTTGACCAGCTTTGACCGGGCCTGTTTAAGCTTGGTTTGACCAAACCAATAGGAATTCATTTAATCTTAGTTCCCAAGATTTCTAGAAATGTGCTCAACTCGTGCCCAGGTGTCTTGCAAGTATGACATCAATGAAGCCATTACGAGAATTTCTGATCTTGTCCAAAAATGCACTTAAAATCCAATTTTTGTAAAAACATATAAAAATTGAAAAATTAAATTAATATACCTGAATATGCATAAATTGGTCAAAATAGGGTGTATATGGATGGTAAATGGATGGATAACATGGAAATTAAGTGTATTTAATTAAGAAAAATTGAATAAAAAACAAGGGCCAACATCTCCCCCTTGCTGATCTTCAAGCATGTCCTCATGCTTTCTTTCTCCTCTTTGATCTTCTACTTCTACATGCTGACCTCCCTATTATTCTACCTATGGATATTCCATCACGGTAAAGTATTTTTGAGTAATGAGAGCCAATTTTTCTCATGGTTCTCTCAACCATTCCCTTGAAATCCCCTTGGCGTTGTCAAATGTTCTTTTCCTCTACTTCTTTAAAAAGTAATTCCATCCCTTCTCTTTAAAATTCCACCCTTTATAATATTCTTCTGTTGTCATTGATAGATTTGTGGATTGAGAAAGGTATTATGGTGTGATTGGAACAACAATGTCTCCTACCATGGTTTTCTCATTAGACACAAACATCTCTGTCACTTTTGCATTATGCCCATTAAACTTCCTAAGAAACTCTAATAAGCCAGCTTGATAGAGTTTCTCTATAGTCTCCTTATTCCAATTTTTTAAATTTGAAATCTAGTGGGCTCAATTCTGGTTCCCATATTTAAATCTGGATGGCTCTGTTCTTTTTGGCTGAAATGCAAAGAAATTTTCATTGTTGAATATTCATGAGACAATTTCCGTGTTATAATGCATTCAAAAATCAATTTCTGGAACAAGAAGTAATATCTATGTTGTAATTCTTTGAAAAATTGATTTCTGGGAGAGATATAAGCGAATTTACAGTCTTTTGACACCTCTCTTTTCTCTGGCAACTAACACTTTATTTTCAAAAATTTCATTCATAATTTTTGCACTGTTGTGCACTCACCAACACCAGTTGACACCATCATGCATGAGCTTTGTTTTGGCATTTTGTGTAAATAAGAATGAAACTGGGGTCTTGTACTTGAATTTTTTTAATGTCAATCTTACACTTGGAACTTCGATCTTGAACCTACACTGCCACCAGACATATGTTAATTCAAACTTTGATTATGTTGGCACCAACGAACTTGGGCTATGCTGCCAATTAGATAATTGGAGTCTTAGGATTTTCAAACCGTGTAACTGTAACTTGGACTTGGAGTTTTCACTAACAACCAATTTAAATCAAATATCTGACCTTGATTCTTAACTGAGCTCAAACACTCCACGCAATCTACAAAATGAGGGTTGAAATAACCAGGAAAAAATCCCAAATAACAATGAATTGGAGAAAACTGTCCACGATTATCTTAATTGGGCTTGTAATGAAGAAAACCCATTTTTTCATTTTTCAAATTTCGTTTCAGTTTGAAAAGACAACGAAAAATAGTGGCTTCTTAAAAATTTCGAATTTCAAAACTGGACGTTTTGATTCTTAGATTTTACTTTTGTTTTTGCTATTTGTGGATCAAAAGCTCTATTTTGATGACTGGAAAATAAACCTCTATTAATGTTCTAGAGAATACCTTATCTCTTCCCTCAGAAAATGACCTCTTGATCACTGCCCCTGAATTCTGAAAATGAAATCGAATTCTTGGAAATGAAATGTAATTCTAAAAATGAAATTTGGAAAGTTCTAAACAATTGCTTCCAATTTTTACTAACTATCACCACCATATATCTATTCAGAATTGAATCCGGGGACTTACATAATTCTACAAGTGACATTACCAAAGACTGTCTCTTCATAAATTGAACGCTACAGAAATGTACAATTAACCTTTATGTCTCTTCAGAAATTGAAATCGAATTGAAAATTCTGGGAATGAAGAGAGTTTTTATTACCTTCTCTATCCTGAAATCGATCTTTTGGAAAAATTACTACCACTATGGCTTTTTTTCAAAAATTGAAATTGATTTTCTAAATTTACCCACAATGGCTTTTTTCAAAATTGAAATCAATTTTCTGAGTTTACTGCCTCTTCAAAAAATCAGATTTAGGGAAGAAATTAATTTCATGTGTGTTTTGCAACCGTCATCATGCAATTCAAACTGAATTAACATGACTGGAGTTTTGTGTTGGTTATCACCCACCTGGGGGTTGAACGTAGATCTTTGATGCCACTATGCAGTTGAAACTCAGACTGCCACCAACACTTTCCAACTCAGAGTATATTACATTGTCAGCTGAGATTTTACACTGCCAGTTATTTAAATGCAAATTTCAAAATTTTGAAATTATTAAAAAAATCAAACTGATTGCATTTTATTTCCTATTCAAACTCAACTTGCCGTCTCTGCTCTTGGAAATTACAATTTAATTTTTACCAACGGTTTAACTCCAACACTCAAACATTTCATAGCCGTAACACTGACTTCGCTCAACAACAATGTAGCTTGAGTTCTATTTTGGCTTACACTCTGTTCATAACCTTAAGAGCTTGATTTTTATGTTGTCAATGCTGTAACTTGGAGTTTTAGATTCTAGTTTAGGTTGCCAACAACACACCTCAATTTTTATTTGATATCTACCCTGATAGCTGTTTAAAAACTAACTCATTTTCATTCCCAATTAAACTCAAACACCACGATTGAGGGGATTTGTAACTTACAACTTAATTTCGGACTTTGCTGTTGTAATTAATGAGACTCAACGTCTTTCAAGGATATGCTCCAGATCTCTTCAACACCATATACCTTAGAAACTTCAATTTTTTTTTTTTATTCTCCCTTTTCGGTTTTGCTTTGCGCTCTTGGAACAAAAATGTGCATAGTTTTGAATTCTGAGCTTTTTTTGCCTCCCTGAGATTCTACGTTGGGAGTTGTATCTTATGAACTGAATTCCGTTGTGGCTTAATAGTTATCCAACTCTCGTCGTTTTTTTCTGACCATTACTTGTGCCAAATCAATTTTCAAAGGTTTCATATGTTGGTTTTATTATACGTCTTCTATTCACCATCTTAGGTTATATGCATAATTTTCATTTTTATGCGCCCTCATGCATATAATTTTGTTATTGCAAATTCCCCATTCCATCTGTGAATACAAATGTTCTCTTTTTTTTTATATCATTTTTATTTTTTGTGCATATTTCTTCTTCATGATGCTCTTTGAAATGCACTTTGAATATTATTATTTTCTTCCATTGCATAATCCTTCACTGGTTTTTCAAGTCCTTTTTGGTCATATTTTATTCATCCCCTTTGTTCTTTTAACAAATGATGCATTTGTTACTCTTTTTAATATGACTCTTGTTGGAATGACCATTTAAGGTCATTTCAAATCTATAAAAAGAGTAGAAGGCATATCATTATAGATCAAAGAAATATATTATTGCATCATTCACTAACCCTTGCTTGTTTGGTAGGCAATTTTCCTTATGAGGCAAAAATTTGAGTCCTTTATTTTTGATTCAAATTCTTAAAAAAATGATTAGGATTAATGTGATGGTATATGGAATGATTGAAATGATGGTTAATGTATGAGGGTAATTGTAGGAAAGGGGTAATGAATAGGGATAGGATTATAATGAATATGATTATGATGGATAGGATAATGAAGGTAGTATTTTGAAATGTAGGTAGGATATAGGTAAAATAGAATGCATATCAAGCTAAATTAGTCTTAACAATTTCTATAATTTTTTTAAAAAATCGAGATTTTAAGAGCAAAATTTTTCTCACTTACTGTACTTGTACTCCCATAAATATATTGATGTCCTTTGGTCAAAATACTAGTTGATGGTTGACGATGTCTTAGTTATCATAATGATGGTTCTTCCAAGATAGATTCTGATGAAATGTAGAGACTTATTTTTGCTTTCATGTTTTCACATCTGATATTGATTCAGGATCTTCAAATGTTGATGTTATTTAGGTCCCTTCTGCAATTTGTAAATGATGTTTTAGGTCCTCTCTGACATGTACTTTAGGCTTGAAAGTTGATGTTGTTCAGGTCCCTTTTGTCATGTAATTCAAGTCCCTTTAATAAAACGGCTCAAACTATTTGCATAGTTTTATTACAAATCTTCCTCCTTGCTTATTCTGAGACTTGTCCCCAAGCCTTGATATTCTGGAGGATGATTTTTGCAAAATCAAACTGAAGAAATGGTAAAACAAAATACATAATTCATGTTGGCCAAACAAGTTGGTTTTCCGATATGAATTTGAGTTTGTGTTGTGCAAGTTTCCTGGATTTTCACAACCAAACTCCTTTATTATTTTTGATCTTTTTCTATTTTTTTATTTTTATTTATTTATTTATTTTTATTTTTTTGGATGGAGGTAGGGTGTATTGGAGTAGGAAAGTATGAAAATATTATGAAAATAGGTTAGGTTGAAGTCATGATTTAGTAGTAAATGGATAGATAATAAGTTTGGACTTCAACATGCATGATTGCGGAGCTTAACATACAATATGGATGATGGATGAAATCATGAACAATATGGCTTATGAAAGGCTTCTTTGGCAATGGATGTGACTTTTCATGGTACAAAACTTGACTTCTTCTTCTGATGATTAGCTTCATGCCTTTTTCCTCGATCTCGATTCATGTTGTAGGGTTTGTTGGTGTTGTTGGTCAACAACTAAGAGCAAGCTTCACAAATTTGAGTTTCATTGGATGAAATCAATATCAGGTGAATTCCCACTTCATTTTCACTTCAATAATTTCATTTCATATTTGTAGATATGAATTTTTAAAGATTGATTTTGAAAATCTTTCATCTATGAAATTGACCTCTCAAATCTTCCAAGGACCTGCAAAAACATAACACTTGCCTGTAACACAATATTAGATGATGGAGGAAGAGAGGTGTATAGTCTCTCTTCCTCCAAGAAATATGTGTAATAATTACAAGCAATGCTTAGAAACAAGTCCAAAGATGATATTCAAGGAAATTGCATTTGTTTACCCCTTGAGGAATGGTGTCCAGCCTAGACCTCCTACAAAATATTTGTTTTATGTCCTATTATAGTGATACCAAATCCAATTTAAAGTGAATTCATATAGCTACTTCCAGTATAAACAGGTCTTCAAAATGGTTTGAAATGATATGCTAAAAATGATAAATAGTACCATGTTTATAGAGCTATCTGTGAATGTTTTACTAGACCAACAGTCACTATTTGAAGTGTAACTTCTTCGTTAAAGATCGTATCAATGTGATTCCACTTGGAGATTAAAGTAGATTCATTTTTTCTTTCCAATAGAAACAGGGTTTAAAAATTCTTAGGCTTGATATCACAAAATTGGTGATGAACATCCCAGGAGGCAGAGTTTTACTATGCTGATTTGAAGACATGTAGCCATTAGATGTGGAATACATTTTTCATTTGACCTCCAAATGGGATGTTTCAAATTGTATATTGATCTATAATTGAATATGTATCTCCCATATAAACAGGTTTTGAAAAGAGGATGATTTTCTATGTTAAATATGCCAATGAACAATCAAGACCTAGAATTGTCACCATGCAGAGTTTTCGACAAATAGTTAGTATTTTAAGAATAAATTTTTCATATGATACCAGATTGAAGTGATTCAAATTGATTTGGAAACTAGATTCCATGGGATAACTTCCCTATGAATTTAAGGTAAAAATGTTTCCATTAGACACCTCAAATCAAGTCTGTACTAACTATGTCCTCAACATTTCACTTGAGACCTAGTTTTGATTTTGATCACATTTTTATTTGTTATATAAATTCAAAATTTCAAAATAGATTCAAAAACTATATTTCAAGAGACATATTAGAAAAACATGATTTCAAAATGATCCTATATGGTTACCCAAAATAGGATTTTTCTTACTGCATTTGCCATGTAATCCTTTCAAATGAGTATTGAACAATGATGTGAAATTTTATTCATGAAAATTTAAACCAAAAGTCTTATTGTGAAATCATTCTACCTATTTATTTATTTATGTTATTCTATCCTACTCTATTGTAGAAAAATAAGTCATTCTCTCAAGTATAAGAGAATTTCCAATGCATCCATTTTCGTAACAAGATCATAAGTAAACTCACATCCAAATTTGAAAAATATACTTTAATCGATGTTTGGACATGAAAAATGATTTGATCATAAAGATTTGATGCTAAATAATGTTGAAAAATGGAGTAGTGTTGTGACCTAATGACTAGTTGAAACCAAGTTTGAAGGCGATCTTTGTTTGGTTGGCTCTCGTTAATTATCATAGCAAAAAACTATTCTTGTGGTACTTGTTCAAAATCTTGTATGCACAAGGGATTTGTGATATACATGCTAGAAATTATCAATTTCTAGATCTAATGTTTGATCTTCATTGCATGTGATCCATGACTCATTCACCTCCTCACAAAGATAGTGAGAAGAAAGTTCTAGATTCTCTTCTTAAGGATCAACAATGTAAACTTTGAAACGGGAACTGATACTGTTACCCGTTTCGTAGAGATAGCAAAAAAATGACCCGATTTTCAAAAGTGGTGATGCAGAATACACATGTTTTTTTTAGAACATGGTTTTTGGAACTTTAATTTTTTTTCATGTTCAAGGATGAAATCAAGTTTTAGAATGGTAGTGATTTTCATGCTGATTTTAAAAAGTGAGTATTCTGCATCACACCCTTTTTTTAAAAGACCTATTTTTTGACTTTTAATTTTCTAGTGTGTGAAATGTAAAAAAATATTTTCTAAATTTGATAGTTTTTGAAGTCGTCATTTTATTCATATTTTCTTGTTCTCTATCTTAATTTTTTTTTTTAGGGGGGTTTTTATTGTTTTGCGTTTTTAAATTAGAAAGTCAATAGTTTGAATTTTAGATAATCTACATATTTATACATCCTTAATTAATTTTTCAATCCACATGAAATAATTGTTTCTAAAAAACAACATTTTTTAACAATGGACATAAAAATAACCATTTTTAACATAAATATAACAAGAAAACTAAACGTTTTGATAATTTTTTGCTAGAATTAACATGTCAAAATCACAATTTTTATACAAAAATATTAACTAAAAATGATCAAATAATAGTTTTTTTTATGAATTTCATGTCAAAAAAATAATAATAACAACTTCTTTTTTCAAAAAATAATAATTAACTTAAAAATCAATGCGAAAATCACAGTTGTGCTCTCTCTTTCTTTCACATACCAGACTCTTGATGGAAATTTCACCTCTTTTGAACTTTTCCAATCTGAGATTAGCTTCTTATCACTTAAAGCACTTGAAATATTTGTAGGCATGAGCTCAGGTGGAGTTCGTTCACCAATGTTTTTTGAAAATACATCTTTAAGACTCTTTGGTCTAGAAAGATTCACATAAATTTTCCTTGATGTCATTTTCCTAAAAACAAACACATAAATTAGTAAATAAAAAAACATATTAACTTAAATTAACAACAAAAATATACCATAAATTTTTTATTTGTATAATCAGAATTGCCCAGCCACCTCTAACGGGCAGGCGGGTCGATGGGCGAGCGGGAGGTCAAGTGAGGGATAATGAGACTAAGTGCACAATTAGGCAAGTATGGGCGAGCCCCTACCCATGCGCCCCCCACAACCCCCTAACGACTACATTGAAGCTCTGGCCCCATTAACTTATTCCTCTCACGAGTGATCTCTTGTCTAGATTCACTACACATTAATAATTAAAGTAACACGCCTGGTCCAATCTCCGAAAATGATGATGATGACAAATCCCTCGATATGATTACCAAGTTATTGTACTCCCTGCATCCATCAAATCTGTGTTTTCTCTTTGTTTTGCTCGCCAACTTTGTATTTCTTCGTGGTCCATCCTTTGCATGCCACGCTAGATGTTTGTTTTCAGCTGAATTTTCTGTTTGTATGAAGCTTCCTAAGCTTCCCTCCCTCCTCGGCCCCCTTCCCTTCCCTCACCCTACCCCCTACCGTCCCCCCACATTCCCGCGCCCCATCCCCCCTCACCCTCGCCCCCGCCCCCCTCCATCCCCCCAAACCCCCGCCCCCCCCAATCCCCCTACACCCCCCAACCCCTCCCCGCGGCCGCCCCTCGCCACTGCGCCGACCCCCACAACCCCCACCTAGCTGTACCCTTTCCCCCCTAACCCCTACCCCCCCCCCCAACCCCTACCCTTACCCCTCTCCCCCAGCCCCCCCCTTTACACCCTACCCACGCCCTACCCTTCCCCCCTCCCCCCTCCAAAACCCCTACCCTTACCCCCCCGCCCCCCTTACACCCTACCTGCGCCCTACCCTTACCCCCCTGCCTACCCCCTACCCCCCACCTTACCCCCTCCCCAACCCCCTACCCGTGCCCCCCCCCTACCCTTAACCCCCCCGCCCAGCGGCCGCCCCTCGCCACTGCGCCGACCCCCCCAACCCCCGCCCAGCTGTACCCTTTCCCCCCCAACGCTTACCCCCCCCCCCCCGGCAACCCCTACCCATACCCCTCTCCCCCAGCTCCCCCCTTTACACCCTACCCGCGCTGTACCCTTCCCCCCGCCCCAAAACTCCTACCCACCCCCCCCAACCCATACCCCTCTCCCCCAGCACCCCCTTTACACCCTACCTGCGCCCTACCCTTCCCCCCCTCCTCCCCAAAACCCCTACCCTTGCCGTCCCACCCCCCCCTCCTTACACCCTACCCGCGCCCTACCCTTACCCGCTACCCCCCACTTTACCCCCCTCCCCAACCCCCTACCCTTAACCCCCCCGCCCAGCGCCTACCCCCCTCCCCACCTTACCCCCCCTCACCCCTGCCCACCCCTGCCCCTACCCCTACCCCTACCCGGAAGGTGTGCTCACATGGATGAGGGTAAATTCCCATAATTAAAACCTTAATGACAAAATTTTCTTGTTATTCCTTCTCATGGCGAATGGATTGGAAGGCCCTACTGCTACTGGATAGAAGTGATTCCATACTCTACCATTAAAAATATCACCATCTATCGACCGTCGTGGTGACATGGAAAATGATTTTTCCTATTTTAAATAAAACAAAAATATTCGTCAGTCTCAAGACACAAGTTTTTTCTTCTATATAGATTGTTGTATTAGGTAAAAAAAAAAATTATTAGTACGCATTTTCTAATAAAGTAATTAATATCATATAAAATTATTTCTCTTTCATATATTAGATAAATAAATCATTTGGAATAAAATGCAAATCACTACAAGACTTTATAACAAATGCCCAACCAACCATATATGAAAACAACAACAAGAGTATCGTGTGTATCTATCAATGAAAAACGAAATTAAACAATTCTATGACTGCTAACCGATTGGAACTAATGTTAACAAAGATACATCATAAACATTATCGCAATATCTTGTAATGTATCATCAATCTTTATTGTATTCGATGCTACAAGTGCAATCTTCTATACACAGGTATCAAATGATCTCTCCCAGTCCAATCTTCTATGTCGAGACTTCATAGAATTAGCTAATTGTCTTTTCGTTGGGCTTACTATATTAAATAGAGAAATTTTAAAACAATAAAACAATTTTTAGTTCACTTGTTCACTACATAATGCTTATTATTTAATCTTTTGATACTCTCCTTATTTTTGTTGCATGCCAATTCATTTACACTCTCCTCTGAATCAATAGTATTATGCATATATTATTTATTTTTGTTACATGCCAATTCAATTCGACTCTCCTCTGAATGAATAATATTATGGATATATTTTAAGCTACACCGTGGCTTTATGCAGAAAAATTCATGTTCCACTACATTGTGATTATCCTTCACACTATAAAATTTGTAACTAAAAGAGAAAGAAAAAGTAATTAAAAGAGAATTGAAAATAAAAAAATTTGTGGAAAAAATATTTTGGTAATCCAATGTTTAAAATAAAACAGAAGTAACATAAAATTAACATATAACATATATATTTATCCTTGATAAATGAGATATACTTTAGAAGCTTCATATTACAAAAGCCACATATTACAAAAGCCAACAGAATTGTTTGTACCATCAATTCCCCTCCTACTTGATGAATCTTTATTTACCATTACAATATCCACTTCTTATCTTCAGCAATCTCATTTTAAATTTGCTTTAAATGAATTTTAAATATTATTTTTTAATGTCCACTCTTTATCACAGCATTATGTTTTCTTCCACCACCTTGACAATATCACAAGTTTTTCGCAAAATAGCATATTAAACGCTTCTTTCACCTTTATCCTTACATAAATAGTTTAAAAAACTACATACTATCAACGTTGAACATGAACCTGGGAAGAAATTCTTATACAATATGGTAACTCCAAATTGGACACATCGCTTCAAATATGTTTCTCATAATGGTGAAGAGTTGCGTGACTAAAGAAACAGAATAGATAATGGAGTCGAGTTGCGTGCCGAATGAAACGGAATAGATAAAGTTTTTTTTTTACAGCAATAATTGAAAGTACATTTCGAAAACTGAAGTCCTTAACTATAACGGAACTACATGTTCACGTCAGAGAAATTCTGTTGGCTTTTGTAATAGCGTTTGCAGACACATATTTGGAATACGTTATACTGCCAGCGACACCCCCGGGCCGCCCTGCCCCGCCCCGCCCTACCGGTGGCCGGTAGGGCGGGGCAGGGCGGCCCGGGGGTGCCGCTGTGCGCAAAATAGAATATTAAACGCTTCTTTCACCTTTATCCTTACATAAATAGTTTAAAAAACTACATACTATCAACGTTCAACATGAACCTGGGAAGAAATTCTTGTACAATACGGTAACTCCAAATTGGACACATCGCTTCAAATATGTTTCTCATAATGGTGAAGAGTTGCGTGACTAAAGAAACGAAACAGATAATGGAGCCGAGTTGCGTGCCGAATGAAACGGAATAGATAAAGTTTTTTTCTGTACAGCAATAATTGAAAGTACATTTCGAAAACTGAAGTCCTTAACTATAACGGAACTACATGTTCACGTCAGAGAAATTATGTTGGCTTTTGTAATAGCGTTTGCAGACACATATTTGGAATACGTTATACTGCCAGCGGCACCCCGGGCCGCCCCGCCCCGCCCGACCGGTGGCGGGTCGATTCCGGGAATCGACCCGCCGCCGGTCGGGCGGGGCAGGGCGGCCCGGGGATGCCGCTGTGCGCAAAATAGCATATTAAACGCTTCTTTCACCTTTATCCTTACATAAATAGTTTAAAAAACTACATACTATCAACGTTGAACATGAACCTGGGAAGAAAATCTTATACAATATGTTAACTCCAAATTGGACACATCGCTTCAAATATGTTTCTCATAATGGTGAAGAGTTGCGTGACTAAAGAAACGGAACAGATAATGGAGTCGAGTTGCGTGCCGAATGAAACGGAATAGATAAAGTTTTTTTTTACAGCAATAATTGAAAGTACATTTCGAAAACTGAAGTCCTTAACTATAACGGAACTACATGTTCACGTCAGAGAAATTATGTTGGCTATTGTAATAGCATTTGCAGACACATATTTGGAATACATTATACTGCCAGCGGCACCCCCGGGCCGCCCCGCCCCGCCCGACCGGCGGCGGGTCGATTCCGGGAATCGACCCGCCGCCGGTCGGGCGGGGCGGGGCGGCCCGGGGGTGCCGTTGTGCGCAAAATAGCATATTAAATGCTTCTTTCACCTTTATCCTTACATAAATAGTTTAAAAAACTACATACTATCAACGTTGAACATGAACCTGGGAAGAAAATCTTATACAATATGGTTACTCCAAATTGGACACATCGCTTCAAATATGTTTCTCATAATGGTGAAGAGTTGCGTGACTAAAGAAACGGAACAGATAATGGAGTCGAGTTGCGTGCCGAATGAAACGGAATAGATAAAGTTTTATTTTTTTACAACAATAATTGAAAGTACATTTCGAAAACTGAAGTCCTTAACTATAACGGAACTACATGTTCACGTCAGAGAAATTCTGTTGGCTTTTGTAATAGCGTTTGCAGACACATATTTGTAATAAGTTATACTGCCAGCGGCACCCCCGGGCCGCCCCGCCCCGCCCGACCGGCGGCGGGTCGATTCCGGGAATCGACCCGCCGCCGGTCGGGCGGGGCGGGGCGGCCCGGGGGTGCCGCTGCCGCGGAGGGGGCGGGGGAGGGGGAGGGGTGGGCGAGGAGGGGTGGGCGGGGGGCCGGGAGGGGGGCGGGGCGGTGGTGGGCGGGGTTTTATTATGCCGCTGGCAGTATAATAATGTGAATATAATTATATATAGAATAACTTTACATAGGATTGATCTGTGGTAAAGGAGATATTTTTAAAACTAACAAGTTAATTATATTTAAAAAAGTAGATTGAAATAGAGAGATAGCAGATAAAATAAAGAAAATATATTTATATTAGAATAGGAAATGATCTAAAATATAGAAAAAATACAAATAATATATAAATATTAGTAAGTGGATTCGTTAACTATATTTTAAATAAATAAATTAAAAGATTGTAAAAGTAAATTACACACAATTATGGATTATCAAAAATAATGTTTTAAAAAAAATCAAATTTATTATTATTTACATCAATAAAGTTTGATAGTGAACATTGTTCAACATCCATGGTCAACCACTTTATCAAGTATAGTTAACATGGTTTATAGTGTTTGGTTTAATGGCAAGGTTAATCATATTAGGTGTAATATTAGGGTTTACAATAAAAATACTAATATTAATAAAGCTGACCAATAATAATGATGACATTAATATTGATATTATGATATCATAATGGTACAAAAATGTATCGAACGTCACAATATGACAAACCACATTGTCACAAAGCGACAAACATTATTGCATTGCGTATTAGCTATTAGCTACTATATAAATGGACAATATAAATATAAATATAAATGGACAATATATTAGCTACAATATTAGCATTGCGTATTAATTATAGGCATAGAATGAAGTTTTAAAAGTTATATATATTCTTGAGGTTATAAAGGAAATATAATTTATAAGATCATAACGTCAATTATAGGCATAGAATGAAGTTTTAAAAGTTATATATATTCTTGAGGTTATAAAGGAAATATAATTTATAAGATCATAACGTCAGTAGGATTATTAGGTAAGATAAGAAGATATTTTGCACCAATAATTGGCATTTTGATTTTCATATATATCATACAAGTTGCTCAAATACATTAATCACCGTTTGGCTTGAGATTCCATATATAACTGTCCACGATTTTGTAGGCCATGCTATTTTGAATGGTCTAAACTTTTAAATAATTAAATAATTTATGCGCCCTATGTGATGGTTGGTGTACCTAAACAAATAATTATTAAAATACCGTGAATATAGTTTATTCAAATATAAAATACTATGAACGTGGAACTAGGAGTTACAAATATAGAATACTATAAACTTGGGAGTAATAGTTCAAAAATATTTAAAATTGCTTTTGTTGGACTAAAAAATTGGTTTTTAATATAATACAGAGCTTTCAAAACTCATACTCATAATTATGGATATGAAAGTTTAGTTTTTAATGTAATCTAAAGTTTCTAAAATTCAAAATCATAATTATAATTATGGATATGAGTGAAATTTATTCTTAATACTATATTATAGGCAAGGTTTATAATATCAATTTTATGTGTTTAATATGACAATGTGGTTTAATATTTGATTATTCATAATCAATTGTTACATTAAAAATCATTAATAATAACAATAGTAATATTAATAAAGTTGATTGGTAAAGAAAATAATAATAATATTGTGACATCGAAATGATACAAAAATATAACTAATGTGACAAACCTTGTTGCAATGTCACAAACATTGTCGTAATGTTATATTACATTGCAATGCAACATTAAAAAATTATTCAACCACATTAACTAGTAATATTAACCATGTTTGACTATGCTAATCACTTGGGTTTAATATTGAGTTTATAATATTGGGTTTAATATTACGTATAATATTGGGTTTAATATTACGTATAATATTCAGTATACAAATAAAGACTTTTGAATTCATTCAGTGATATAATTTGTTCATAATGTCATGTTTTTTTAGTTTTATAGTTGAAAAAATTTCAATTTCTTTTGTATCTAGCATGTTGTAGTTGAAAACATGTTAAATTTATATTTAGAAAAGAAAAATGATATTCTACCAGAAACATTAATGTGTTTTTTCCTTAAAATTTAACTTTGTTTGAGACATAAAAAATTGGTTTTATTAGCATTTTTTAAAAAGTTTGAAAATTGACCCTAAAAAAAAAATCATTATTCCAGTATCAACACTTTTGTTTTGAAGCTATATTTTGCACGAAAATTTCGTAGTCACTGCCATTTTTAAAACACGTTCAAAATTTACACCTAAAAAAAAAAAACATCGTTCCAGTATACACACTTTTCGTTTTTAGCACTGTTTTTGATGTTTTTTTGGGGTTTTTTGGCCAGAGTTCCCGTTTCAAAGTTTACATTGTTGATCATCTTCATGGATACTTTGTTCCTCTTCTATACGTTGAAATGAAGATTCTTCCCTAGTGACCATTCTAAATTGTGGACAAGGGTTTAAGAAGATCCTTGTGGTGGCATACCCTCTAAATGACTTCTTTAACACCATCTTTTTTAGATCTTGTCTTGCAAATGGATTCTGTAGTTTTTTTTTTTTGGGGGGGGGGGGGGGGGGGAGAGGGAGGGGGCGTTTGTTTTAGGATCTACTTTTATAATTTCTATGTGTAAACATAAATAACCATAATGAAAAGTGTTTTTGTTTTTTTTTTTATGTGTTTTATAAACAATCTTCCTAATTGACTATATTGAAGTATGCTTCCCCGACAACGACACCAAAATGTTGGGTCAATTTATTGAGTAAATTAACACAAGTATTTAATTATCGATCCGGGTGTGTAGAACTTAGAAGCATGTCCAAATTCTATGGATTCCAATAGTAGTCAATGTTAGAAGATGAAATATAAAGATTGAAAGAAATTCATATTACAAATATAAAATCTAATTAAGTAATTTCTGATTCACTTATGTAATATGTGAGGGATGAGGCTCCTAAATTAGGAAAACTAGGTTGTCCTTCCCTACAATACTATCATGAAGAGAAATTGATGCAGGAGCATAAGGCTTGAAGACAAAAGGCTTCGAATTTATTTCAAAAATACGAAAAAAGTTTACAAGCAAAGGAGTGGGATCCTTTAGATGTCAATTTACAATTTTTTCTAGATAGGATTGAACTAGAATTTAGGGATTGAGTGATTTTGTAATTAATTCAAGTAGTTTAGACTTAGTTGAGATTCTCGAGGAGAATATCAAGCAACTTAGGTAATCATCTAGGATTAGATAGATTCGATCCTTGGATTGAGGATCTGATTGTTGGATGTAAAGTATTTATGTAAGTTTCGAACTATTGTAAGAGGATTTTGACCCTTAGGATTTGGCTAGAATAAGAAATGAGGATTTGATTTTAGAGCTTAAAAATATCTGTATCTCTGTTTATTCTTGTATAATTGGTCAATCCCGGAGGATGAGATTCCTTTGAAATATCTCTATGTATTGTTGAAATCCAGTTTAGTTTGTAATGTTAGAGTTCTGTATGATCTGGTGTGATCGCGTTTAAATTCCTCTTTTGCTGTGTATTAAGTTAAATCGAATGTGTTTTGAACCACACAACTTTAGCTAGTTAAGCTTCAATTGACATAGGGTAGAACTAAATCTGGTGGAAGCACTAAAATCATAGTGGAATAGAGGAAAGCCTAACGAAATTGTGCTAACCCTAAAGAAGAGCGAGGGCCATTTGATCAAAAAAATAAATTCAATAGATCTAACGATCATCGTGCGCAAATAAGCTCATGCGTTAGTCAAGGAGGAAAAATGGTTTTTATCAGTGGAGCTATTTATCGGGTGAGTAAAATGTGGTAAGTGGTAATTCAGGGTGGTCACCTGATTCCATTTATCAGTTGACACGTAGCACTAGGTGGAGAGAGAAAAACCACTTTATCGAGCAGGTAACCATCGTAAAAGTGGTCCACCCGATATGGTTGTCAATCATTGGATCAAACAGAAGTGATTAATGACAGAGATCATTCGATTAGTTTCAATCAGGTGAATCAACAACTGTCAGATCGAAAGGTAAGATCAATGGTGGAGAGTTAGCGTGACAATGTTTGTGGGGAAAAGGTGGATGCGATAAGGAAATAAACCAAGATTTAAGTTCCTTTTGATTCCATGGAAATTGAAGAGTTTGTCATATTGTGGCTAAATTAAGCAGTTCTGCTAATTTAGTAGAATAGCCAAGTTTGGAGGTAGATGACTGATTCTCCAAAAGAAATCACAGAAGAAGTTCCACTAGAACTTGAGGAAATTGTTTCTAGTTTTGAATGATTATCCATCACACCTGCACCCAAGCCACCATTTGTGGTATCAGAGTAGATTACTGACATTGAACAGGATCTCAAGGAGTAGAAAAAGAAATCTAACATGGCCTTTAGAGTTGGAGGAAGAGGTGGTGGTCGAAGAAGAGGAAGACCAGTTGCAAATGCTAAAGTGTTGGAAGCTATGCAATAGATGCAAGCTAGATTGGAAGCCATGGAAATGGGAGGAGATGTAGATGCTGGAGATGTCAGTGAACCTGAAGTTGGAGCTGTAGAATATGAGGAACCTACAGATGTAACTCTTGAAATGAGATTCTTCAAATAAGTATAGAGATCCACATCTAAACCTAGGCTTGAAGTTTTTAATCTATACAGGAAGCTTAAGCCCCGAGGAATCAATAGACTGGATAAATGATATGGAGAAATTCTTTGATTATGAAGAAACAGATGAGGGGAGAAAGTGAAGTTTGCTGTCACCAAATTGAAAGGACATGCAAAACTTTGGTGGGATGGAGTGTAGGCAGAAAGAAGAAGACTTGGTAAACAACCAATCAAGAATTGGAATAGAATGGTGGCAAAACTAAAAGGTAAGTTTTTTCCAAATGATTATCAATGGACATTGTTAGAAAAATACAGAACCTTAGATAGAGGTCTATGACAGTAAAAGAATACACAGAGGAATTCTACAAAGTAAGTATAAGAGTGGGACAAATCCAAGATACATATGAGAAGGTTGCAAGACATGTAAATTGACTCAGAATAGAGATTCAAGATGAGATAAGTGTACAGTCTCCTAAAACAATAAAAGAGGATTATCAGATGGTATTGAAAGCCGAAGAAAAACTCATGAGGAAAAAATATGCTAGAAATAGAGGTACTTTCCGAGGAAGGGGAATTCAAGGTGGTAGAGGAAGGTCTACAATACCTAGAGATGGAGATAGCAACAGCTCAAGTTAGCATGTACACACAGGAGGTGATGCAAGTGGAAAATGGAGTTTTTCTATAGGAAGAGGAGGCAAAGGAAAAGGAAGAGAAGTCAGATGTTACGGATGTAACAAGCTGGGACATAGAGCTTATGAGTGCCCAGAAAACATAGGAATGAATTATAGGAATGCAATTGCTGCTAAGACCGAAGAGGAAGCAACAAAGGTGATAGAAGAAGAAAATGTACCAAAGAAAGGAGAGTCTTTAGTAGTTAACAAATTTTTGCTAAAGCCAGCTAAGGAAATTTTTGAGCCAACACAAAGGAAGACATTGTTCAGGACTGTGTGCAAGGTTCAAGGGAAGTGTTGTCAGATGATAATTGATAGTGGTAGTACAAATAATTTGGTCTCCACAGAAGTGGTAGAGAAGTTAAAATTGAAGACCAAGAAACACCCCACACCTTACAAGGTGTCATGGCTTCAAAAGGGATATCAGTTGATAGTGAATGAGTAGTCTGAAGTAGAGTTGCAGTTGCGCAAATACAGTGACAAAATTCCGTGTGATGTGATGCCTATGGATGTGTGTCACATATTGCTGGGAAGGCCTTGGCCGTATGACAGAGGAGCTATGCATGATGGGAAGAAGAACACGTATAAGTTCAGTAAAGATGGTGTTAATCATACATTGTTGCCTATGGAAGAAGAGGATGCATCGAAGAAACCTGATCCAAAGACCCTACTATTGAGTGGAAAGGAGTACTTGTAGTAGATGGAAGAAGATGAGGTAAGTTTTGCATTAGTTTGTAGACCCAAGGTAATAATAACTTCCACTAAAGTTTCTGATTTACCAATTGAAATTCAAGAGATGCTGGATAGTTATTATGAATATCATTGTAGATGATTTTCTTGATGAATTACCACCCATTAGAAAAATCAGCCATCATATAGATTTGATTCTAGGAGCAAATCTACCTAATAAAGCAACTTACATGATGACTCCCACAGAGAATGAAGAAATTAGGAAACAGGTACACAAACTGTTAGACAAGGGACTGGTTAGAGAGAGTTTGAGTCCTTGTGCAGTCCCAACCGTGTTGAGCCTAAAGAAATATGGAGGCTGGAGAATGTGCACTGCTTCAAGAGTAATCAATAAGATAATAATCAGGTACAAATTTCCTTTACCTAGAATTGAAGATTTGATGGATTGTTTGAGTGGAGCAAGATATTTTACAAAGCTAGATTTGAAAAGAGGTTATCATAAAATCAGAATTAGAGAAGGAGATGAGTGGAAAACTACTTTTAAGACCAATGAAGGATTGTATGAATGGTTGGTGATGCCTTTTGGATTGTCAAATGCACCTAGTACATTTATGAGGCTCATGAATGAAGTTTTGAAAGAATTTATAGGTAAATTTGTAATAATATATCTTGATGATATATTAGTTTACAGTAAATCAAAAGAGGAGCATGTGATACATCTGAATTATGTCTTACAAAGGCTACAAAAAGAGGAATTACTGTTAAATTTAAAGAAATGTTCATTCATGAAAGAGGAGTTGGTGTATTTGGGTTTTGTTAAATCTGCTGAGGGACTAAAGATGGATCCTGATAAGATTAAGGAAATCATGGAGTGGCCTTCACCAAAAAGTGTCTTTGAGGTAAGAAGTTTTCATGGTATTGCTAGTTTTTATAGGAAATTCATAAGGAATTTTAGTAATATCAATGCTTCAATTAATTATACTATAAAGAAGGACAGACAACCATTTAAATGGACTGTTGAAGCAGAAAAGAGCTTTCAGATGTTGAAGAGGAAAATGACTGAAAAGCCTATTTTGATTTTGCCTGATTTTAATAAGCCTTTTCAAGTGAAATGTGATGCTAGTGGAGAAGCCATTGGAGCTGTTTTAAGTCAGGAGGACAGACCTGTAGCTTATTTTAGTGAAAAGCTGAATGAATCAAAGAAGAAATATTCTTCTTATGGCAAGGAATTTTATGCAGTGGTGTAGTCTTTGAAGAAATGGAGACATTACTTGATGGCTAAGGAGTTCATACTGTATTTGGATAACCATGCATTGTAGTATATTATGCAACAACCAAAGCTTAACCAAAAGCGTGCAAAATGGGTAGAATACCTTCAAGGTTTTAATTTTGTGTTAAAACATATAACTAGTCAATCAAACAAAGTAGCAGATGCCTTAAGTAGAAAAATTATTTTGGTGCAAGAAAGTCAAATTCAAGTGTTGGGTTTTGATTTTCTTAAAGAATTATATGAAGAAGATCTAGATGTTAAAGAGGCATTTGAAGCTTGTAGGAACCCTGTTTTGTTAGACATAAGCAAGTGGATGGATTATTTCTTACAAGAGGGGCTGTTATTTAAAAGGAACCAACTGTGCATACCAAATTGTTCTATGAGAGAAAATTTGATCAAGGAGAAACATAGTGGTGGACTTGGAGGACATTTTGGTGTAGACAAGACTTATGAGCAGCTGAACCGATTTTTTTTTGGCCAAAGATGAGAGCTAAAGTGGAAAATTATGTGAAGAGTTGTAAAGTTTGTCAGTATGCAAAGGGAAGGAGCCAAAACACAGGTTTGTATGTTCCATTACCTACTCCAGAGAGGCCTTGGGATATGGTAAGTATGGAATTTGTTTTGGGTTTACCAAAAAATCAAAGAGGACATGATTCAATTTATGTAGTAATTGACAGATTTTCAAAAGTCACACATTTCATTCCATGTTATAAAACCAGTGATGCTACTCATGTTGCTAACTTGTTTTTTAAAGAAATTGTAAGGTTGCATGGGTTACCAAAGATACTTGTTTCAGACATAGACTCTAGGTTTGTTGGACATTTCTGGAGAACCTTGTGGAAGAAGCTTGGCACTAAACTGAGTTTAAGTTCTGCTTATCATCCTCAGAATGATGGACAGACTGAAGTTATGAACATAAGTTTGGGTAATCTTTTAAGAAGTCTTGCAGGTGAACATCCAAAGCAGTGGGATCAAGTATTCGCATAGGCTGAGTATGCATACAATGATTATCCTAATAGGAGTACAGGGTAGAGTCCGTTCCATATAGTTTATGGAATGCACCCAAGAGGAGTATTTGAATTGAGAGATTTAGGTAAAGCCAAAATGAAGAGTGCTCTAGGAGAAGATTTTGCTTCAGATATTCAAGTAGTTCATGAACAGGTAAAACAACAGCTATAGGATAGCAACATAAAGTACAAGAATAGAGCAGGCTTGAAGAAGAGGGAAGTAAATTTTGAGGTTGGAGATTTGGTTTTGGCACACCTAAGGAAGGATAAATTTCCAAAAAGGGAGTATAACAGATTAAAATTCAAGAAGATTGGACCATGCAGAGTATTAAGGAAATTTTCAGCAAATGCATATGAAATTGAGTTACCCCCTGATATTGGAATATCTCCAATTTTCAATGTTGCTGATTTATACAGGTATGAAGGTGGAAATGCAGATGACATAACAGAGGATCAAGAAGAGCAAGAGATTGGTTGGGTAAAATAGTTACCTACAACAGAGGCATTGCAACCAGAGAAGATATTGGATAAGAGAGTATTCAAAAGAAAAAGAGGACAGGAGTATTTTCAGTATTTGGTCAAGTGGAAAGATGAACCGATTGTTGAATCTACTTGGATAACAGAAGCCATGCTACAGAAGTTGGGAAATTCTATAGAAGAGCTCATGGACAAGAGTCCATGAAGAATTTTTTCCTCAAGAGTCTGATGTAGAAGCATGAGGCTTGAAGACAAAAGGATTTGAATTTATTTCAAGAATACAAAAAAAATTACAAGCAAAGGAGTGGGATCCTTTAGCTGTCAATTTACAAAGTTTTCTAGATAGGATTGAGCTAGAATTTATGGATTTAGTGATTTTATAATTAATTCAAGTAGTTTAGACTTAGTTGAGGTTATTGAGGATAATATAAAGCAACTTATATAATCATCTAGGATTAGATAGATTCGATCCTTGGATCGAGGATCTGATTGTTGGATGTAAAGTATTTATGTAAGTTTCGAATTATTGTAATAGGATTTTAGCCCTTCTAATTTGGATGGAATAAGAAATGAAGATTTGATTTCAGAGCTTAAAAATCTATATATCTCTGTTTATTCTTGTATAATTGGTTAATCCCAGAGGATGAGATTCCTTCGAAATATCTCTGTGTATTTTTGAAATGCAGTTTAGTATGTAATTTTAGAGTTATGTATGATCTGGTGTGATCAAGTTTATATTCCTCTTTCGATGTGTATTAAGTTAAATCGAATGTGTTTCAAACCATAGATCTTTAGCTAGTTAAGCTTCAATTTACATAGGGTAGAACTAAATCTGGTAGAAGCGCTAAAGTCATAGCGGAATAGAGGAAAGCCTGACGAAATCGTGCTAACATCGAAGAAGAGCAAGGGCCGTCTGATTAAAAAAAACCCAATAGATCTAATGATCATCGCGCGCTAATAAGATCATGCATTAGTCGAGGAGGAAAAGCGGTTTATCGGTGGAGCTGTTTATTGGGTGAGTAAAATGTGGTAAGTGATAATTTAGGGTGGTCACCCGATTCCATTTATCAGTTGACACGTAGCACTAGGTGGAGAGAGAAAAACCACTTTATTGAGCAGGTAACCATCGTGCAAGTGGTCCACCTGATATGGAAGTTAATTGTTGGATCAAACAGAAGTGATCAACGGCGAAGATCATTTGATTAGTTTTGATTGGGTGAATCAACAACCATCGGATCTGAAGCTAAGATAAATGGTGGAGAGTTAGCGCGACAATGTTTGTGGGGAAAGGGAAAACACGATAAGGAAATAAACCAAGATTTAAGTTCATTTTGATTCCATGGAAATTGAAGAGTTTGTCATATTGCAGCTAAATTAAGCAGTTCTACTAATTTAATAGAATATCCAAGTTTGGAGGTAGATGACTGATTCTCCAAAATAAGTCACAGAAGAAGTTCCACTAGAACTTGAGGAAATCATTTCTAGTTTTGAACGATTATCCATCACACCTGCACCCAGGCCACCAGAAATCCAAAAGCACTAATTAACAATGGTTTATGATGCAGAAGATGTAAAAGAAGAGATTCTTAACTAAGGAGGACCAGGTTGTCCTTCTTCACAATTCTTGCTTCAAACAAGAAATGAAGAAATAACTTCAAATAAGAAAAGAAGAATGAAATTCATTTTTAGTTCAAGATCAAATAGAAGGGGAATTTTCCTGTGTGACCCTTCATATATATATTAGAATTAAACCAATATCCATTCAACAATCATCACACATCTAAATACATTTGAAACAAGAACTAATTTATGAAAACTATGAAAATTTAACCAAGAAGTGCACTTAGCTTGGTGTGGAGGCCCTCCACCCTTGCCTTGCACACTTGAAGAAATCTCAGCTACAAAAACTTCAGTAAATCAACCAAGCATGAAAAACAAACTAAAATGAAACAAGTTCTTCAATTAACTTTCAGTCTTCAAAAAGTCTCAAAATCAATTACATAAATTCTAAATGCTTAAGCCTTCAACAGTCTTGGCTTAAATAGAGAAATAATATAAAAAATTGACTAAAAAGTCTCTAAAAACCTTATCTATCTTGGTCGAATCCACCCATTCAGTTACACAAAATTTGGAAAAATCACTAATTTTGGCCTATTTCCTAGGGATTTCCTCAATGACTGGTCCTGTTTGACCAGCTTTGACCAGGTATGTTTAAGCTTGGTTTGACCGAACCAATAGGAATTCATTTAATACTAGTTCCCAAGCTTTCTAGAAATGTGCTCAGCATGTGCCTAGGTGTCCTGCAAGTATAACATCAATGAAGCCATTATGGGAATTTCTGATCTTGTCCCAAAATGCACTTAAAATCCAATTTTTGTAAAAACATCTAAAAGTTGAAAAACTTAATTTATATACCTAAATATGCATAAATTGATCAAAATAGAGTGTATATGGATGGTAAATGGATGGATAACATGGACATTAAGTGTAGTTAATTAAGCAAAATTGAATAAACAACGAGGGCCAACAAAGTGCCCATGAAATTTTCATGTAATTTCCATGTCATAATATGTAAATCAATCAAAATCCTTGTATAATATAAAAAGAGTTACATGTAAATATTTTGGAGGGAAAATAATATATATTATTTTTAATTGTATTTTTAGCTTATCTCCTTATAGGTTTACTCAAATTTCAAGTGTAGACACTTATTGGATGCAAAATTTAATTCCACACCCAACTAATATCCATTATGCATACTTTTGAGAAGACCCTGTTATAGCACCATTTACCACTCTTGGTAGATTTGATGCTTTGATTATGGCCTAGGGCAACCCTTCCTTCTAGACTTGGTCCAAAATCTAAAAAACAATGTTTTGTTCCCTATATGCTACTTTTCCCTGTGATAAAATCGTGTAAACACGGGTCAGCATATACCCAACCCGCGTACATATGTTAAAACACTTAAAAAATTAAATTTCCTTAATTTCGAGTGGAGTTCACGGGTTTTACCTGTTACTCACCTCCTATAGCCCGTGGCCCAACTGTTTACCAACTAAAAATACTAATTTGGAGAAGTATAAATAAACCTCCATGGGAAGGACTTAAGGGAGGAGAAAAGAGATATTGATACTATAGTGAGACTATCCCGATCGAGTCTAATGAAATCCCTGTGCCTCCTGCACTCCCCAAAGTTTAAGGAAACCCTTGTTTCCTTGTTGGAGATATCCTTCATATTTCTTGACATATCCTTGTATTGGTGATGGAGGAAGATTTATGAGGCCGAGAAAGGACAGATCTGGAGGACGGTTCCGCTTGGAGTCAGAGAAGGAATCAGGTCGTATTTCTCCACTTTACTTGTAGCTTACTTCAATAAAGAAATGTTGTTCAATTTCCAATATTAAATGTGTTTATGCATTAATTTATATTATAATTTGTTTATAAATCTTATATTGATGCATAATTGTTCATTCATTTATATGATCTAAAGTTAATATCGTGAACATGCTTTATGTTTCTACTACTATATATGTTTTATTTGAATAATTTTCAGGTTTCAAAGACATTAGGAGAAGCTAAGGATTTGCACCCTGCGAGATCTACCCAAACATAGGACCTCCAAGTAAGGACACTCCTACACAGTTCAGTAGAATAAGCATTTAGGTTGTTTGCTTAAGCATTTCTTACTGTTGTTCGCCATCTCTCTGTTGGGGTTCTCAACCCAAGACCCTAGGGTGATCTCACCCAAAACAGAATTGGTGACTACAATGGGGATAAATTTTTGGTTATTCCTAGTTTGGGTTGTTCATTCTCAATCAGGGTTCATTTTCTTGATTGCTTGCTTTTACAGTGTTGTTTGATTCAATAGTGTCCCACGAATCAAGTCTGATCTTTTTGATCAGACCTTGATTTTTGTTTTTTCCTAATTGAACTTTGTATACATTGTTTTCTTGGATTACAGTCATGTATACATGTAGGTTTCTTTAAGAAAACTCATGTATACACGAGTCTCCTATATTAGAAACGTGTGGGCACGCTTCTATGTCTTTACACAGTCGCGTATACAATTTTTTGAATTGTTTTTTCAATTCTCTTTGCCCAGTTAGGTCTTCTGCCTGGTGATTTATGCTGTTGGAGGGTCATCTGCTATCTGGAGAACTCAATTTTCTTGCAAGATTTCTTTTTCAAAAGCTCCTTCTCACTGAAAAGTCTTGATTGGCATAGGATTGCTTCTTAAGCAAGTTTGTGGTTTGTGTCTTGTGTTCAAGGCTTTGTTTGGAAGTTCTTGGATGTTCTGATTTTCCAGAACAAGAAATTGATTTCGATTTTGTTTATAGCTCGGATTTCAAGTTGCCTTGCTTTGCTTTTCCTTGTTTGATTGGCCTAATTTCTTTTTGTGCTTTTTGAGAGTCCTTTTTGGCAATTTTGAAGGTTTTTCTTTCTACACATTTTTTCACTTTTGTTGAAATCTTTTGTTGCTGTTCGGATCAATTTGTGCAAGCTTGTAGTCTTTCTTGTTTCAAGTTTCATTTATTAATCAGTTTTATAACTTGCACGATTTAAAGACTCCTTGTGCTTATTTCTTGGTCTTTCTAATTTTTATGGTGCTTTTGAGACCTCAAAATTTTTCTTTTGTTTCCTTAACAGAAAAAACACAAAAACATTACTTTTGTTTTTCTTTTTCCAAGCTTTTGGTTTACGATTAACTCTTTTATTTTGTGGTTATGAAGAAATTGTGATCTTTTGCAATTTGTTCTGTTAGATTTGGAGAGAGATTAGTTTTTAATTTTTTTGTTTTTTTTGTTTTCCCTCTTCATTACCAAGTTGGCTTAATTGACTCTATAAAGAACCACATTTTCTTAGGAGTGTTATTTAAGATCTTGCATCATCATTTCAACTTAAATTAGGTTAGTTTTCATCTTAAGCATTCTTAGTCTTTTTAGATTTTGGGTGTGTGTGGATGGTTTCAGAAAAGAAAAGAAAAATATTTTCTTATATATAGTTTTTCATAGAACCTAAGTAGAAATCACTATTCATCAAAGAAAATGACTGCATGCATATAGTTAGTTTTCTATTGGTTTCTTTTGCATCATAAAACATCATCAGTTTCACTCTCGTAATTTCCCTTGACTTAAAGAACAACTATATAAAATCAAGCGATTTAATAAAATGAACTATAACTTTTATTGTTGTCAATAACAAACACTAACAAGTTTAGGTTCATTAGGGCCTTGGAATAGGTGAGTGGAGAGTTAACTCTCCAAGGCCGCTCAAATTACAAAATGTAGAAGTTAAAAGAGTGCAATCCAATATCGTTAGAAAGACCAGGAAATATCTGTGACTGGGAGTTAAGCACGAGGGAGAGTGAAGACAAGGAAGAGAGATACCCCCTCTCCTACTTGTTGGATCTTGCCTCTTGACTGTTCCACCTGGATTTTGATACGAGTTGGTATCCACAGTTGCCTTTCCTAGGGATCGCATAGGTGGCTACGGAGGGGAATCCCATGGCACCTAAGGCTGACGTTGCATCACGTTCAACAGTACTTCTGGAGGGTACCCTTACGAAGCTTGGGTGCTTGCACCGGAAAAGGCTATTGTCTGGAGGTTAGTGTAACTACTTCAGTACATTCGATAGTAGGCCTAGAAAGTAATTACCCTAGACTATTTTTAGAAGGCCCTTGATTTTGGCTTTCTTGCATTTCGGAGTCTGGTCCTAATCACCTGGAGCAGAAATACTTTAAAGTAGTTTGATTTTTTGTATCTTTAGGGACTTTCAGAGAGTGCTCTTTGCTCCTAGTTGGCCTAACTTTACAACTTTTTTGAGTCTTTAAGTAGATTTCTCAAAAATAATTCAAAGTGGTTGATCGACTAGCTCATCGGTCTAGGAGACTTCGTGGGCTATCACCTACGAGTCTTGAGCCTTATCCTTGAAGGCGAAGGAGCAATTTTTCCAGTGGCTTTCACTCAGTGGTAGCAGGTGCATCGAAGATTGATCCTCTGGTTGGAGTTATTGTTTCACAAGATAGACTTGGTACAAGTAGAGAGTTAGAGAGGAACACTCCAGTTCTTGCTTGAGTCCTCTTCTAGTAGGAAGATGATATTGAGGTTGAAGAGCTTCCTGAGTCTATTGTGGCTCCTAATTATCCTCTTCCTCCTGGTCATCTAGACGTTTTATTATATGTCGGGACTCCAACTAGCATGCCTTCGAGCCCAGGTTTATATCAATCTTTTCCTTTGATGACCACTGCTGCAAGCATGACATCCACGGAAAGTGTTACGAGTATGAAAACTCCAGTATCTGCACAAGGAGGAGGAACCATTTCTATACCTTCCGTTACTCATAGCACTGTTATATTTGATTCTACTTCCATTCCATATTTGAGTGGAAGTTCTCAAGTTATTTCCTCTGGCATTGGCTTTTTCCCTTTTGGAATATCGATCAACGCAATTCCTTTGGTTGTGTTAAGTATTCCATTAGCTACCTCCACATCCATGGCAAGTGGATCAGATTATTTTCAAGGTTTCCTGTTTAGGGGTGGTCATATACCACATTCCAGTCCAACTTTGGGATCAATGCCTTTTTCCTCTACGGGTCAAAATTATAATCCGTTTCAAAGTTGGACAAACCCTGTGGTTAGTGGGTTAGGAGCCGGGAATCAATATTATTTCGGCCAACAAGGGAATATGCCGTATTCTTCTATTAGTTCATTCTAAAACTTTTCTCCCTATGCTAATGCATGGAACCCTTACCAAGGGCTCTCTGCTCCTTTTAACACTTCTCCAGGGGGAAACTTTACTAGTTATAGAGGTTTTTCCATTGGCGTTGGTCAAAATATGATTTTTCTGGACCACAAGGAGCTCCTTATGGTTCAGTTGGGTATACGAGTTACTTTAGGCAACCTGGTGCCTTTACAAATCCAGACCATTCTTTTTAGAACGTTGGGAGTTTCGCCCACACCGGGTGGAATCCTCAGGGTCCTCTGCGACTACCTTTTCTAACAATGCTAAAATTTCCAGATCTCTCTAAATTGACTAATGATTCGATTAGGTATAACCCAGTTTAGCCTTCAGTCCCAACCAAACTTCTCCCAAATATACTAAAATTCAAGGGGAAGATTGGTGAAGATCTGGGTGACCAAGTAACCACTTTCCACTTATGGTGTTCGTACAACTCCTTGATATACGATTCAATCAGGTTGAGATTATTTCAATGTATCCTAACTGGAAATGCGGTTAAGTGGTACATAGAAGTGGTAGGGGGCACCTTCACTTCTTTTGGTGATCTGGCTACTATCTTTTTAAACCATTTCCAGTTGCCTGTTCGCTATGATGTTGGAACTGAGCTTTTGGCTAATTTTGAACAGGATCATGCAACCCACATTTCTTATCATATCCAGGAATGGAGGAGAAGGAAGAGGATCATTAAATCTGAAATTCCACAAGATTTCCTTCTTGAATGGTTTCTTAAATCGCTACAACCTGAGATCTCTAAGGACGTGTCACTCTCCGGTGTGTTCACCGAAGAGCAGGCCATTTTAGGGCCCAATAGTTAGAACTCATATATTCTCAATTTGGGGTTCTTCAAAAAATTCTACCTAACACTCCTAGGTCCAAGGTTGATATAGCCAAGCCAAAGCTAGGTCCCCATGCCGATGGGCTAGTCGGATCGATTGATGCTAACATGGTTAACCTACTGAATCAATTGCAATAGTTGTCTTTACAAACTGCTTCCTCTATGCAAGCATCGCCATCTGTATCTACACCTTCTCAACCTACGTATATAAACGCTATCCAAACTTCTAACCCCAAAGGAAACCAACAATCCAATGGGAAGAAGAAAGGATGAGGTAGGAAAAAGAGCTAGGATGGGAAGGGCAATGCAAACAAACCCAACAATGATGCCGGAGGGGGTAGGAAAGAGTCTAAGAAGAAAGTAAAATTTCCATGCAAGTTATGCAATGGAGATCATTTGACTCATCTCTGCCCTAAGATCCAAGACGTTCAACGCTTATTAGGGAAACCCTTCCTTCCATACTTGGTCCAAAATCTAAAAAACAATGTTTTATTCCCTATACGCTACTTTTCCCTGTGACAAAAGCGTGTACACACAGGTCGACATATACCCAACCCGCGTACATATGTTAAAACACTTAAAAAAAATAAATTTCCTTAATTTCGGGTGGAGTTCATGGGTTTTACTTGTTACTCACCTCCTATAGCTCATGGCCCAACTATTTCCTAACTGAAAAAACTAATTTGGAGAAGTATAAATAAACCTCCATGGGAAGGCCTTAAGGGAGGAGAAAAGAGATATTGATACTATAGTGAGATTATCCCCGATCGAGTCTGATGAAATCCTTGTGCCTCCTGCACTCCCCAAAGTTTCAGGAAACCCTTGTTTCCTTGTTGGATATATCCTTCATATTACTTGAGATATCCTTGTATTGGTGATGGAGGAAGATTGTTGATGCCGAGAAAGGATGGATCCGGAGGACGGTTCCGCTTGGAGTCGGAGAAGGACTTAGGTCATATTTCTCCACCTTACTTGTAGCTTACTTCAATAAATAAATCCTTTTTAGTTTTTGATATTAAATGTGTTTATGCATTGATTTATAAATCTTATATTGATGCGTAATTGTTCATTCATTTATATGATCTAAAGTTAATATCATGAACATTCTTTATGTTTCTACTGTTGTATACGTTTCATTTGAATAATTTTCAGGTTTCAAAGACATCAGGAGAAGTTAAGGATTTTCACCTTACGGGATCTACCCAAACATAGGACGTCTAGGTAAGGACACTCCTGCACAGTTCAATAGAATAAGCATTTAGGTTGTCTGCCTAAGCATTTCTTGCTGTTGTTTGCCATCCACTTTGTTGGGGTTTTCAACCCAAGACCCTAGGGTGATCTCACCTGCAATAGACCCGCATTAAAAAAAACTTAATGATACATTAAAAAAGTGAGGTGTTGTTTAACTCCAAGGAATTTCTACTCTAAAATAAATCATAATTTAGAAAAAATGACATTAACATTAACAATAAGATTTTTCACTTCATGATTTGGAAAAATCCTCCTTGTTAAGCATGATGATTTTATCATATGATAGGTATACACCAATTAATCTATGTTTCGTTAAGCATGTGACTAATAGTTTGATAAAAAAACATCTGTAGAAGCTATTTAAGGACTCTGCAACTTACTCTTGAAATTTAATTAATAGTTAAATATTGTTATTAAACATTATTATATTTTAAAATTCTTAGAAAAGTTATATTCCAGCTTCAATAAAAATAAAAATCTTTAAATTATGCTTATCTTATTGTAAAAAGTAATTTCCACATGAAGAAAAGTTTCCTACCTCACCAAAAACATTTCAAACATTTTTAATAAAATTACAAACCAACTTTAACTTGATTATGCTTTAAAAAAATTGTTTGTTAATAAAAACACAAACCAACTTTATCTAAACTATAACTCCATAGCATTTCCATTTTAAATAAAATCAATGAATATAACTCCATGACATTTCCTTTTTAAATTGAAGCAATGAATAAACAAGGTAAGGTGTGAGGCAGCAGGTCGCTACCAATGAAATTTGGATGCAAATGTTTGCACTGGAACTCGGAGTTATCTCCAGGGCTTTGAGATTTATGCAAAATTTTGAACTGGAACTGAAAGCTATCTCCAGGGCTTTGAGATTTATTTTGGAACAAATTGTAATCCAAATTTTCTACTATGGACAATTTATTTTTGAAGGGACTTGCACCACCAATTTATTTGGTTAGCATTTTATGCATTCTAGCTATAAATTGTGGTACACATTTAGTAGGAGGAAGTGGAATCTATTAAGTCTATTATAAAATTTTGAGCAAGTTAGTTGGAAAGAGATGATTTGAATTTGGATCAAACTTCTTGTAACTTATGTCAATATGGAGCTTGCTAATCCGATTAAAGCAAGATAATATAGGTATTTTTATTAATGCGAAACCCCCTATCCATAGGTCTCAAAGTTGAGGCTGTGAATACCACGCATAGATAGATCTGTTTCTTGTGATTTTAAATGGATCCCATTTGGAAAGGTGCCTTATAAATGACAACTTGTCTATTATAACCACATATTAGTTGTTCCCTTGCTTGCACCAAGTTTGAATGCTAATGCTTGTAGATCCTCTATATTGATGTTATTAGGTGGGGAACTCTTGGTGAAGAAGTGGGTGAATATTTTGATATTTGTTATGTGGAAATAATGCAATGTGTATCTAAGGGAACAAGGATTTATGAATTTTCGTGCTTGTAGATCCTTTGTATCGATGTTATCAGGTGGGGAAACTCTTGGGGAACAAGTGGGTGAATATTTTGATACTTTCAATGTCGATCTAAGGTTACAAGGATTTCAAGGAAATTATGTGAATTTGTAAAGAATGTACTTGGATTTTTTTTTTTTATATGTGAACACAATCAAGGATTAGGGAAGGCATTACAATAACTTTCCACGCCTATTCTTCAAAGGTGCAAACTAAATAATATTCAAATAATCTTATCATTGAAGGACTGACAAGTGTGGAATTTATTGGGGTCGCTGAGGCTAGAGGAGAATTGATTGGTAGGAATTAATTCTCAGCCACACATAGATTACCATGAAGGTTAGGCAAGTCCCTCAAATTTTTCATAGTGGAGTTTGATCTATGATTTGTGTTAAAATTCAAGTACTTAAGTAGAGGAGGAGAATCTTGTACTTGTTGCTCTGTGTGGAGTCATAAAGGCAGGATGTGGGTTTGTGGCCACTAGCCCTATTGTAATCAAGCTATCAATTTTCTAATACAAAATTGAATGGTTTTATACTTATAATATTAAATTCCATGGATGTAAAACACTATTAATATAGTCTAATGGAAAATAAACTAGTATGTTGTTCCATTTACATTTTTAGCTAGGAAATATTTTCATTTTCTTACATGGAGAAAGCTCAGAAAATCCATTGATGTTAATCCACAACCTTATTGAAATTATAATTTAATGGTAATTCGTTTGACTACACTAGAGAATCTTGATTGAGGTGGAGAGAAATGAGTTTTAAGGACTTATTGTAAGTTAAACCAACTTGAGAATTTGGCCAAGTTTGAACACACTACTTGAAAAGTACTCACCAGCCAACGAGCCAACGCTTCTAGTGTTTTGAAATGAGGGTTCTAGTAAAATCAATTAAATAGAGTGATAAAGACTTTAAGAGTTTGGAAAAATGAAAATGAAAATGGTATAAATTGATGATGTGGACGAAATTTATAAAGCACATCATTGATATCTGTGATACTCAAAAGCTTGGCATTCTTCAACAATAATGGCATGAGACATGTCAATGAGTAAGAAAATTTAGAAATAATTCACTATGGAAAGTGTCTAGATGTGAATAGATTTATCATAAGGTTATGGATATACAAATCCTTCACCATACTTTTTTGCATGAAATGCTTCGAGTGTCAAACACTTATTGAGTACTCCTTTAGCTAAAATTTGGAGGGAACTTGTTCTTAGTATCCCATTTTGGCTTGCATTCAACATTTCAAATCCTAAACAATGAGTTCCTAAGTTAATTAGATCTAAGATCCATATATTTTGGCATGTTTCTAAGTTTAATAATCCGTGTTGATAATTAAATACATTAAATACATGTTCTAATTTAGTTTCATAAATTAGACCTACATTTTTGGCGTCGTTGCCGGAGAATCACGCTTAGATACAATTAGTTAGGAAGCTTGTTTAAAAAATACAAAAAAAACAACAAATCACAAAAACAAAAACATTTTTCAATATGGTTATTCACATTTAGACACATAAATTAGAAAGGTAGATCCCCAAAACAAAACCCCCAACCACTAATAAAAACTCACTAACTACAAAATCCATTTGCAAAACAAGATCTACAAAACATGATGTTAAAAAATTCATTTAGAGAATGAGGGTATGCCACCACAAATATCTTCTTAAATCCTTGTCCATAATTTAGAATGACCACTAGGGATGAATCTTCATTTCAAAAGATAGAAGAGGAACAAAACATTCATGAAGAGGATCCACAAAAAGAGAACCTAAAACTTTCTTCTAGCTATCTTTGTAAGAAGGTGAATGACTCATGGATCACATGCAATGAAGATCAACCATTAGAGCCAGAAATTGAAGAATTTCTAGCATGTATATCACAAGATCCCTTGTGCATTCAAGATTTTGAACAAGTGCCACAAGAAGAAATTTGTGCTAAGACAATTAAGGAGAGCCAAACAAACAAAGATCATTTCAAAACTTGGTTTCAACTAGTCATTAGGCCACAACACCACTCCATTTTTCAACATTCCTTAGCATCAAATCTTTATGATCAACAAATTTTTCATGTCCAAGCATTCATTAAAGTATATTTTTCAAAATTAGATATGAGTCTACTTATGATCTTGTTACGGAAATGGATGCATTGGAAATTCTCTTACACTTGAGAGAATGAATTATTTCAACAATAGAGTAGGATAGAATAGAATAAATAAATAAATAGGTAAAATGAATAAGACTTTTGCTTCAAACTTTTATGAATAATTCTTCAAATCATTGTTCAATACTCATTTGGAAGGATTTCATGGAAAAATGCAGTAAAGACAATCCTATTTCGGGTAACCATATAGGATCATTTTGAAAACATGTTTTTAAACAATATATCTCTTGAAATCTAGTTTTTAAATCCATTTTGAAATTTTCAATTTGGATCACAAATCAAAAAGATATGATCAAAATAAAAACTAGGTCTCAAGTGAAATTTTGAGGATAGAGTTAGTACAACCTTTATTTTGGAGGTCAAACGGAAACATTTAAAAATGATATTCATAGGAAAGATAACCCTTTAAATCAGTTTACAAATAAATTTTAATCACCTCAATCCAATATCATATGAAAAAGTTATGTGCAAAATAATAACTGCTTGTAAAAAAATCGGCATGGTGACAAGTCTAGGCCTTGACTGTTCATAGGAATATTTCACATATAAAATCATCTTGGTTTCAAAAACTGCTTATATATATATATATATATATATAGTTCATTACACAATTTGAATCATCCCATTTGGAGGTCAAATGAAAAAGTTATGCCACATTTAATGACTACGTGTCTTCAAATTAGCATAGTAAAACTTTGTCTCCTAGGTCTGTTCATCAACAATTTTATAATATCAAAACTAAGGGTTTTAAAAACCTGTTTCTACTAGATAGAAAAAAATTAATCTACTTTAATCTCCAAGTGGAATCACATCAATCATATCTTTAACGAAAACGTTACACTCCAAATAGTGATTGTTGGTCTAGTAAAAAATTCAAAAGCAACTCTATCAAACAGTGTACTCTTCATCATTTTTAGCATATCATATTAAAACATTTTGAAAACCTATTTATACTAGAAGTAGCCATATGAATTCACTCTAACTTGGATTTGTAATCACTCTAATAGAACATAAATCAAAGATTTTGTGAACAAAATACCACCAGGAGGTCTAGGATGGCCACCACTCCTCAAGTGGTAAACAATTGCATTTTCTTTTTATATAATCTTTGGACTTGTTTTTCAAGCATTGGTTACATATTTATTGGAAGAAGAGAGACTTTTTTTTTTGATCAAGTAAGAGTAGGACCTTCTATTAAGCTAGCCAATAATACATAATTTACATGAAGCCGCACCCGCTCTGTGAGAGTTCCACAGTCAGCAGGGCAGGCAGAAACCTAACCACTCACCCAAACCCAAGAGAAGCCAAAAGAAACCCTGCACTCCTTGGAAGACGAGTCCACCGGACCGAGGCCCACAAAAAGCTACTAGTGTCCCACCAAGGGTCCACAAGAGAACCCACAACAGACCACCCAAAAAACTAACTTACGGACTCGACAAAAGCTATAGGCTTAGTCCTCTAAACTTTTTCGGGTCTGAAACATTCGAACAACTTGCACGAACAAATCACCACCGTTGACTACTCAACTTAGATCCAACGGCCTTCGTGGATATCGGGCGGACGAGAAGCGCGAGGGTTAACCATCTGATGAGGGTGGTTTTCTCTCACCTCTCGCCGCAACGTGTCGCATGATGAGTGGAATCAGGGGCCAACTTCAAAAAACCAGAAACCATTCGGACCCCACCCGATATACCACTTGTGGTTTTGAATCCGTTGTTTCACAGAAAAGAAATTACGCTCTGTCGCCAAGCGATGACCGTCAGACCAGTCCTGCGAGCAATTTTTGAGCCTTCCACCTAGATTCTCCATCAAGCACCCTCTAAGAAAAATGAAAACAGGCGACCAAATCTGTGGTGCTACCCGAGTCAGTACCTTCACCATCCAACCGAAAGTAATCAGAGCTTTGGAAAGCAGCCAAAACCAAAAATGGTCAGACAGTTTAGGGTTCACCATCCTCCCACCTGTCTCCTGAATCCCTTCGATCTGTCCTGTTCATCCATAGTTCCATATCTTTGGTTGCCAGATAGAGACAATCCTCCTGCAGTTTTCCTGTAGGTAACGAATCCCAAGCATACCAAGAATCCCTATCCCTATTGGTCACTCATTCGTTTGACAACCAATCCACTAACATGTTTGCTTTCCTTTTCACATGGAAAAATCTGACAGTTTCAAGGGTTTGCAGGTGGGAGTGGATACAGTGAAAGACCTATAGGAGCTTCCAATGCTTTGACACTTTATCTGGAGAAGTTCCATTGCATATTTTCTTTGCCACTCTAATGATCAATTTCGAATCTGATTTAATGATAACATTATGTGAATTTGACTCCACCAGGATTTCCATGCATTGCTCTAATGCCAGGAGCTCAGCCATGTTATTAGTGGCCTTCCCCAAGTGTCCATAGAATATTTTCTTTGTTTTCTCCTGATAATCTCTTATGGCACCCCCAAAACCAGCTAAACCTGGGTTGCCCTTAGAAGCTCCATTGATGTTAACCTTGAAGAAACCATAAGGAGGGGGCTTCCAAATGCCGGCTCGTGTATTTATTAAGCTCACTTCCTTTATTATTCCTTGAGGACTTATGGACTAGAGACCCAAATGAAGTATAATATTCTCCTCTTGAGGCAGAGGAGGATCATTAGGAAGTGTCCTCAATAAGCTTCTTACTGTGTCTTTAAGCTGCCTTAGAATTTGATCAATTATGTGTTGGAGCTCGTTTGTTTTGTCTTTGAAGATCTGCCTGTTGTGCTCTTTCCAAACATTCCAAATGACAAAGCCTGGAACCAAAATCTAGGCTTTGTTAATAATCTCATTCCCTAAGAAGTTCTTCCTCCAGTTTTTCAAAGTGTTGGATATGCTGAGACTATCCCTATCAGTTTGTCTAAAGATTGAGGCCACCCAGTCCCACACCCTAGATGTGAAAGGGCAGAGGTTGAGAAGGTGTTCAATTGTTTCCTCATGTGAGCCATAGAGGTGACATTTGGAAGGACCAATGAAGCCTTTCTTTAGGAGATTCTCCCAAGTTAAGATCTTCCTTTGATGCACAAGCCAGATGAATAACTTTATTTTCATCCAGTGGGGGTTTTGCCAAAGCTTCTTCCAGACTTGATCAATATTCACAAAATTAAATCCTGTGACTTCTTGTTTTGCCTCTTTGAGGTTAAAGTTACCTTCATTATTCTTTCCCCATCTTAATTGGTCAGGTGAGGAGGAAACCAGAATCCTTCTATGCTCTAAGTCTTGGGTGAGAGTGTCTTCCTTGGCCTTCAAAGGACTCTCATCACTGTAACTTAGATCCTTCCATTTCCTCCATTTGTCATTATTCCTTCCCTGGTCCCAGAAATATTTTACCAAAAACAAACCTTTGCTATCTGTGTCACTCTTGAGAGCTGCCAACTCATCCCTATACAAGTTGGGTTCCTGTTTCTAGCCGTCCTTCCAAAATTGAGCGAGGTGCCCTGCTCGGATTTCCCAGAAATAGTGTTGCTGAACAATGCTTTTATTCTCCTAGGCAAGGTTCCAAATGTGGGAGCCCTTGATTTGTCCTGACATTCTAATATGATCCTTCTCCTGCCAATACTTGGCATACTTTTGTTTCCAAAGCTTAGCCCAAGGGGCATTCGACTCCTTGATCCATCTCCACCAAAGCTTAGCTCTCGAAACTTTGTTGAGAGTCTCAGGATCATGCAGCCCCAAGCCGCCATGGCTTTTGGGCTTGCAGAGCTTGTCCTAGGCTACTAAAGCCCACTTATTTTTCTCTTCCCATCTACCCCACAGAGAGTTCCTTTGTATGCTCCTTATTTGTTGCTTAATACCTTGAGGAGTAGGGAGAACTGAAAACATGAAAATGGGAATGGCTTGCAAGACCGCCTGTGTGAGCACGAGGCGCCCGAGTAAATTTAAAGACCTGCATGTCCATTTTCTGACCTTGTCCTGAAGTTTATTTAATATTGGTTCCCATACTTTCTTGGTTAGAGGTTTGTCAATAAGAGTAATTCCAAGATATTTGGAGGGTAACTGTTCCCTTTGAAAACCAAGAATTCTGGTAATGTTTCTTTGAATAGAAATATTAGTGTTAAAGAAAAAGACTTTGGACTTGTTGAGGCTTACCTCTGTACTTTTTGCCATAGCAAAGTCATTTAAGATGTTTTTGATTGCTCTGGCTTCCCTGACTGTGGGTATGCCTAGCGACATTGTATCATCCACAAATTGTTGATGAGTGTTTGTCGCTCCATCCGAGGTGAGCTTGATACCCTGGATCTGACCTTCCGCATTTGCCATTTTGATTACCCTACCTAGCCCTTCCATCATGAGTATGAAGAGGAAAGGTGAGAGTGGATCTCCTTGTCTGAGTCCTCTGGAGGGTGTGAAGGTTTTTGATGGAGCTCCATTAAGTAGTATGGAAAAACTGGTCGTGGTAACTAGTGCCATAACCCATCTTATCCAATTTTGGTCAAAGCCATAGGCTTTTAGAATTGCTCTTATATAAGACCAGCTTAGTTTGTCATAGGCTTTCGCTAGGTCCAACTGAATGATCATACCTGCTTGTTTGTTGCTTTTGAGAGAGTGTACCACCTCATGTGCTTGGATGATATTGTTGAGAATTTGTCTTCCTTCCACATAGCCTGTTTTCTCTTCCAAGATGAGAGAAGGTAGAAGGGGCTTGAGTCTATTGGCTATCACTTTGGAAATGATTTTATACACCACATTACATAAGGCTATGGGTCGAAAACCATCCGGAGTCATGGAATTTTCCTGCTTAGGGATTAAAGCTATGAAGGAAGCATTAAGAGCCTTCAGAACCTTTTTGGATTTTCTCAAGTCTTCCACAACCTCAAGGATATCCTGTTTGACTGTTTCCCAATAGGCTTTGAAGAAGTCTACATTGAATCCATTCGGGCCTGGTGTTTTTCCACTTTGCATTTCATTAATCACCTCACTGACCTCCTCTTCCGAAACTGGCTTGTTAAGATTGTGGTTGTCCTCTTTGGTAACCAGCTTAGGGATATATTGGGTGAAATGATCAATGAACCTGGATCTATCCTCCATTGGCTCCTTTGCAATATTGAAGAAGTGTTGTACAAGGATCAATTCCATATCATTGTGAGAGACAAGCTCAATGCCTTGAGAATATTTGATCTTTGTGATTCTGTTGTGTGCCCTGTGAGCCATAGTGGATTTATGAAAGAAATTTGTATTTCTTTCTCCCTCTTTAATCCATTAAATCCTAGATATCTTCCTCCAGAAAATTTCCTCTTGTAAGCATCATTCCTCCCATTCTTCCTGCAAAGAGTCAGTTAGTTTTTGCCTCTCTTCAGTGAAGCCCTATGTGATGTTGATTTGATTGATTTCCTGGAGCTTCTGCTCAGTTTCTCTTTTGGCCTTGAAGATATTTCCAAATTCTTTTTTGTTCCAAGCTTTAAGTTTGGATTTAATGTGTTTAAGTTTCTGCTGGAGCATGAACATTTTAGTGCCCTGAATGTTCAACTCCTCTCTCCACCATTTATCAATGCTACTAGTGTATTTAGGGTGTGAGAGCCAGGCATTTTCAAACCTGAAAGGTCTGTTTCTCAGAGTGCCCAAAAAGGTAGCTTCCATCTGTACCAGCCAGTGATCCAAACCTCCAAAGGGTAGAATGGAAGCTATCATGGCGGGTCCTGTGAGGAGGAGATCCTTTGAAACAATAAATCTATCAAGTTTGGAAGCCACTTGAGAAGCCCCTCCCCTTTTGTTGTTCCATGTAAAGGTTCCATTTATTATTTCAATGTCCACTAGTCCCATGTTCCTAATGAAGTCTTGGAAGGCTATGGAGTCTCTGCCTAGCTGTCTAGTGCCTCCTTTTTTCTTTGAAAGAGATCTTATCATATTGAAATCTCCTGCAACAATCCAAGGCATATTGGGATGTCTTGCTCTTAGATCCTCCAGGGAGGTGAGAAGCTTGAGTTTATCTGCTTGCTTTTGAGGTCCATAAACATTTGTAATCATATATATCTCCTTATCACCTACAGGTTGACACACCAAAGACAGATAGTTCCTGGATGCTTCAACATCCAGGATTCCAAATTTCTGTGGATCCCACAGCATGAGAATCCCCCCCGCCGAGTTATTTGCCTTAACCTCTAGATACTCATACTTGATTAACCACTTATTATGAATTTCTCTTATTTTATCCATCAAACATTTTGTCTCCTGAATAAAAACCATGTCTGGTTTTTCTTCTTTCATTCTGTTACTTAGATTCCTTTGTTTCCTTCTACTCCCTATACCTCTAATATTCCAGGTTGTGAGCTTCATTAAGAAAGGTTAGTAAAGGAATAGCTGGTGAGATATTTCATCTTACCTGAGTTAATCAATAGTTTTCCACATTCGTTTAGCAGCTCATTCTGTCTTTTTCTTCCTCTTTTCCTTCCTGAGTTCTTTGGAGATTGTGCCTGTGAATTCTCCATCATTTTGACCCCACTTGGCTCCTGGCTTTCATGGTTTCTTTTGACACCAGTTCCCTTCGATTGTGACCTCCATAGAAAGAGTTTTTGTACTCTGTCATAATCTTCTTTTGGTAGGGAGTCCACTCCTATGTTCTTTCCTTGTTCCAGAAATTTCTCTAGATCTAGATTTTCCCTATCTAGAATCTCCTATAGTTCATGGTCCTCCATTCCCACCTTACTTGGAGTCATCTCATGGTCCCTACCGATATCCATGCAGCTTGGTAGATCACCCTTTTGTTGGTTTTCTATTGTGATATCCTCCATTTCAGCTTCCTTATCCTGCTCCGTGGTTACGTTCTCCATGTCCTGGACTGTCTCCATGTTCTCCTCTGCTTCCTTTAGGATTTTGAAACTGTTGTGTCTTGTGTGTCTATCCTCATTGATCTTCTTGTGTGGACATTTATCCCCTTTCCCTTTGCCCCCAACCTTGGTGAAACCCTTGTGATATCTATCCAAGGTAGTTTTACCATTGCCTTCCATATTGTTTGTTGGGCAGTCTCTAAATAGATGGCCATGTTCATGACATTTGTGGCACCTAAATGGTATGTGCTCATAGTCCACATTCTGCACCCATTCTTCATCATATACCTCTAAAATTATTACTTCCGGAAGGGCTCCAGATAGGTCCATTTCCACACATATTCGAGCGAAGGAGGTATATTTTCCTTTCAGGGTTGCCTTTGAGATCTTTAGAAAATGCCCCAACTTGTTGCCTATGGTTTTCAGAGACTCTGGTAGCCAATAATCCAAAGGAAGGGAGTATAGTCTAATCCAAATTGGTACTGATGTGAATGTCTCACGTTCCGGGACAATGTTCATCATCCAGGGCCGCATGTAGAGTCCTGCCGTAGCATAGAAATAAGGCCCCCCTTCGAACACTCTGTCTTTGTCCTCTAGGCTTATGAACACCACCGTGAAGAAGCCCTTAGATCCAAGATGTAAATGTATTTCTCCCTTTGGCTTCCAATGGCTCCTTATCCAGACATGTAACGCCCTCTCCGTCGGCTATAACCCCATGAACTTGCATATGATCTCATATTTTGTCATATGGTCCCTATGCGCTTGTATCGCTGGATCACTCAGTATGACCTGGGGAATAATGCTTGACATGGGTTTACAGACTCTCGTAGTCCTTATGGAAGTCTTTTTTTACTGTTGCCTTCATTCTCCCTTTCTTTACTTGTTTCCTGTTGATTCCCTTCCTGATCCTAAAGTTCGTTAGAACTTCCAAATGTTCCCTTGCCTCTTTCTTTTGAAACCTTTTCCAACGGTTTTTTGAAATGCTTCCCTCCTCCATCCTTACCTCTGTCTATGACTACCTGACTGTAGGAGGGAGCGGTGCTCCCCCCTGCACGTCTTGCCATGGAACCCTAAGTCAAAACCCTAGCGCCAACTCCAACCCTAGCTCAAGTTGCAGCTCCCACTACCCAAATCCCAAAGAAGAGAGACTTTAAACCTATCTTACTCCATCATATGTATTGTAAGAAAGTGCTATGTTTTTTTAGGCCTCAAGAAGATTTAAGGGGTCAACTGCATGAACGAAGGAATTTTCAAAGTCAATATTTAAAAATTCATATATACGAATATTCAAGTGAAAACAAAAATGAAATTTACTTGATGTTGAGTTTATACAAAGAAACTCAAAGCTCTTGAAGATTTATTTCAATTTCTGACCAACAACGCTAACAATCTTATAAGATGGATTGAGATAAAGGCAAAAGACATGAAGCCAATCAATAGAAGAAGAAGACAAGTTCATTTCCAAGTCACATCCATTTCCAAATAAACCTTTCATATTTCATATTGTTCATGGTTTCATTCATCATCCATATAGTATGCTAAGCTCCATGAACATCCATGTTGAAGTCTAGACCTATTATCTATCTATCCATCTACTCCTAGATCATGACTTCAACCTAACTTACTTTCTTAATCTTTCAAACCCTACTCCAATTCCATCCAATAATAAAAAAAAAAATTCAATAATAATAAAGAGGTTTGGTTGTCAAAATCCAGCGTCTTGGCACAGTACAAACCCGAATTCATACTGGAAAACCAAATTACTTGGCTAGTATGAATTCAAAAAAATAAAAAGAGTTCTATTTCATTTCATTTCATTATGCTTTTCACTACTCAATATTTTTTTCTTTTTCTTTAAAAAATAAAGGTAAAGACTTGAGGACAAGTCTCAAAATAAGCAAGGGAGAGAGGGAAACAAAAAGCATTTATGCTTTTGTTATCCTTTCCATCTCAAAAATCAGACTACTTCAAGAAACTTCAAATACAAGCTATTAAATTTCAATTTTAATATAGAGGGACCTAAAAATTCAAAATCTAAAGCTCTCTAAAGGGACCTGAACACAAGCTACATTACATGAGCAACATTATTCAGAAGGGACTTGCACAAAGAAAAGAAGGTTACAATTCAGGTAACAACATTTCAAGAAAAAACAACTTTCATAAAAGGACTACTTTCAAAGACCACCTCATCTCAGGAGCAACAAAGAAGCTGACATGAAGGAGCCTACTTCTACAATCAAGCTACAATCAATAAACCATTGGAATGTTCTGTAAGTTATTTTTTTTTGTTTTAATGCTTTTGATTTTGACATAATACTTGTAATTGAAAGACTAGTTAAATCTTGACGCATCCTTCTCTATAAACCCTCCATAAACCTTTTACACCATTCTATAAACCCTCCATAAACCCTTTCCATACTTCAAATAGAAGCCAAAATCAGAGAGAAAACCTCCTTTCTTGTCCTGCAAAAACAAGGTAAAATGAGAAAAAGAAAGTGTTCTCTGCAAAGGGAAATAAAATGGGGTGAGTATTCAGAAAGAGATAAGTTAAATTTGAAAAAAATCTCATTAAAAACCCTATACTCATCATTAGTTGTGCAAATAGTTGAAGAAATTCAGTATTTAAAGGTCAAAGTTGAAAGAATTTGCTATTGTAAATGCAAGGCAATCATTAAGGAACGATATACTTTGTTTTAAAATGACCTTAAAAATGGTCATTTTAAAGAAAAATAATCTTTTAAGAGACATTTTTTTCATAAGAATTAAAAATATTGTATATACAAAGAATATTGTAATGGAAGTTAATTACAATACTTAATCATGCCAAACTATGTTAAAAAAAAAGAGCAATATTACATGCCAAACTATGATTGAAGGAGAGGACATTACATGCTATGATTTTAGAGAAGACTTTTCATTACTTGTAAAAGACCTCGTACCTACATTGATAATGAAAAGAAGTTGGTAGAATATCATATAATGAAATGAAACTTACCTACAGATTTGAATCGAGTTGCCTATGGATTATATACAAATAAGCTGCCTACTATTGAAATCATGAAGACAATCAATATTAGTAACAGGAAAGGCAAATACAAACACAATGAAGTGCAATCATAAGTCACAATAGATTATGAATGAAATCATATATTTATTTTGGGAAATCAAAGTTGCAAATGATTCAGAGAAATTCTAAATGTACTATGGCATTACCAAGCAGAGTAGTACTACCTCGGATGAGCTCGTAGACTCCAAGTCAGTCTCATACAGTGAATGATATCGTAAAGTTCCAAGGTGTCGGTCTTTACCAGGGTGAATACGAGAGCATAACAGGAGTTTTTCAAAAAGCTTCCACGAAGAGTGGAACACAGTGTTAGAAAAAGAAGAAGCTACAAAGGAATGAGGAGGATAGAAGGAAGTCGAAGCACAGAGAACGATAACGTGAAGTCTGCTGGGGAGCTCGAACCTGAACTTCATTTCTTTCGAGCCAATTTACATAGAAATTAAAAGCCCACAAGTGAAATTTGGGAAATTTCAAGTACAGGGAGAAAACGAGATTAGAAGAAAGGTAGGAACCATAAACTAGGAACTCGATTTTTTTTTATAAGTCTGCATGAAGCTAAAATTTGTGAATACACTGGTTGTAGAAAACCCAAAATTTCAAGATGAAACACCAGTTCTAAGTCAGAAGTGCTAGTTTTACGATTAGTTTCTAGTTTCAGGAGATATCTCGTAAAATTAAATCCCCAAGATTTCATGATCAATCTCTGTAGAAAACCAAATCATGAGAAATTCATGGATTTGAAGGTCAGTTGGTAGCCAGCTCCAGGTAAGAGTTTGAGTTTGTTTTGTTGACAACTGTAAGGAAGCAACATTTGGCATCGAGAAGGAATAATAAAATAGGACTCAAGAATTGAAGGAATAAGTAGTAGAGTTAGTCCTTTAGATTTTTCTTTTCGAAAAACCCCTTTCTCAAAATAGTTCATTGTCAATGCTATAGGGTTCTCAAAGTAGAAGGGTTGTAAAGCAGAGTTGTAAAGAAAGGATTATCAAAGCTCTAGGGTATACAAATTACACATTAGGATTTTGCTACAAAAACTAGAAACAATTTTTCTCTGGTAGGTACAAACCAAAATTTTCTCTTTGAGTTTATTTTTAACAAAATTCTCTCCTGAATTCATTTTTAGAAGCAAGAGATGTTTAAATTTAATTAAAAAAAAAAATAGAGGTCATACAGAGAAACAATGGAAATTCTATTTTTTTGAAAGCATTTCATAAATTCTTCCTCCCAGAACTGAGAATTTTGAAATACTCTTGGATTACAGAGCTCTTTTTAAACCAAGAAATTCAAAGAAAAAACAAGGGAAGAAGGTAAAAAAATCCCTATTGTTATTTTATTTTCTTTTTGAAATTCAACCAATGAATTTTGACAAGCAGTTTGAAAACCTAGGTATCAAAATTACAGAGCAGACATTCAAAAATGGAAAGGAGGATTGAACCAATGGGGTTCCAAGAAGAAAAATGGACACAAGGAAGCAAAGAGCAGCTTGGTAAAGCAGACTTGATGGACTTTTTAAGAAATTTCAATGGATATAATCATAAAATTACAAAAGCATTTGTGGCTAACTATCAGGATGAAAAGAGAGTTGTGCGAGATATAACCATTCCTATAACAGAGGAGTATCTAGCTTTGGCTACATGATTACCACAAGAAGGTGAGTTACTATCATCAGGGGTTGATAAAGATGCTTGTGGAATATAATTTGAAAATCACAACAGGGGAGACATGGATGAGTTTCCTTGAGAGGAACAACTTTACAGAAAACCAGGAGGAAGGCCAATCAGATTTAGCTTCAAAGATTAACACACAGTCATATTTTTCCAGAGAGGTAATGTATACATCCTCTTACCCAGGAAGAAGATATAAAAAGAAAGTTGAAATGGAAAGTCTGGAAGAAGACAAAACTTTTGTCTCTTTTCCTAGGAAATCTAGGAAGAGGATGTTGGAAGAGGTGAGAACATTGGAAGAACCTCATGTTGAGACCCAGGATATAATTGAGTAGGAGTTGCCAATTGATGAAGTACAACAAAATCATCATGACCTTCTTGAAATATTAGGACAACAAGCAAATGTAAAGCTAAAGGAAATAAAAGAAGATAGATGGCATGATGAAAATGAAAGAGAGGATTCATCCTCTGATTCCTCATATGAAAAATTAAGCAAGAAAGTCAAGAGGATAGCAGCAGAAACTTATGGAGAATCCTCTAAGAAAGACAAAGAAGAAGAGACAAAACAAGTGGAAGAATTGAAAACAAAAATCCAAGTAGAAGAGATCATGGAAAGGCGTCCACAAAAAGAAAATGAGATGTATAAGAGTCAAAACAACAAAATCTTGAAACTCAAAATGTCCTTATCTCAAAGTAGGCATACAGATGGTTACAAGAAAAGAAGCATTGGCAATACAAGTATGAGAAACAAAAAGTAAAAAACGAAATCTATACGGATGGGGGAAGAGAAGCAGAAGGGATATATGTTCTTCTACAGGCAGCATAGGTTGAGGTAGCAACATCAACATCTAGGGAAAGAAGAAGATCCAGACGAAACAATCAAGCATGAGGACATGCTTGATGCATAGCAAGGGGGAGTGTTAGTCTCCCATTTTGGCTTCTTTTTGACACACATATTTCATCATTTATCACCTTTCCTCACCACTTTATCACCTTATCCACCTCATTTTGCTTGTTTCATGCACATCAAGGTAGTCAAGCTATGTCTTTGAATTATTTTAATATTTTAGTCAAAATTGAGCATTAGAATTAAATTTTGATAGAACTGGAAAAGCTTGTAATGGCTCGTTCAAAGTCATTGTTGCAGGAAACTTGGGCTCAAATCGAAGAAATATATGGAAACTATGGGAACCACAGATGGATGAACACCTATTGGATCGAATCAAATCAGTTAGATTAGTGCTAGTCAATGTTGGTCAAACTTGACCAGTTGATTAGAAAATCCCCTGAAAAATGGGATGTTTTATGATTTTATGGGATTCACCCATATTTTGTGTAACTAACTGATGAATTCAACCTTGTGAGGTGGATTATGATAATTATTAGTTGTTACAACCTTTTTAGCTTTTATTGTTATGATTTAGCCTATTTAAACAAGGCTTTCATAGTTAGAAAGGACCCTGAAGATTCTGGAGATTGTTACTTTTTGAAGATAATTGAAGACTGAAACTTGCTCTATCAATTTCTTGTGCATACTGTATGATTTGAATGGAGTGTTGTAGCTGATTGTTTTAAGGGTGTACTAGGCAAAGGTGGAGGGCCCCCATTCTGAGCTAAGTACACTTTGTTGTAGAATAATGTTCATAATTGTGCATATGCTAGTTTAATTCTTTATGTTCATCATATTTACTTGTTGTAAATATTTGTAGATGTTTTCAGTATGAATTCATTTTATGGCCATGTTTTAAGTGAAGATTACTTTCCTTTCAGTAATTAGCTTGAATGTGGAAGGACAACCAAGACTCTTAGAAAAGAGCCTCTTCTCTGTGAGCTAGGACTGAACTGAAACAAGATTCACTTTTTCATATGCTTTTCTAGACTAAATTTATGTGATTTTATAGTTTACATTCTCTCATGCTTTCTTAGATGTTTGGCAATGTTATTATAGAAAGATTGTGGAAGGAAAACCAAGACTCTTAGAAAAGAGCCTCTTCTCCATGTTCTAAAATAGACTAATCTCATTGACCAATCATTTATATGCTTTCATAGAGTAAATCTGAATGTTTTCTTTACTTTCTTTTCATAATAGTTGTCTTTCTATCTTTAAGATTCCAACATGCATTCAACTTTTGAAATCCTAAACAATGGCTTCCTAAGTTAATTAGATCTAAGATCCATATATTTTGGCATGTTTCTAAGTTTACTAATCCAGGTTGATAATTAAATATATGTTCTAATTTAGTTTCATAAATTAGACCTACACTTGTGATGGTCAAGTTAAAGTCATGTCATAACTAGACAAAGAACATGTGAAATTAAAATCCAATGTAATATGCTATGGGAGGTAAGGGACATTATTGTTAAGTAAGGTCATTTTTCATAGTTTTTATATATGTGAAAATGTAGTTTGGTAAGCATAAGGAAGCACCCACCTACAAATTATATCCATATTGAAACCTATCATTGCTGGTCCACTGGTTAAATCATTGAAAGAAGATAATAAAGTGAGATTTATACTCTAAAACAAATTTCACTTTTGAAAGAAGATGATAAGGTGAGATTTATATTCTAAAAAATATTACAGTTTTGACCATATTCCAAGAGTGATTCTTTCATGGAGGTTTGGTAAATGGTAAGCACTGGATATCTCTATAATTGTTTATGAGCTGAAAGGTATAGTGCAAAAGCCAACCATAATAAAGAGAGAGCGAGTTTTGAATGTTCAACACCCAAAGCATGATTATGGTTGGTTGATATTAATCAAAGGAAGGTGAAAGCCAAGTCAATATCCATTTAATTAGGAGTATATTAAGACCCTACAATGTTTTGGATATTTTCCTTCAGAGGCTTCTCCCTTCTCCATGCAAAATTTACTTGAAGAAAGAATCCTTATGTCTTGGTTTCTACAAATTGCTTAAGACAATATGCTATGTCTCATTCATGGGAGGAACTTTCTCAAACTAAAAATGAGCATTGTATGTTGAGGAATCTCAAGCGTGCAATTCCTATGGAATTTTATATTGTTTTCATACAAAATTTGCTTGAAGCTAGAAGCCTTATGGCTTAATTTTTACAAATTGTTTAGGACCTATTGTAGCAGTTACAATCACCCTCCAATATTTTTCCTTCGCTTTATTTTGGAGCCTCCCTCCTCAAAATCTTAGCAACTTGTCTTGCACTGCTTAGGTACTTGGGTTTTCATTTTAGTTTATCTTTCGCTTTACAACTTGCATTCACATACTTGCTTTGTTGTCTAACCACAAGCTGACCCCCCGTGACTTTGTTTGCATCCAGTTCTTGCAATGCCTTGGAAAAATGTGTAGTCCTAGAGGGAAACCTGCCTTGCTCCCAGGAATTGTGTAGTGCAGCTCAGCAGTGAGCCTTGCTCTCAAGAATTGCACAAATTAGCCAAATAATGAGCTTAGGCTCCAAAACCGCGCAAACCCAGCTAGCATCTTGTCTTCAGTAGGGAAACTACACAAAGCATGAGAGGCAGCTAGAGCCACCCAACCCAAGAATTGCGCAGAAGCATTCCCTCAGTTGTTGTCTGATGCATGTGCCGACAAGTTGCCCAGTTCCCTCCATAAATGTGCAATTTCTCCATGCATGCATGGAAGTCCCTCCTGAAAAAGAAAAAAAAAGAAAAAAGAAAAAAAAATCCCTAAAAAAATAGGGATCTATTTTTAGCATTGGTAGTTAAACTTGAGTTAATTTTAGAAACTACCACCACTTGTTTCTTTTTCCTAGATTTTTGGCACGCACATCATAAACCCTAGATAAATTAAATCTATTTAATGGACGCCACTAGAGATCATTTTCACATTTGATCTTGGAGCTTTGGAATTCCCGAGGCATCTAGGAACCTTAGGCACGATCGACACAACTTTTCTAGGTGAGTTTTTCTTTTAAAGTCTTTTGTTGTTTTTTCTGTCGCTTTTGTTTCCTTGGCTTGTGTGAGTGTTGTTTTGCATGTTTTATTAAATGACCGTTGGAATTTTAGTTTTTTTTTTAACTTGTAGAAGTGTTGTTTCAAGTTTTGCATTGCCTTTCTTAAGCGTCACATGCATAACCTAGTTTTTGCACTAACGGTCGTCGTTGCAGCGAATCTCCCCACAAGCTTCGTTGTTCATCCGTTTCACTGATTTCTGCAATTGCTTTGATTACTTGCATAATAATTCACTAATATATGCTCCGTCTTTCACTCATGCATTCAAATCTTCTCGTTTTCAAGTTTCCCTTGGGTAGATTTGGGCTACCTTGGCCTGGATCTAGCTCTTCTCGGCATGCACTGTGCATTTTTGGAACTCAAGGCTCTGCCTTGGCTCTAGGAATTGTGCAGAAGCTGTCAGTCATTGGCTCCAACTATGCTCTATGTAGTTCTAGGAGACATTCCCCAGTCTTGACCATTGGGACTACGCAATGCGCAGTCCCAACTAGCTCCAAGCTAGACTGAACTACGCATTACACAGTTCTATTCCACAACAAGCCACACTAGACTATGCTCTACGTAGTTCCAGTCATTAGTACCTCTCACTAGTAGCTAGGAGTGCACAATGCATAGAGCCATTTGACAGTTCCTCACCTATGAGAGTCACAACTTCACAATATTGCCTAGTAGTTATAAGGTTTGTTGCATGATCGGTCCTTGAAGTGATTTGTGTTTTAAGCTGACATTTTCTTTCCATGAGTGTCTGCTCTGTCTCTATGTACATCAGTTGTTGAGTAGCTTCTCAGCAGTACAAGAATCATGGTTTCGAAGAGAGATGTATCAAAGGATACTATAGAGAACAGCACTGGACATGTACTAAACAAGAGCCAATGAAATTGCCCATCTATGCAGACACACAGTTGTTCATAGATAAGGACATGAAGATTACATGACAAGAAATAAAGGACATATTTGTAGGTATCTTCAAGGAAGATCTCGAAGATCGACAAGTCTATGTCAACATTCACAAGTCAGTATTGTACAGGGTTGCATGTAGGTACATTGCCTTCCCATGCATGAATATCATTCACTGATTTGTCTCACATATTGATCCTAAGATGATGATAGTGAGCAGTGCCAATGTAGCCTAGCTTTCCACCTTCAGGTTGGAAAACTAGCATTAGATGTATCACTTGCTGCAACCAGTGAACCGTATGGATGCACTCTTCTATACTCCCAACAACAATGTGAACATTAGAGACATCATGAAGCGTTGGGTAAGAGAGCCATTGAAGTTTAGAGCGACACCCAACCAGGTCTATAAGACGAAGTCACTCAGGAAGGCCTACCAACTCTTGGTCATCTTTGCATGCCACCTATATGGTCAAGAGAGCATAAAGACCTTTCTGCAGAGTTGGGTGGTTATGTTGGATTAGTTGGAAAATGAAGGAAGGCCTTTCAACTGGTCGGACATGTTGGATTTTCAACTGAAAGTGCATGTGTCTGATGCTCAAAGTTCGCCTAAAGATGAGAGAGAAAGATTCTACATGTCTACGTACTTGCTTGATGCAATCTGTGGACAACTGTTATGAAACCAGCTCACAAAAAGATAGAAAAGAGAGATCCACGCCTTAGAATTTAGCCTCTTCGAGGGGGCAACCTCCTTTACATTACATAAATGAACAATTCTTGGATGATAAAAATGAAAATACCTCCTTTCTATATATAGGAGTCTAAGGGGTCATAACATAATCAGAGCCGACATAACAATAATAATGTAAGGGCACAATAATAACAATAGTGGGCTTCTATGGGGCACAATAGTAACAATATGGGCACTACATGGGTACATAAATATAATAAGTGGGTTATACTAATAACAATAAGGGGTTACACTAGTAGTATAGGGGCCTAACATGCCCCTCTCCTTCAAAAAGTGTTGTCCTCAACGCTTGAGTAGTTCTTGATGCTTCTGTATAAAATTCTTGTCCTCCCATGTGGAATATTCAGCGGGTAAGTTCTTCCACTTGATGAGATACTTTGAAATTGATCGATTTCGTAGCTGTCGGGTTCTTTCTTCTGTGACTGCTCCAGGTTCCAATATGATTTTTCCTTCCTCTTCAATTTCTGGCAATATTGTTCGAATTGGGATCTTTTGCAACTTTTGAATAAGTGGCCATACTTCTTCGTCCTTCTTCCATTCATCCCTTGCTTCGTTTATCCAATCTGGTTGGATAATATAAATAGCACAAAACAATGCTTCCACATCCTCATCCTTGAAGAGTCTTCCCATTCGGTAAGGTTGCCATTTTTTAAGTGCATGTAGTATTGCCAACATTTCCTTCTCATAAATAACTTGCTTGAGATGTAGCGGTAAAAATAACCAATCACCTACATCAAAACATTTTTCACTACGATGTTGATCTACCTGTTGTTTCGTTTGATTTTGCACTGAAGTGGCGTTATCCTTTAAAAGTTGGAGAACTTGTTGTTGATGCTCGATGTGATCTTTAACTGCTTGAACATTTTTCTTCTTGATATGTCCTTCTATCTTGATAGTTTGAGGAGTGGTAATTTCAAACAATGAATTGGACATGGACATGGACATGGACACCATCAAATGATGCTGTGAACATTTATTGCAAGTTGTTGTCTGAGTGAAGCCACTGAGGAGTCATGGCAAGGCTGTCTGACCACTTCATCACCCTGCTATACAAGATGATATTCGAATAGGGTCCACCTTGCATGTCCCAAGAAGCGATGTAGGCATTTCTCAACATTGCAGATTGGTATGCCTCACCTGATGGCACCTTCATTATGATGTTTGGCAGAGAGAAGCCTTTGTATGAGCTACCAAGGTTTTCTACGGACAAGCTGGTCATGTAAGAGGTTTCATACCACATCTCCATAGGGTTATCAACAAGACTTCACAGGAGGAAGAAGGCACCATGGCCTACTCTTCCTTTGCGGATTGGATTGTACGAGATTCATACCTTGAAGGATGCGGATGCCGAGGCTGAGGACTTAAAGAAGTTTGGGTTCAACACCATGAGTTTCAATCCGTATGATCCCCACTGCATATGCAAGAACCACTGTGAGAAGGTGTACTACCCATGGATCCATGGGCATGTCATTAGCCAGAGGAAGATCCTTGGAGGTATTGCTACAACTCCTCTAGGATCAATGAACCGGTCAGCATAGCGGTAGAATGGAAAATAACACTGCAGGTAGGAACATCACAAGAAGAAGAAACAACAACAACATTGAGAAGCAAACCGATGCAAGACAAAGGCAAGAGGAAGATTTCTGAGAGCATAGAGGCTGAGCAAAGATACAAGTTAAGAGAAGATCCACTTGTTGAGAAGGTAGCTTTGGAGATAGAGGCAAAGAGGCAACAACACAAAAGGAGAGTAGAACGGAGGAAGAGAGAGAAGAAAAGGTTGGAAGATAAACAGAGGAAATTTCAGCAGATGGAGAAGAAGCTGAAAGCAGAGTAAGAGCTCAGGAGGAGAGAAAGGGAAGAAAAGTAGAAACAAGAACAAGAGGAAAGACAAGGTGCACTGACAGAGAAAACTGCACATATACATGTTGAGGAAGCAGAGCAACCAACACATGAAGAAGAGGGTGAACAGGTGCAGGTTTGAGAACTTTCTCAACAGGTTGAGCAGATGGTTGAGGCAATGAACATGGAGACGAAACAAGAGCTATAGGACCAAGACACCGATCTCATATCGAGGGCATCCGAGGTCGCACTACAATATATACCACCTCTAGAATCACAACCAGTCCTGATCAAGAAGGGAGAAGTTTTTCTCCTTGATGATGATCTGGAGATGGATGTGTATAATCTATCATTTGATGAGTCACAACAAAGGATTGTACATGCACAAATAAATCAACTCCCAGATGATCACACATCACTTGTGTACATCGAAGAAAGGGTCATTGTATCAGATGTTAAAAGACATCTAGTTGCCATGGCCAAGGCTTTTGTACCGGATGTTAGAAGAAATCCAGTTGCCATGGCCAAGGCTTCTAAAGCTTATGCAGAAGCCATGAGTTTTAAAGTCAGGTTCTTGATAGCAAAGAATGATCAGATGGCGAAGGACTTGAAAGAGATCAGGTAGAGAATAAATCAGTTTGCAGGATCCACTATGGTAGAAATGAAGAAAGAAATGCTTGTGGAGATTTCAACTTTGGAGACAACCATGTGGATGTTGTATAGAAGATTTTTCATTGTGCACAAAGCAATTTTCCATTTATATGGTCTTTAGCAGGAGTCCATGCATATTGCCCAAACTCTCAAAGACATCCATACTGCCATTGCACATGCAAAAGAATGGACAATGAGGTACAAGGGATCCCCACTTTACTTGCAGAAGAGAATGAAGCCGCAAGTAGAGCTAGACAAAGCACATATTCAGATGTTGATCCAGAACTATGAGCAACTCCCTCTACTCATCACCAACATTGAGGCTTCCTATGCATGGTTGTTCAAGAGTTTGGATGTCATAGTGCAGATGCACATGATCCCTTCCATTTGAACCCTCACCCAAGCCATGAGGAAGGACCAAGTCATGCTAGAGGTCAATAGGTACATAGAGAAGTTGATGCGCAAAGCCACTAATGATGACTTGCAACTTAGCGTAGAAAACATGTAGAAGTACATCGGTGGTCCAACCACACTCAGGACAGTGTTGCACATGGTTTAGGATGAGCTAGACAGAGGTTTTAGAACCATATACCCGGAAGCCATGGAGGCAAGAGTCAGCTTCGATAAAGATGTCACCAAACAATACGGGGACACAATAGTGTAGTTCCAAGCTTGGTATCAGTTCATCACCAAAGACCATCATGGGGATGTTATCGAGTTGGTCTTCCCCAAGATCCCAAGTGATGTTGTTTGTCTTGTTAGCTTGACTCAAGCCTATTTTGTCCCAAATGGGTATATGTGGAAATTGTACTATTGTAAATATGTTGTAAGTGAAATTCCAAGTGTCACTATTAGAATGTGAACATTCACTATGTATTATGAAGAGCCATGAGGATATTCCAAGAGTCAAAGGGGAATGTCAAGGGTCACTCCACCCTTTTTTATATATGAAACCTCATAACTCATAGTACAAGATTTTGGGAGCCAAGATTTTGGCTAGGCATTGCTTAGAGAAGGCTTGGAGAGTATTGTGATGAGCCTTGGCTTCTCCACAGTGCAGAGCAAGTACATCTCTTTGGAGGAGTAGGTGGTGTTGACTGTAATGTTCCACTATTGGGGCTAGTGGCTGTCAATGATGTATGTATGGATGGAACTTTCACTTAATAATATATAACAGAGCCAACATGTTTTCATGCATATGTTGTTATTGTAGTTGGACTATTCTAGTTTCTTTAGAAATGTATGTTATTTAACTTACACATTTGTGTATGAACTATTTTGTATGAAATTATATGAATCTTGTTGCAGATGTGTTGTTGGTTTAACCCGTCACTTTGGTTTGTGGACTATTCCACTTTCCAGCTTGTGATGTCATTCCGCTCATGTGTTCCTTTCAGGCTGTGTACTATTACAGGCTTCTAAGGGACACACTTCCTTTTCCCCTCCGTGTATTAGAACCCCCATGCATCTCACTTGACTTACTGCAAGGTCACACATTTTCTTCCAACAAAGTTATCATACTTACCTTTGCGTGCTACCGCAATCAAGGCATTTCTTTACTACCCACTGCTGGGACTCCTACTCCAAACGGTTTGAGGTCTAGTTGGGACTTCTTACCAGGGAGATCCCCTAACATGTTGACGGGTCCAACATCGTCAAAAATACCATATGCTATGTCTCATTCATGAGAGAAATTTTCTTAGATTGAAAATGAGCATTGCATGTTGCTCTTTTTTGATGCATTACCTTTTCTACATGGTATATGGCATGCTATTAAGAGAATATTTGTCCTGCAACTGAGATATTTTATTGAAAGAGAATCAAGAAACAATTTTCTTATCAAGGGAATCAAGAGACTAATGACATACCAAAATGAAATTTTTGTGTCTCTAAATGATCTATTTCCAATACCGAATATTACATGAAGTACAACTATAATGAATGTTGATGAAAAACAATAACATTCTAAGATACTGAAGGAGAGATAAATACAAGCAATTGGTTCACAAATTATCAAAGAAGAGAATGAAGACCAAACATGTTAAAATTTCCAGAGGATCTTCTTGAGAAGAGACTACTAGATAAGTACAATGATGTATTAAGATTCAAGTCAACATTTACAGAGAGCCTAAGAAGGAACCTAAATTACAAAATATGATGTCATCTTCATAAAGGATGAAAATAAATGATGCTGCTAGACTCTACTTCAACAACTGCATGATGTTAGAATGACATTGGACCATGATGAATTTCTAATGATGAAGTTCATGTAGACCAACTCAAGTACTTCAAAGAAAAGTCAATTAATTTTCAATTAAGAATGGATGTTCAAAATATAAATGTGGAAAGCTGATACAATTATAATAGTTCTAGAAATTTTGATTTCTCCTCGTATGCCACTTCCATCATTTTATTTTTGAAAGAAGCATTCTATAGATATATGCCATTCCCAAAATTACTAATGCACTCTATGAAGGCACATTTTTTGCGAGAGAATAAAAAGATTAGCTAAAGATAAACCACATAAAGATAAATGTGAATCAAAAGTCTTGACTTTATTTTTATTAGATTCTAATATCATCAAAATATTTGTTTTTCCATTAATTTTCAATATTTTCTAATTTGGAATTTGTATTATAACGTACAATTTTGCATCACAAATTTCAGGGCATATTTTGAGAATATGAGTACCTCCCTTTCCTTATACACCATGTCCTATTGGGAAAAAGTTGTGTCAAGTTACCAAGTTCGAGTGATAAAGTGTCAAGAATTTGGCCAGAATGAAGGTTGACTTCGACAAAGTTGCAGAGAGTAGGGATTGAAAACAACGTGAACAGAAGGGATAACTGAGAGGCATGGTGATGTTGAAACATAGCCAGTGACAAGATATTGAAATATAACTGTAATCTTCCTATAAATAGATGATTATAGATTTCATTTAAAGCACTGTGCATGACTTCATGCCAAAAAAATAGAGCATAACAACACAATATCCTCAGAATGGGACCGAAAAGTGTGGAATTTATTGGGGTTGCTAAGGTTAGAGGATCATTGAATCGTAGGAATTAATACTCAGCCACACACCAATTACTGTGAAGGTTAGGCAGGTCCCCCAAAATGCTCAAAATGGAGTTTGATATGTGATATGTGTTAAAATTCAAGTACTTAAGTAGAGGAGGAGAAGCCTTGACTTGTTTCTTTGTGTGGAGTCATAATGGCAGGAGGTGGGTTTGTGGATGATATCCCTATTCTAATCAAGCTATCGATCACCTAATACATAATTGGATGGTTTTATACTTATAATATTAAATGCCATGGATGTAAACCTCTATTAAGATAGTCTAATGGATAATCAACTAGTATGTTGTTCCATTTACATTTTTAGCAAGGAAATATTTTCAATTTTTTGAAAGGAGAAAGCTCAAACAATCCATTCATGTTATTCCATAACATTATTGAAATGATAATTTAATGGTAAGTCGTTTGACTACACTAGAAAAACTTGATTGAGGTGGATAAAACTGACTTTTAGAGTTTTGTTGTAAGTTAAACCAACTTGAGAATTTGACCAAGTTTGAACACACTACTTGAAAAGTACCCAGCAATAAACAAGCCGAAACTTCTAGCATTGAGTTGAATCAGGGATTCTAGTGAAATCAATTAAAAAGAGTGAGAAAGACTTCAAAAATTTTGAAAAATGAAAATGACAAAGGTATAAATTGATGACGTGGATGACAGTTATAAATCACATCATTGGTATCTATGATACTAAAAAAATTGGCATTGTTCAAGACTAAAAGCATGAGACATTGCAATGAGTAAGACAATTTAGAAATACTTCACTATGGAAAGTGTGTATATGTGGAGAGTTTTATCATAGGTTATGGATATAAAAATCCTTCACCATACTTTATTGCATGAACTACTTAGAGTTTCACAAACCTATTGAGTACTCCTTTAGCTAAAATTTGGAGAGAACTTATAATGGTCAAGTTAAAGTCATGTCACTAGACAAAGAACATATGAAATTAAAAGCTAATGTAATATCCTATGGAAGGTAAGGGACATTATTGTTAAGTAAGGTCATTGTTCATAGTTTCTCTATATCTGAAAATGTAGTTTGGAAAGCATAAGGAAGCGTCCACATAAAAATTGGATCCGTATTGAAACCTATCATTGTTGGTCCATTGGTTAACTCATTGAAAGAAGACGATAATGTGAGATTTATATTCTAAACCAAATTTTAATTTCGAAAGAAGATGATAATGTGATATTTATATTCTAAAACAAATTTTAGTTTTGTCCATATTCCAAGAGTGATTCTTTCATGGAGGTGTGGTAGATGATAACCAATGGATATCTCCATAATTGTTTATGAGCTAAAGGGTATGATGAAAAAACCAACCCTAATAAAGAGAGATAGGTTTTAGAATGTCCGACACCCAAAGATTGAGTATGGTGGGTCGATATGTGTTAAAAATGTAGCAAGAAAATCTAGTTTTGACTTTGCCTTGGTCAAAATGGATTAAAATTCAAATTTCAATTTCAGTAAAAAACTTGGAGGTAGTTAATTGAGGTGACATGGCCTTGTCACTTTGTTAACTCAATTAATTCGAGTTGGAGACAATTGAGTTCAGTTCAATATTATTGATTACTAACTTCTAGCAATCTATTTTAGTTAATTTCAGTTATTATGAGTTAAACTAGTTCTAACTATTAGAGAACTAGTGGAGGGTCCAGTAGTGGGGTGTGTACCTTAGTGATCAACCAATTAACTATTCAATTATCCCAACTTAACTTATGCATGCATATAATTCAAGTTACCAAATTGATATTGGAGTTAAAGGGAAATGTACTATCAGTTGTAGACTATTACGAAGTGTACAGGTGGTGTATGCAGGCAGAGAAGGGCCTAAAGAAATTGCACAATTCTCAATGAGGAATTTTCCTAATTAATAGGGGCCTAATTCCTCAAGGAACAACTCAAGGAAATATGAGCTTGGAAGGTAAGAAAATTGGATAAGTGTTGGCAAAAGTCAGTCTGTGAGGCAGTGAGATAGACTATACTATTGCAGAGGTTGCTTAGGCTTGAGCAAGCATTGTATTTCTTCTCTAATTTCTGATTAATGAAATACAGATAGGAAGGGGTTTTCAACAATTTATTTCCCCTAGATAAATATTTGTTTATGTGTATTGAATCATGTCGCATATTTATGATTTTCTTTCTCGACCGTGAATTGATTTCCATAAATGAGTATAATAAATTCAAGTTTTATGTTTTAGTAAATTACATGAACAATTTTGAATATACATAAAATTTCTACATGGTATCAGAGAAAGATTTATAATACAGAAGAGAATTTGAAGTTGTTATTGCAGGAGGATCGAATTGCAGGATCAATTCTTTAGAACCAGCAAGATGTCATTCTATGGTCTAAGGCTTGAGTATGCCCTTGAGGGTAGCTCAAACTTTGTTTCTTGGAAGGATCACATGGAGGTGGTACTAGAGGACAATGGGTTGAAGGAATTTGTCGATATTGGCATTCCAAAACTAGGATCATCAAACCTTAAAGATGTAGCAGAATGGAGAAAGTGTGTAGCCAAGGTCGGGAGAATCATATTGGAAGGTGTGAAGGATCACATTGTCTCCAATATCCATGGAAAAGAAACGTCGTATGTAATGTGGCAAGAACTGATATATTTGTTCTAGAATAGTAGAAATCATAAGAAGTTGGTGCTTAAGGAAAAGCTTTGGAATATCAAGACGCAAAAGACTGAATCTATTCTACAGTACCTAATCAGGTTCACAAAATGTTATGATGAACTTGGAGGATTTAGGGTTACTATTGTGGAGGATGATCTGATAAGGCTAGACCTTCTAGGCCTTCCCAAGAGCTTACACAACTACCCAGATTTGGTAAATGGGAAAGATAATCTACCAAATGGGGAACACCTATGGTCCAATTTGGTATAGGAGGAGATAAGGCAGAATACTAGAGATGGGACCTCATCCAAGGTTGAGGATGAGGAGAACTATGCCTTGGATGGAAAGGAAAATAAAGGGAAAGGGAAGAAATACCAATCCAAAGTAGAATTTTGTCAAGGGGGAAAGAAGAAATACTTGTCCAAAATAAAGTGCTCTCATTTCCATGAATTGGGACACTATGCCATGAAGTGTCTGTTGCATTATGATGCATGTGTTGTACTTGATGGAAACCCACTTGTAGCAGAACAACTCACTTGTATATTGTAACTATATGAATCTACTTAACTAGATGAATCTACAGGAGAGATATCAGATGTGATAAAATGCATGACAGTTGTGATGTGACAAAATGGAGGGTAGTTCAAAGGAATCATTTCAAAAGTAATATGGCAAATTACAGTATAACAGGTCTATTCAGAGGTAACAAGGCATTGGTACAAAAGAGCAAGAAGATGGAACTAAGGTCTATTGATCAAAATAAAGAAGGTAAAGGAAAAGGTTGATGTAAAGTAGTTTAAGAAGTGTACACAAGTCCACTTAGTCAAAACAGCGTATACGCGCTGGTCCATAGAACAAAAAGAGCGTATACATATACATGCACTCCCACAGGAGGAAAAGTGCATACATGTTGGGAAAAAAAGTTTTTGGTCCGAGGTATTTGGTCCAAGGTATTTTGGTCCAAGGTATTTGGTCCGAGGTATTTGGTTCGAGGTATTGACCCTAGGTATTTGGTCCAAGGTATTGGTCCTAAGTGGTTTTGGTCCGAGGTATTGACAAAGGATCTAAGTATATAAGGAAGAGAAGATCAAAGGGCTAAGTGCACAAGTAATGAATATCTTATGAAGGGTTTGATCAAAAATCAAATATGCATGTTATGGGTTTCTAATGCTTTGCTTGATCTGAGCTAAGGATGCACCTAAGTGATTGATGATGGATGAGATCTAATGATGGATCAGAATCATAATGATTTAACATTATGAGATCTGATAATGGATAGGTTAGATCTGATTGCTAACACATGTTTTATCCTTTACAAGTGATGATCTGGGTATGCCTGAAGTCTGGAATTGCAGTAAGTATTTGCAGATCTGTACACTGGTTCACTTTGATGAAGTTGCATATACACGCTGGTTCAACTCTTCCTAGTAGCGTATGCAAAAGAAAAGCTTGATGTTTAGGGATGACTGATCTATCAGATCAGTGTTGTTGTTTTACTGCTATTTTTCAATGATGTATTCTTAGATCTGAAAATAGAATTGAATGAATAAGGAATTTAAATCTGATTGATTAATTGATTGAGAAAGAAGGGTGATCCTTGTTGATATCTGTTTAGAACTTTGTAATATGATAGTAGATCTTTAGAATGTCACTGATTGGTACAATTTGTGGTTCAGAGGTTTTATGATTTAGTATCTTTAGAACTATATACAGGTTGGTCAAAATGAAGTAGCGTATACATGCAGGTTTGCTTCATTGAAGGAGCGTACACATTCTGACACATGCCTTTTGAGGTTACAGTTAGTTCTGGTTGTTGATGCAGTGTTATGGGTTCAGATCTTGAGTATCAGAGTAGGTCCTTGGGCAGAAGATTGATCGCTTGAAGGAGATCCGTAGAAACAAAGGGAAAGAAGCTTAAGAAGAAAGCACCTCAAAAGAAGAAGGCATCTCGAAGGAACTGTGACAGTGGGAGAGACGATTGGCCATTATGTGGAAGAACTCTTGAGATTCAGAATCACCTCGGAATGAATATGAACAAGCAAAAGAATTATCATGTATGAATTTTTTGTCCTCTGGTGATACATTTCTCTATTCATTTGAAGATAATGAATGTGATAGTGAAATAAAATAATTTTCTCTTATGGGTGAAAGATAAAGAAATCAAATAGAGGCATAATTTAAAAAGCTCACATACACAATTAGAGATAAACAAGATCTATTGGACAAAAGGGAGTGTACCTACAAATAAGAGATTACAAGGTTAATGGCTCAGTTAGAGGAAGGAAACAAAGTCAGGAAACAATACGAAGAAAAGGAATATCAAAGTCAAAGGCTGCAGGATGAAGTGACATCATTGAGAAATGAAGTGAATGGAAAATACATAACAACCAAGGAACTTATAGAAAGAACCAACTACTATGAAGGTCTTGAAGTTGTGGTCATTTCTCTAAAAGAAGATCTAAAAAATTCAAATACGCAGAATGAATAACTACTCCAAGCATTTGAAGAACAAGAAAATTAAGTTCTCCAATTAAGGCAACAAGTGAAAGAAGGAAGAAATGCTGAAGAAATCATGAAGAAACAATATCTTGAAAAGGAAGAGAAATATCAGGTTGAGGTAAATATCCTAAAAGGTAAATTGGAAGAAAAGGATAAACTTTTACGATTTCAAGATAGTACTAAGATTTTGGATGATATTCTTAGTAGTCAAATGTCTCTTGCCATCAAATCTGGTCTTAGATGTCATGAAACTGTTATCACAACCTGAAGCAAGGAAATCTAATGCAAAATCTGAAATGCTCAACAAGGAGCTAAGAGGTCAACCCCATCAACAACCAAGGAAAGAAAGTCTTCAAATAAAATCATTTACTCCTAACTATGGAAATGATAACTAGATGAAGAAGTAGAATGGTTCAAGCTAATAACCGTCACACAGAAATATCATCATCTTCTAGGCACTTCAAGGGATATTGTTTTTCTTGCAATATGTTTGGTCACAAAGCCATTAACTGCTATAGAGGGAATATGAAACATATGAGATGCTATGCTTGTAACAAGTTTGGGCATATAGAAAAAGAATGCAGGAGAAAAATTCGGTCAACATACCAAAAGGAGAAAACATCATCACACTCCAAGGTATGGAAGAAGAAGGAAGTGCAACTAGAAATATGTGGCATAGCTCACTATACAGACATAACAAACTCAAGAGAAACTGAGAGTATGAAATTTCAGTGTTCTATTTCTCATACGTAGTTATCATGAAGACAAGTCGCGTATATATGTGAGTTCAAAGTTGCATAGTTGCGTATATGTTGATTGGATGAAGAAGCAGTGGGACAGACTTAGAAAAATTATCTGATATGGTTTAGACAACTACCAATTATCTTTTTTGTCTTGATGATTGATGACTATAGTCTGTGGATGTTATTTAGAAGTGCTTTTGATCCTCATAAGTTTTTGATAACTTGATGTATATCTGAATGATGATGATGCCTTGATATTTCTTATTGGCATATACAATGATAAGATTTGAGAGTGAACATGTGGCATAGGTTCAGGGGGAGAATATGCTATGCTTCTAATAATGCATTGTTGGCATTATATGATTCTTATCAATTGTGATGATGCTTATGTGGATACAATGTTTAAGTGATACATCATGCTATGTTGCGGTTATGAGTTGCCTATGATGAAGTCTCAGATGATACTTGTATTGCTTGGGGTTACATAGTTGTTATTCAGATTAGATTTATGGATGATTGTGGGTGACTTTTTGATGATGCATACAATACATATATGTTTCTTACATGGTGATCTTCATAAGGATGAGGAGAAGTACAAATGTTGAGTACACAACTTCATTATTTGATGACGAGCCACTCATTTCTTTTATGTTGTTGTCATCATGCCTTCAAAGATGCATAAATTTCATATGGTGCAGTTATGATGCAAGATTCCTATAGTTCTTGGCTCTCACATGGTTGAGGATTGTTGTTGTTGATGGTATCAAGAAATCTTGACAAATGACTATGAGCTCATGGTTTGCTAGATGCATAGTTGATGGATACACATTACATTGGATACATGGATGATTACTTAAGTTGCATATCAACAAATATCATTGGTTGGCCAAGGGAATGGTGTTATTACAGGTCTCATGAAGACATAGCTATTTGAAGATAGGATATTCAGAGACATGGTTTACTTAATCACATAATGATGATGACTTCTTACTTTATGATGATAGTTTGCTGGTCTGGATGTTGCTGACAGATGTTTATGGTGCAGATCATACATGGATCATGGTCTTGTTTATATATTTGGTCTCTGTTATAAATTTCATGTATATCATTCGATGTAAAGGTCATATAAAGACCCTGTTAGGCCCCTATACTACTAGTGTAACCCAATATTATTATTAGTATAACCCACTTATTATATTGATGTACCCATGTAGTGCCCATATTGTTACTAATGTGCCCCATAGAAGCCCACTATTGTTATTATTGTGCCCTTACATTATTATTGTTATGTCGACTCTGATTATGTTATGACCCCTTAGACTCCTATATATAGAAAGGAGGTCTTTTCATTTGTATCATCCAAGAATTGTTCATTTATGTAATGTAAAGGAGGTTTCCCCCTCGAAGAGGCTGAATTCTAAGGCGTTGATCTATCTTTTCTATCTTTTCTTGAGCTGGTTTCATAACATTTGGTATCAGAGCTTTGGATTCTAGGGTTTCGCTGCTCCAAACAGGTCATCGTGGAATTTTCGCTATAACCTTTTTTCTGTGATGTTTCAGAAGTCAGAAAAAAAAACCCATTTGAGAAGAAATCGCGCTGAACCTTGGGTCCAAATTTCAGATCTTTTAGTGCGATATTTGCGGATATATGATCTGAGGAAGTTGGTCTTTTTGCAGACTCCTGAATTACATTTAAAACAGGTGACTTGGGGAAAATCGTCATAACTTTCTCTCTGGGGATCGGATTGAAATTTCGTAAGAAGGTACAGAAAGATGATGGACTGTAGTATTCGTGTATATATTTTTCAGAGTCAAAGGTCGAAACAGTGACACGTGGCACTTCATACAAGTTCATTCTACTGAACTAGTCTATAATCAGGTCACTACGGGAGATTGTGCATAACTCTTTCTTGGAGAATCCAATTTGGATCAGACTAGTGGAATTGGAAAGAGGACACAGAGGGATACTATAGGTCGCAATTTTAGAACTTAAAGATCCGAAAGTACAGAGTTACAGTCGTTTCAAGGTCAAGCTCCTAAAATCAAGAAAAAGCAAGATGAGGAAGTTTGATGGCAAGGATCTGGTAAATTGGATACTTCAGATGGAGCAATATTTTGATCTACATGGTGTACAACTGTTAAAAAAGGTATGTATTGCATATTCATATTTAGAACCAGATCAATTTTATGGTACGAAGGGCTTTGTTCTCATAAACAACTTGTTACGTGGTCAATTTTCACGGAGGAAATGATAGCACATTATGAGGATACAAAGAGCAACACCTTATTTAGAGCAACACCACAACAATTGGAAAGAGTAAAAGGGCTTTGTGACATAGTGGAAAGCAAAATTATGGAAACTAGGAAGCGTACCCCTCACAACTATAAAGATGGAAGTGTTGTTTCTCCTAGCCTTCCACAACCTACAAGGGTTACACCACAACAATTGGAAGAAAAAAGAGAAAAAGGGCTTTGTTACAATTGTGATAGCAAATGTACTAAAGGGCATAAGTGTGCTGAGAAGAAACTATTTTACATAGAATATGAAGAGGAGGAAGAAGAAATGAATCAGACGATATCTTATAAAGCATTGGCAAGAATTACCACTCCTCAAACTCTCAAGATAGAAGGACATATCAAGAAGAAAAAGGTGCAAGAAGTGAAAGATCACATCGAGAAAGAAGAAATGAATCCAACCATATCTTGTAATTCATTGTTCGAAATTACCACTCCTCAAACTATCAAGATAGAAGGACGTATCAAGAAGAAAAATGTTCAAGAAGTTAAAGATCACATCGAGCATCAAGAAATGAATCCGACCATATCTTGTAAAGGATTGGAAGAAATTACCACTCCTCAAACTCTATAGATAGAAGGACATATCAAGAAGAAAAAGGTTCAAGTAGTGAAAGATCACATCGAGCATCAACAAAAAGTTCTCCAACTTTTAAAGGATAACGCCACTTCGGTGCAAAATCAAACGAAACAACAGGTAGATCAACATCGTAGTGAAAATTGTTTTGATGTAGGTGATTGGGTATTTTTACTGCTACATCTCAAGCAAGCTATTTATGAGAAGGAAATGTTGGAAATACTACATGCACTTAAAAAATGGCGACCTTACGAAATGGGAAGACTCTTCAAGGATGAGGATGTGGAAGCATTGTTTTGTGCTATTTATATTATCTAACCAGATTGGATAAACGAAGCAAGTGATGAATGGAAGAAGGACGAAGAAGTATGGCCACTTATTCAAAAGTTGCAAAAGATCCCAATTCAAACAATATTGCCAGAAATTGAAGAGGAAGGAAAAATCATATTGGAACCTGGAGCAGTCACAGACACAAGAACCCGACAGCTATGAAATCGATCAATTTCAGAGTATCTCATCAAGTGGAAGAACTTACCCGCTGAATATTCCACATGGGAGGACAAGAATTTTATACAAAAGCATCAAGAACTACTCAAGCGTTGAGGACAACACTTTTTGAAGGAGAGGGGCATGTTAGGCCCCTATACTACTAGTGTAACCCCTTATTATTATTAGTATAACCCACTTATTATATTGATGTACCCATGTAGTGCCCATATTGTTACTATTGTGCCCCATAGAAGCCCACTATTGTTATTATTGTGCCCTTACATTATTATTGTTATGTCGACTCTGATTATGTTATGACCCCTTAGACTCCTATATATAGAAAGGAGGTCTTTTCATTTGTATCATCCAAGAATTGTTCATTTATGTAATGTAAAGGAGGTTGCCCCCTCGAAGAGGCTGAATTCTAAGGCGTTGATCTATCTTTTCTATCTTTTCTTGAGCTGGTTTCATAACAGACCCATGATGTAATAATATGTCTTTATCTATTGTAGTGTTTTAATGAGTCCTTTCTGGTCATATGATGTAATTTGTACCCCCACTATGCATGGGAAGGATGATGTAACAGTTGCTATATTTCAGTCATGTATAAACAATTGGTATATCTCCACTTGGTTGGGTAGATGAGTCAAATTTGGTATATCCCCACTTGGTTGGGAGATTGATGTATGTATGAGTAATTGATGATAGGAAGGTCATACTCACATAGTTGAGTTATAAATTCATGTTATTCCTTTGGAAAATAATTTTTAGCAGACTCTACATGTGCTCACGGGGAGCATGGACGGTATAGTGCATCTTAGCATGAACAAAGGGGGAGTTTAATAAGATAATTCAGCATGTGCCTCGGGGGAGCATGATCAATATTCAACTATTCATATATGAATGTCTTCATTTTGGTCACTCGTTTGCCCTTGATATCAAAGGGGGAGAATATCTTGGTCCTCCCTTTGCCCTTGATGTCAAAGGGGGAGAATATTTTGGTGTTGCTTGTTATCTCTAACAGTTTCTACATCTTGCAGTAATCAACACCAACATGGTTTCCATCAAGTCCAAAGGGGGAGATTGTTTGCATTATGATGCATGTGTTGTACTTGATGGCAACCCACTTGTAGCATAACAACTCACTTGTATATGGTAACTAGATGAATCTACATGAGAGATATAAGATGTGACATAATGCATGACAGTTGTGATGTGACAAAATGCAGGGTAGTTCAAAGGAATCATTCCAGAAGTAATATGGAAAATTACAGTATAACATGTCTATTCAGAGGTAACAGGGAATTGGTACAGAAGAACAAGAAGATGGAACTAAGGTCTATTGATCAAAATAAAGAAGGTAAAGGAAAAGGTTGATGTAAAGTAGTTTAAGAAGTATACACAAATCCACTTAGTCAAAACAATGTATACACGCTGGTCCACAAAACAAAAAGAGCGTATATATATACACACACTCCCACAAGAGGAAGCGTGTACATGTTGGAAAACCAAGGTTTTGGTCCAAGGTATTGGTCCAAGCTATTTGGTCCAAGGTATTCAGTTCGAGGTATTGACCCTAGGTATTTGGTCCAAGGTATTGGTCCTAAGTGATTTTGGTTCGAGGTATTGACAAAGGATCTCAGTATATAAGGAGGAGAAGATCAAAAAGCTAAGTGCACAAGTAAATTATGAAGTGTTTGATCAAAAAGAAAATATGCATGTTATGGGTTTCTAATGCTTTGCTTGATTTGAGCTAAGGATGCACCTAAGTGATTGATGATGGATGATATCTAATGATGGATCAGGATCATAATGACTTATCATTATGATATTTGATAATGGATAGTATAGATCTGATTGCTAACGCACGTTTTATCCTTTATAAGTGATGATCTGGGTATGTCTGAAGTCTGGAATTGCAGTAAGTATTTGCAGATCTGTACACTGGTTCACTTTGATGAAGTTGTGTATACACGCTGGCTCGGCTCTTCCAAGTAGCATATGCAAAATAAAAGCTTGATGTTCAGGGATGACTGATCTATCATATCAATGTTGTTGTTTTACTGCTGTTTGTCAATGATGTCTTCTTAGATCTGAAAGTAGAACTGAATGAATAAGGAATTTGAATCTGATTGATTGATTGAGAAAGAAGGGTGATCCTTGTTGATATACGTTTATAACTTCGTAATATGACAATAGATCTTCAAAATGTCACTGATTGGTATAATTTGTGGTTCAGAGGTTTTATGATTCAGTATCTTTAGAACTATACGCAGGTTGGGAAAAAGGAAGTAGCGTATACACACAGGTTTGCTTCATTGAAGGAGCATACACTTTCTCACACATGTCTTTTGAGGTTACAGTTAATTTTGGTTGTTGATGTAGTGTTCTGGGTTTAGATCTGTGTACTGGTTACAGTGATCTGTCTGTTTCAGTTGATTGGTTGAATTTGATTAAGTTTGAATGAATGGTTGATTCAATTGTGTCAGAGGTTCAGTGATTGTTTGATTCAGTTGTGTCAGAGGTTCAGAGGTTTCAGTGATTGATTTTTCAGTTATATCAAATATTGATGATTAGGTTTCACTGATTGGTTGATGCAGATGTATTTGATGGTTGTATTGCAGTGGTCATTGATTTTGAGCTTCAATGTCACTAATGGGTCTAGTGTGAAAATTTGATGAAACATGGCCTTCATATTGTAGTATTGTGTACCAAGAGCATCCAGTGTGAAAATTTATGAAATGTGGTCCCTAGAGGATATTGAGGGTTGGAGCCTTTAGTGAGGAAGTCGAAGCTTCCTACCAGTAGTGGTTGATGATTTGATCAGGGGGTTGGAGCTCCCTTCTAGTAGCAGCTGGACAATGAGTGAAGGTTGAAGCCTTTTGTAGGACGGAGCCTACGTACTAGTAAATATATTGGCTAGTAAAAGAACTAGGAGGTTGTAGCTCCCTTCCAGAAGGAGCTGGAGAATGAGAGAAGGTTGAAACCTTCTGCAGGTGGGTGCCTACGTACTAGTATGAGTCTACACCAGTACAAGATTGAAAACATATTTTCTTATTATTAAAAGAAGATAGAGATGACAGCAGCAGGTGGTTTTCACCCACATTGGGTTTCCACCTTAAATGTTGGTGTTCATGTGTGTTGCTTATGTGTGATGGTTTATTTTGTTATTACTGCACATGGCTACTGTTTAATTTTTAATAAAGTACTGATGCAATAATTAAAGATCAACATATGATGAATTAACTGAATCATAAGTTCACTGGATATATGCTGGTTGCCTTAAGAACAGTTGCATGCACACACGAGTTCCCTTCTTTGAAGTAGCGTATATAAATCTGATTATGGAAATGAAAAAGTTATTGATTTGTAAATACTGATTCACCCCCCCTCTCAGTATAATTTCCAACAGTGTCCACACAAGAAGGTGGACAAGAAGCCCTCATGAGGAGCAGAAGGTGAAGCTTTGGATTCATGGTTCAAGCTTGATTTGACCCTCATCGCATGAATGGTGAGCATAATGATGGGTAGTGTGTGGTAGATGGATAGTGGTGCCTAATACCATATGATGAGAAATCGAGAATTTTTCAGTGACTTGGAGGAGAAAGATCTCTAGATGCACATTAAGATGAGAGATGATGGAAGATATAGCGTGACTAATATTAGTATAGTTGATTTTTAGAGGGAGTTTGGCTCCCATCTTGAAACTCAAGGATGTCATGTATGTTTTGGGTCTGAAGAAGAATCTCATTTTAGTTGATATGTTGGAAGACTGTGGCTACAATGTGATATTCGACAAAGGGAAGGATTTAGTGAGACACATAGCCACGGGACAAGTGAAGTGGATTGAGGTTCCTGTGAAGAATATTTACAAATAAGATGTGGAAGATTGTGTAGCATTGAGCACAAAAGAAGAGAAGGTACAGAGCTGAGATATTGATGAATTATGGCATGTAAGACTTTTCCATTTTCATCATGGCACTTTGAAGATCATGCAATAGATTGCTACAGGCCTCCCCAAAGGAGCACTAGAGCAGCGAGATACATGAAAAGGGTATACATTGGGGAAGTACACAAAATCCAACTTCAATGATTGGGACAGTAAAGTGGAAGGAGTCCTTAAAAGGATTCACTCTGATGTGAGTTAACCTTTCTTAACAACCTCCACTGCCAAGCACATGTATTATGTAATATTTGTAGATGATTTCTCACGGAAGTGTTGAATCTTCTACATGCAGAAGAAAGACTAGACATTCTCCAAGTTTGTTGAATTTAAATCACTTGTTGAGAAAGAAACTGACAAGAAAGTGAAGGATCTCAAGAGCTATAAAAAAGGTGAGTATGTGTCGAAGGAGTTTGAAAATTTCTATGCAAAGGAAGGCATTCGACATGAGTCAAAAATATCCAACAACTCACAATAGAATGGGTGGCTGAGAGGAAGAACGTAAGTATTGTGGGAGAAACAAGGGAGATGTTGCATGACCAAGGCATACCACTACACATGTGGGATGAAGCATGCAACACAATGATCTATTTGTAGAACAAGAGCCCTCATTGGATTCTTGGCATGAGTACACCAGAGGAAGATTTTTTAGGGAAGAAACTAGACGTGTCACACTTCAATATATTTGGATCATCATTTTACAGTCATGTTTCCAAGGAATCAAGGAAAAAGATAGAGCCAACAATAGAGTTAAGCATATTTATGGGGTACATAGAAACACCTCATAACTATCATGTGTACTTGTCATCCTGTTTCCGGGAAAAATAGTGTCTTTTCGATCTGCTAGTCCCACTAAGATGGGTAGCTATCTTAGAAACAAACAATTCAAAGAGCTTCAAGATTTCCTTTATGTATGATAGATAAGAGAGAAGCAAAGAGGACCAACCTGTATCTTCCGCTTGGCACCTTGCTTGTTTCCTCTCTCCCTTGATAGAGCTCGCCGCTCTTCTCCTACTTGTCCCGATTTAGAGAATACCTGTAGAGGCAAAGCAAAAAAACACTATCAAAGCATCTCGATATATGATATCATAAACAATGTAGAATAAAAAATACATTAACCATACAATTGCATTTACAAATAACAAGATTCACAAATACACGATTATATGGAGGAAAACTCAAAGAACTTTATTGATAGTAGAATAGAAGAGAGGATTACAACCCATCTGTCTGATCTAGCATCATCCTCCCAGCATGAAAGCCCTCTTCACCTCATGAAAAGCAAGATCACCCAACAATACAATGTTTCTTCTCAAAGAGAAACCAACAACACTTACAAATTACAAAAATTCCAGCCTCTAGATCTCTCAGATGAGGGATCCATTTATAGATATTTGCAGAGGGGTGAGTCAGCTTCTGGGTTTTTGATTAGTGTCATTTCACTGATAGTCATAGAAAATTTTAGGGGCGAATGTTCGCCCTTTGGCGAAATTAAGGCGTTTTAAATTTTTAGTGGGTGAATATTTTGTATCATAGCACATTTTTACAAATCACCTCAAATAGCCCACCTTATTTTAGGGGAGAGGGTAAAAAAGGTAAATTTAGCCCTTGAAACTAGGAGTTACAACCTTCCATTCGCCCATTTTCAAGAATAGGTTTTATTTAAGTGAATCCATTCGCCCATTTTCAAGAATAGGTTTTATTTAAGTGAATCCTATGGGCCAAATACCATATTTATAAAAGAGGTATGGTAAATTAATAAAAATATAAATAAATGCGAGGTATGGTAAATAAATAAAACATTTTTTATATTTACTCCATAAGTCACCTTATATACATGCAAGGGTGTAAACAAATAAAAATATAAGTAAAGTGGAGGTATGGTAAATAAATAAAAATATAAATAAACTAGACATATGGTAAATAAATAAAACCTCTTTTTGTATTTAGTCCATAACCCTTGTTCTATTTATGAAGGCTCAAGAAAGAGGTTTTATTTAAGTGAATCCTATGAGCCAAATACCATATTTGTAAAAGAGGTAGGTAAATTAATAAAAATATAAATAAACGAGAGGTATGGTAAACAAATAAAACATTTTTTTTATATTTACTCCATAAGTCACCTTATATTTACAAACACTCAAAAAATGTGTTATATTTAGGTGAAACCTATGGGAAAAATACTATGGGACAAATACCATGGACTAGATTGTTATTAATACCATGCAAAAAAACATTATTAACCCTAATATTAGTATTAATAAAAATAAAAATGGCACATGGTATTGACCCATGGTATTCACCAAAATGGCACATGGTATTGACCCATGGTATTCACCTGGAATGTAGCCTATTTAAATGGGGGAATTAAACCAACATAGATCCATCTTTACTCTGGATCTACTAAGCCCTGAGAGGTATCAAATATCGTGATATGCAAACTAGCATAGAGTGAAAAAATATTTGATCCTTCTCGGGGCTTGGTGGATCAAGAGTAAAAATGGATGTTGTAATTTAATGTATGTTAAACATTTTAGCTTGGTTAAAATAAAAAATAAAATAAAATTCAACTATTAATTTTATTAATTTTTATAAATTACTAATAGTAGTTTTTAAGCTCCAGGATTATGATAACCCATGATACTGGCCCATGGTAATACCATGGTATTCATGTGAGCATAGACTATTTAAAGGGGAAATTCTGTCATCTTAGATCCATCTTAATTCTGGGTCTACCAAGTGCTCAGAGGGATAAATAGATTTCATCCCCCTAAGAGTGGTAGATGTGGAGTTAAGATGGATATAGGTTGGTTTTTATGCTAATGAAGATATTAAATAGACTTAGGAAATTATATTGTAAAAACATCTTAAGGTGAATGATTAAAGCATAGACATTGGACAAGTATATTTGTATACTTTTGTTTTAAACTGAAACAAATCCAGGGCTAAAAGGAATGGATTGATTGCACTAGTCATCCTTCTATAACTTTCCAACATATGCTAGAGTAAACAGATTGTAATTTGGGTAATTTTTCTAACTGCAAACAGGAACATACTTGTGTATTGGCAGGGTGGTTACGAGGTCCCTCGAAGTGATGAATTTGAATTTTTCTTGGTTTTATATATAATATTAGGTTTTTTCTCATGCTTTCTATGAATGACACGGGTGAATTTTATCCTACACCCACTAGGTTATCGATATGTAATTTCAATAATTTTGGTTTCAAAAGATATTTTAAATAAATGCAATGATTTCATTTGTGTATTCAATAAACACAATATTCTAATGGAATTCTGCATTTGTGGTTTACCTATATAGATTCCAAGGAGAAGTGTTAGTGGTGTGACATCAATTGTCCTCAAGCAGAGACTTTGGTTTTACTCTTTTTGGAAGCAAATACTTTCTTCCAACATATTTGAGTTCCATGAAAATTTTGAAAGTCCTAATAGTATTAAATTATGGGTTCAAGAGATCCACACTGAATGATCTATCGGCCTTATCTTCACTTAGTTTAAGGCTATTCACTTGGAGAGCCTGCATGTGCCCCCACTTCAAGAGCATAGTAAAGTCATGTAGAACTTAGAGAAGCTATCTTTAAGCTTTTAGTGAAGAATGGAAAAATGTCTGGGTTCAATAACAACCAATCGAGCATTAAGCTTCCAATAATGCTAGATTTTAACCTGGAGCGCTTTTGTGATTTGGAGGAGATGCCCCCTCATATTTGCGACACATCTTCAGTTGTGAATTGGACTATTACTAACTGTCATTTCCTTCGAAAGTTACTTGATGACTTGGGGAACCTCAACTCTTTTAGAATGTTATGGAAGGAAAGAAAGCACATTATGCTAAGTTCTCTTATGCTTTTCAAGTTTTTCTTGGATAACTACAACGTTTCAGGTAGGAAAGTACATTCTGTTAATGAAAATTTGTCTTGATAGAAAGGCCCAATTTCAAATTCTAATGCTTTCAAAAAACATTGTATAACTGTAATGTTTCTAAAAGGAAAGCATATTTTTTCAATTTAAGTATCATGATCCCATATTCCAACTTATTTTTCAGTAACCCATTAGGCTTTGTAGCTTTGAATAAATCCATGTCTTTTGATACGATCCTCTTCCAAATTAGAACACAGTTTCCTTTTGGCAATAACCACATACAATGTCTTGATTTTGTTATTGAGAAAATAGAGGTTGTGAAACAAACTTGTGCCATACAAGGACTTGATTCATTGATTATGTATTAATTATGGCTCTTGATGTAACAATGTCTTGATTTTGTTGCTTGAAAATAGAGGTTATGCTTTACTATTTCACAGAATTTCTTATAATCTTTCCATAAGTATTGATTTGTAATCTCAGTCACTGAGGGATGACAGTAATGACAAAGGTAATATTCCATGGTTTGAAGTTACCCTCTTACTAAATATTTAAATATATCACCACAATTTAACTGTTAGTTAAAGGAATTGTATTTGATTTGTAAACAATTCATTGCTTGATTTATAGATTTTGATTTTTTCCCTTTTTTATTTTTTTTCTCTGATTTGGTATGAGATATCTTCCAATATTTGGGTTCCCTAGTTTCCCCACCATAGCTATGAGGTTCAGATGCTATCATTAAATATTCTCAGAATGTTACAACTTTTCTAGTAAGTGTACTTTGAAACATTGTTGTTGCTTTTCCATGTTGTTAATGCAAATAAGCACTACAACTAGTGCCATTATTTAGATTAAGTGCCAAAATCTAGGTGGTCTTGTAATGATGGAGTGATTTTTTTATAGCTACTAAGGTCATATGCATTTTTATCTCTTATGTTTTCCTGAGATATTGAAATTCAGAATAAGAATTGAGGTCTTGTTTCCTCTGTAGATTGTAGTCAGTTTCTTGAACATAATATATAGTAGATTATATTTTACTAATAAACTGTGGATGTGATCCCTCGCAGGAAAGGAAATTCAAAGTGACTTTGATTTCACATTTATTTGTCAAAACATCCACATAGGAAAGGAGATTCAAAGTGACACTGCTTTCACACTGATTTGTCAAAATGGAGGCAAGAGAAAAGGAAACTTTGTATTCAACAATGCTCTTAATTTCATATGTACATGCACATACGTATTAGTAGAAAATATTGAAGGGTTGCCTAAGTAATATTTTCCATTCCACTACATTCTTTACAACTTGTAAATAAATAACTCGGAACAATTCATTACACTACTTGTTATTCTTTATTAATTAGTGGTTAAGATTTTGATATTGAACTGGCTAAGACTTTTCTTCCTTCTGTGAAATTGTGTGTTCTATAATGCTTCTTTTCCATTCACTATGTATAGCATATAAAGTGTGTCTAATGGAGTAGGAAGATTGGAAAGTCTTGTGATCCTTGAACTATGTTACAAGGCAGAAACCCAACGGGGCAGGGTAGGTGCATCCCCACAAAGGGGTCACAAATACCAAAGTTGGTATTGGCTAGTGCCTTGAGCTAGAAAATTTCCTCTACCCTTGTATTAACAGTGAATCCGGAGGAAGAGCAGTGAGAGGAAATGAGAGTGCTCTGAGGAAAACCCTGCATCCTAGGGTTTAGCACTGTTCTGATCAGGTTCAGCAACAGTTCTGGCAGCGCACAGAGACCGATTAGCAGATCTTCTTATCAGAGGCCGTGGATTGGCCCGACAAATTGCAGATGGGGGGTCCACTGGGACCCCAAACTACAGGCAAATAGTCATGCAGAAACAAAGAGCACATGAAGGCTTCAACATCTCTGGGTATGAAGCAAGAAAAGACATCATCAGGACAAGCAGCGGAAAGGCAACTCAGGGGCAGAAAGCATCAAAGCATAGCCCAGAAATGCCAGGAAAAGTCAAAAAAGGACAGGGGAATAATGAGAGCAGGTCAGAAGTAGGCCAAAAAGGTTCAGGTCCAATCATAAACCCTTCAGACGGAGAAAAAGAACGTAGGGAAGGAAAGAGCCCTATAGAGAATGAAGACAAAACAGAGGACCCAAACCTCAGCCCCAATAATACCCCGCAAGGAGAATGCAAACCCAAAATGAAAGAAGCCCTTCACGTGGTTATCTCAGATCCAGACATCCAAGCCTACAGAGACCATATGATGGAGCATGCAATCATCTGTAAGTTCATGGGACTATGGCCAACAGAACGAGCTCTCTGCCAATGGATCAAGCAACACTGGAGACCGAAAGGTGATGTCAAACTACACCTTGGAGCAAAAGGGCTTTTTACTGTTGTCTTTTCTAACTTAGAAGACAAAGATAAGGTCTTCGATGGAGGGCCTTATTTCCTTTCATCAGCAGGTCTCTACATGAGGCCATGGAAGGCAAACTTTGTGCCTGAAAAAGAAACTTCCACACAGGTCCCTGTGTGGATCCGTCTCTTTTCTCTACCAATCGACTACTGGGGACTAGCGACTCTTAAGATTATAGGAGACAAACTAGGCACCTTCATAAAAGCCTCCGAGGCAACAATGCAAAGGCGCTACACTTCCTGTGCCAGGATCTGTGTAGAAATGGATGTCTCAGGCGCCCTGCATGAAGGACTATGGTTAGAATTCCGAGATGAAGACTACTTTCAAGCCATCGACTATGAAAAGATCCCCTTCCGTTGCAGGAAGTGCCATGAACACGGACACCTCGTCCATGAATGCCCTTTAAACAAAACAGGGGAAGATCCTAAGCAGGAGCAGCCAGCCAAGAGTTAAGAAGCCTTTAAAAATCCTAAAACAAGGCAAAGGGCATACAGGAGAAGAGCAAACAAAGTAACAGCAGGAATAGGTAACATATATAACACCTTCAGCATTTTAGAATCCGATGCAGATTCAGAAGGTACTATCAAGGAGACTAAACTATCAGAATCCCCAAAAAATAACCCGGATCATAAATCAAAGGACGCAGAGGAGAACACTGACAATGCAGAAGTACAAATGCATGAATTAGAGGATGAACGAGATGAAGACACAGACATGCTAATCAGCGATGGGGGAAGTGAGGATCTGGAACTCAATGAAGTTTTAGAAAAAGCAGGAGTAAATCTTCCAGACATGGAAAAGAACTGGAGAACTCAAGGACTGGAAAACATTCCGGAGGAAGAAATAAAGAAGATCAGCGACCTCTTCATAGCACGACAGCAAGCGGAGCTCGATAAGCAGAAGAGAAAACTGGGAATCGTGAAAGGCACAGGTAATCAATCCAAAAACCTTTTTCTTCATTCTTTAGGACGTAAACAAAATAAGAAAAGAGGCAGAAGAACAAATGGAGGGGTCCTACATGATTTGGGGATCCTAATGATCAACTCAGGCAAAATGAAGGCTCTCCATGCCTTCCTGTCCTACCAATAACTCCATCATTATAAATGAAAATCATCTCTTGGAATGCAAGAGGGCTCAACAGCCAAGTCAAACAAAGACTTCTCAAGAGGAAGTTACAACAGGAAAAACCAGATATTATGTTCATCCAGGAAACAAAGTGTGCCACAAATCAGCTAGAGAACATCAGTAAAAAGCTAGGAAAGGCTACAAAATACATAGATATAGCCAGCCAAGGATGGGAAGGAGGCATTGCAACCCTCTGGGACGCCAGAACTATAGAAATCATCTCAATGGAAGCTACCAGATCCTACATTGCTACAGAATTTCAATTAACAGGTAATTCTGAAACCTACCTTTGCATAAATGTTTACGGGCCGCAACATCCAGATGATAAAATTTCTTTCCTGAACTCCCTTATGAATTTAAAGCTAAGATATCTCAACTCAAAAATCATAATGGGAGGGGACTTCAACATGATAACCTCTCTCCTGGAAAAAAAAGGAGGCCTCAGGAGATTAAATAAGGACTCTGAACTCTTTGTTGAATTCATGGAATCCGCAAAACTGGTAGACATCCCCCCTAAAAATGGACTCTATACTAGGAACAACAGAAGAGGAGGAGACAAACGGATTGCCTCTCGGCTAGACCGCTTTCTAATATTCTGATATTCTCCCCAGCGGGGGATCGGATCACTGGCCCATTTCCCTTGAGGCCGCCTTCCTTGAGACCCCTAAAAACAGGCCTTTCAGATTTGAAAAATTCTGGCTAACTCATCCAAATTTTCCAAACCTGTTGAAAGAATGGTGGGAAGAACCCCGAAATATCAGGGGAACCAAAATGTTTAAGCTCCAATCTAAACTCAAACACATCAAAAACAGAATCAAGGATTGGAATGCAGCAGAGTTTGGAAACATATTCCATGAAAAGAACAGTATAGAAGGCAAATTAAATCAAATTCACAAAGAATGGGCTTTTGGGATTAACAGGGAGGACTCAAACGATCAGGAAAAGATCCTAATGCAGCAATGGCAGCTACGCTGCCGGAAATCTTATGGAAACAAAAATCTCGCATCCAGTGGCTGAAGGAGGGAGAACAAAACACTAAGTTCTTCCATAGATCGACAATGGATTACAGGGGGGCAAATAAGATTCTTAAGCTTACCAATGAATCTGGAGACATTATTCAAAATCATAATGAGATTTCAGCTCTGCTTACTAGCCACTTTAAGCAAATTGCCCAGGAAACGCAGGAAGAATGATCTGAAGCCAGAGAGGAAATAATGCAGGCCATTCCCAAAATCATTACTCCAGCTCAAAGCGATTCTCTATTAAGAAAGGTCTCGATGGAGGAGGTGGAGGAGGCTGTTAAAGACATGCCAAACGATAAGGCACCAGGGCCAGATGGTTTTACTATAAACTTCTAAAGAACCTGCTGGCCAACAGTTAAAACAGAGGTTTGGGAAGTTGTTGAAGATTCAAGACGCTCTGGCTCAATTCTTAAAGCCCTGAACTCCACTTTCCTAACCCTTATTCCCAAAGAAGAAGACGCCCGAACTCCGGAAAAGTTCCGCCCCATAGCACTCTGCAATGTGATCTATAAAATCATCTCCAAAGTCATCGCCAACAGGCTGAAACCCATCCTCCCTGATATCATCTCGGAAGAGCAATCAGGATTTGTGGAGGGCAGACAAATACTTGACAACATCCTTCTAGCTCAAGAGATGATTCATACTCTGCAATCCCGGAAAATCCCAGGTATGATGATTCAGCTTGATCTTTCAAAAGCATTTGATGAAGTAAACTGGAATTACATGGAGGCCATCCTAAATGATTTTGGCTTTGATAATCGGTGGACCAAATGGATCCTCGCTCTAATCCACTCCACAAGCTTCTCTATTTTGGTCAACGGATCCCCCTCAACCCCTTTCTCCCCATCTCGTGGAATAAGGCAAGGAGACCCACTGTCCCCCTTCCTCTTTGTGATCCTCATGGAAGGGCTTAGCAGATCTATCCATAAAGCTAAATCGGTGGAAAATCAACGGCTTACGCCCTCTCCCCTCCACTCCTGCCACAACCCACCAGCAGTTTGCAGACGACACAATGTTGCACGGAGCCCCAATAGTCAAGGATGCCAAGGCCTTCAAATCTATTCTATCGCTCTTCAGCAAGGCATCAGGTATAGACATTAACCACTCCAAATCATTTATTCTCTTCTTCAATACCCATAATGCCATTCAGAGTCATCTTATCATCATTCTAGGCTTTCGAAAAGGTTCTCTCCCCTCTAAGTATTTGGGAGCCCCGCTCACTACAAAGCCCTGACAAAAGATACAATGGGAAAAGCTAGTAGCAACCATGGAAAAAAGATGCAATCACTGGACTCACAGAGCTCTTAATTTTTCGGGACGTCTAGTTCTTACCAAAGCCATACTATAGGCCATTGCGCAGTATTTGTTATCTATCCTCCCGGCTCCGAATGCTATCCTACAGAAAATCAGATCCATCCAACGATCCTTCCTGTGGAGTGGCAGTGCAGAAAAGAAGAAATGGGCGCTTGTTGCATGGGATAAGGTGTGTAAATCGAAACTAGCAGGAGGCCTAAATCTAATTGACCCAGATACTAGTAACAGGACAAGTGGAGTGAAACTGTGGTGGCGCTGGCTATAGGAAACAAAACTCCCCTGGGCCAGACATTGGAAGGAGAAATACACTCCTCACTGCCGAGACCAGGACCTCATAAGACTCCAGGAATTGCCGGAAGGTTCTCCAATCTGGAATCTAGAAAAAAGAAATCGAAACCTTATTCAGGACCACAGCTTTTGGGAGATCCGAAATGGGGAATCAGCCTTCTTCTGGGAAGATGCCTGGCAACAGTATCCAAAGCTTGAAAACCCAGACCTTGAAGATTACAAAATAAACTGTCATAATAGGGGAAAATACATTGTTCATCATTACTGTATCCCCAATGGCATTGACCAGGATTGGAGAGAATGGACCCTTCCCGATACCGAAAACCCTAATGAGGAAAATAATAACATTCAAGATCTACTCCAAGTCCTACACAAACGAAAAATCAGGATAACCTCGGAAGCGGACAAGCTGAGGTGGGGTATGAAGGGCAATGGAAACTTCACTCTTAAAGAAGCCAGAGAGTAGTTGGAACTCACAGAGCAGGGGGAGACAACACCATGGTTCACCAAGGTTTGGGATCCCTTATTCTGGCCAAAAATTCAAACCTTTCTATGGCTCTTTATGAGGCGTAAGACGCTCACCTGGGAGAACCTGCGAAAAAAAGGCTTCGAAGGCCCTTCCTTTTGCCCTATGTGTAATCAAGCAGAAGAAACTATGAATCACTTATTCAATACATGCGAATGGGCTAACCACATTTGGCAAGGGATAGAAACTATCATGCAGCAAAACAGAAGAGATATGGACTCCATCCAAAACACCATTACCAATTGGCCAAGCAATTACTCTGAAAACCCTCAAATCAATAGCATATGGAAAATTCTGCCAGGTTTTATCACATGGACAATATGGAAAGAAAGGAACAGAAGAATTTTTCTAAGCAAGCATAGGAATATAGAGCACCTGAGAATCACCTTAATTGAGAACATTCGCCAATTGATTCTGGTAAAAAGTAAAGTAGACCCATCCAGCCAAATCTTCGCAGAAGACCAGAGAATCCTGAATGCCTTCAACATTCGCTATGATCAAAGCCAAAAACCCCAAGCTAAACAGCAGAACATCAACAACACGCCAAAGGGATGGACTCGGCCTCCTGAAGGCTTCCTGAAACTGAATTTTGATGGGGCCTCGAGAGGTAACCCGGGACCAGCTGGCATAGGAGGCCTCATTCGAAACCAGAGAGGTGAAATAATCCATATTTACAGTCAAGATTTGGGCGAGGGCACTAATAATGAAATGGAATTCGCAGCAATGGAAAAAGGTTTAACAATTCGTCAAAGAAACCAGGCAGAAAACGCAGTAATTGAGGGCGAATCTGAGATTGCCATACTGGTGGCAAGGAAAATCTATGGGGGAACGCCGGCCAGCAAGGTAACCAAGCACTGGCGCCTGGCTATGGTCACAGAGAGCATAGGGAAATTGCTCGGAAAAATGAAAGGCCTCATCTTCCAGGCGGTAAGAAGGCAGGCTAATTCGGTTGCCGACCACTTGGCAAACCATGGGATCGAGAACCCAAATGGAATGGTGGACAGCTGTTGGCATCAGGTAGAGAGTAATCAATTAAAGGAACGGTGCTCTCACCTCGCACGAATAGATTTAGTGGCAGCTGACAAGGTAGAATGGCAGACCGCCTAATTCATTACCATAAGTGTATGGATAGGCCAATGGGACGAGAGCCATCAATTCACAGCAAGCAACGAAGGACAACCTAGTTGAGGGAAATATTGCACACAGCAGGCTACAGAAAATTGTACAGTATCATGATCCGGAGTGACATAAGCCGCCGCAGAACCGCAGGATAGAGGGACACTTGGCATGTCCAGAACCGTGCAGGAGGAGGTGATCGAAAACTTTCCCAATCATCGCAATTGCCCTCCACAACTCTGAATTGCAGCATTTATGTTGATCGGACATGCAATATGCATGTCGCGATCCGCTCTACCGCCCAAAATCTTCTCGCTATTTTCTATATATCCTCCCTCGCTCTCCATTGGAGCATCACTGCTCCGGTGCTCAACAATCAGAGATCATCGATTTGCATTATCACTCAGGCAAGCAACAATCAGGAGAGGGCTCCCATGGCGGGGGAAGGTAGCCGAAATCAATTAGAAAACAGAGACCTGCAGCTGGCTAGAGATATGTTCGAGCAGAGAACTTCCCAGGGGAACAAGCAGAAAATCATTGACCTGGAGGCCTCGGCACAGGAGGAAGAGAGCAAGTTATCTGACCAACAGTTAAGCCAGGAAGTAGATTGGCTGCACGATTCGGGGATGCCCAGCACTTGGGCGACACAGTTCGTTCGCACTCAAGCAGAATCGTGGCACATGAAGACCATCCTGGCTAAGGCCATGGATGTCCAAGGTGAACAGGCTGAGCAACTGCGAACTCTCCAGCAGTTTGTTGCCACAATGACTAAGGAGCACATGGCAGTGGTTCAAAGTAGTGAATTTAAACTCAGCGCTCTGCAACAGGAGGTTGATTCTATAAGCAAAAAGCTCACTGTCCTGATCAAGCTGCTCAGGAAAAGCATTGAGCAAGACAGCAAGCCTCCAGAGCTGCAACGGGGTGGTCCGTCGAAGGTCAACTAGGAAAATGCACTCAACTGCAAAGAGGTTCACACAGTTCCAAACCCCCCAAAAAAATGCTGATTAGTCTTCCCTGTCCCTCTGTCGGACTTTGTCATGTATGTCTTGTTTTCATTTTCTCAGTTGTGTGCTAGCCAGTTTTTGGCCTAAGTCGCCCAGCGTGGTGCACTTTTTGGCAGCACTCTGTCTCTCTTATTTGCTACTCTTCCAGTCCTATGTTTCAAACTGTTTTTAGCTGGTAAGGCCTGCCTTAAAGCGGCCAGCCATCTGCTTCGGCAGATTTTTTGTACTATATGTTACTCTTGTTAATATCAAAGCTTATTTACACAAAAAAAACAGTGAATCCGGAGAGGATTATAATATTATCTTTATAAGGTTTATATTAGTTAATATTGATGAATAAAATTCATGATACATGAGCTAGGATGTCCTTGCAAGGTGGTTGTTGATTATTGGAAGCTATTATGGTCATTATGTCAGGCTAGGTGGTCGCACTCCCTTGATCGTGAGCACGATTGTGATCAAGATGGAAGACTTCATAGTCTGGATTGATTGTTTAGCAGTGATAATTAGTGGGCTCATTCAAAAAAGCTTCTATTTCATTAATCCTTTTTATAGAGTTGTCAGATTCAATTTCCAAAGGTTTTAATTACACTATAGAGTTGAGTTCTGAGAGAGTTGTGATTCACAGTGTTAAGTATAGTAGCTATGACACTTGAATGAAGACAAGCATAGTAGATGTATCAGACTCTATTATAAGCTTACCTGCATATTATAAGGGACTTGGTTAGATTTTTTATAATTTTATAAACAAGTTCCATTTTGTGGAAATGTGAAAAAGACAGTGATATTGCCACCATGTGGCTCTTGTCATATATGGTTTTATACTTTTTCAAAAAATTCTCTAAGAGTTCACAATGCTAAGATTCACTAGGACCTTACAAAGTTTTATTATTTAGTGAAAGACTCACCAAGATCTTACAAGATTTTATAATTGAGTAAAATATTCGCCATGCCTGGTGAGAGATTTTCCAAAAAATTATATATACATATTATATTATTGATAAAATCGCCTTCCATTTTTCCTATATACCGTGGAGATTCGCCCATTTATTAAACATATAAATTTAGGGGGGGTTCTTAGAATTTTCCCTGCTGATAGTTCTTGGTTCCACTTAGAGATTTCATGATCTCTTACTCATCCCTCGGCGAATTCAGAGAGGCAAGTGTCATATGAGAAGTTTATAGAAGATTCTCTGGGTTTCCACTTAGCAAACTATCTCTGCCATTTGTCTACTCTCGCCCATTGCACCCCACAGAAGGCTCTTTTAGTATGCATCGCACCTGGCTAGTGTAGTAGTGAGTATGCATCGTACCCTAAGCATGGAGTAGTCTGTATGGTCCAATTTTGGCCAGTTCTGAGTGGTTTTTCAGGTGGAACTTCTGGGAAATGATGTAATCAGTTGACCATGATCCTTTAGGGTATGAAACAACACTTTTAGGGGTTTAAGAGCCCTTGGTTTATTGACATATGTGATTGGGGTTGCAGTGCCCAAATATGTCTATAACAGTTGCCCCCTAAAGCATGAGGTCGTAAATCTTCTGATGTCGGGTGAAATGCTTTATCATGAGGATCTGAGGTATTCAAACTGGAAGGTGACCTGTGTAAAATACAATACAATACATCATCTTCATATTATTTTCTTGATCTAGCTGAGGAGGGCATTCCCATGCTTAGCTTTATAGATTCGTTTTCATTTACATAGGATAGATAATCATCCGCTGTTGCAAATTGGTGATTCTTGTAGAGCCATCATCCCTTAGCTTGGATGATCATCTGTGCAGCCATTTTGTACATTTGATGTCTTTATTTTCCCGAATATATCGCAACCCAGATGGATGAAACTAGATCCAGGGTCTTCAAACTCATTCAATCTTCACCCGATGTACAAGTCGATCCATGTGAAAAGATGTTCTGAAGTCGAACATGGAAAGACATCGCCTGATTACCAGCCAATGATGTAAGCTATTAACATGCGCGAGAGGAATCACCGATAATGATAATGACCCTCAAGGTACTATAGTACAATTCAAGTGGTGTGAATATAGGATCTGATGTCGAACACCACGTAAAATCTTTTGTTCGAAGGCCATTAATGTAAACCTATTTCCGGAAGTGAGAAACTTGCCATTGAGGCATGCAAGCTTCAAAGTACTGAAAGGGTTGTTCCTAAGCCAACTTCGTGGATAATGAGTTGATGTCGACAAGAAGTGACCCGTTGTAGGAGGGCCTTAATGAATCCCACATCTACGACATGAAACGAAGCAAATGATTTTCTGGAGGTGAAAACGATCTGATGATACAAGGTTCAGGAATGGTGGTCATGAAAAATGGAGGGTGAAGGTATTTCAGTGGATGAGGCATTAGCTAGGTGACGAATTCTCTGAATGACTTCTCTTGAACATATCGGTGACACTGAGATGGATTGGTAGCATTGACCACAAAAATGGATGGTATGGAGGACCAATGGTGATGTGACCGGTGAATGGAATAACCCAACCCGACTCAATCATGGTGATGGAGGGAAAGTGTCATGTTCAATAGCGACCTGCTACCAATGAAGTTCTTCAAGTTTTCTTCCCTTTTTCCCCAGTCATTTCTGACCAGTACCTCTTTATTTTTGTCAAGCTTGAGGAGGATAACATATGCTTGTTCTATAATTTTCCCTTTGGGCAAACCCGTCGCTATGTTTTAGCGAGCCTAGCGACAGTGAAACTCGCTCTTGTCCGGATGGGAAAGTTTGTCACTATTATTTTAACAAGTTTAACGACAAGGATAACTCAGTCCTTTTCATGTTTAGAGAGTTTGAAAAGGGACAGAAAGGAAACTCCAACAGTCCTTTTTCGTGGCATAATCCCTTAAAGTTTGAAAAAGTATAAAATAATACGAAAGGGATGACTTTTTGATCACTTTAGTGAGCCAAAAGAGACAAGCGCTCAATCTTTTTGTAGAATGATCCCTCAGGTACAAAAACATTAAAATGTAGAGGAGGGATGGCGCTTCCCCTCACTTTAACAAGCTGGAAAGGCCAGTAGCTCGGCAATCTTTTCATATTTTATGAGTCTAAAAAGAGCTTAAAAGAGACTCGTTTTTGAGGAACAAGTGATGTTTTTGGGTAGCAACTGGTTCCAAGTAAGTTTGGAACTTCTCAAACACGACAGTGTAAAGAGGGTGGCTAATAGAATCACTCGTCGCAGCTGTTCCTCAAAAGGGTAAACAATCAAGTGGAAGCGTATGATTGGCCAAAAGAATGGAGGTGACGGTAAGAACACAACCAAGGCTCAAAAGGCTGATAGCAAGGCAATCACAAAGGTTATTTACTGAGGGTGGATTCATTTTTTAATGAGCTTGAATCGGAAGAAACTATGCTCAGTGGCGGGTTTATTTTTTAACGAGCTTGAACCTTGCGGAAACATTGCTCATTGGCGGGTTTATTTTTTAACGAGCTTGAACCCTGTGGAAACATTGCTCATTTGGTTTGCATGCCCCCAGCATGATGAAAAGGAGAGTCTCTTGTAACCAAATGGAAATAACTACGGTGAAGCAGGATGGCTTCGTCCAGAATAGACGAAGGTGAATGGTGCAACAAACCAATCACATAACCTACAAGGAAACTTATCTTTACAACTAGGTGCATGCTCCCCAAACTTAATTACATTCACTAGACTACTCATGGTTATCAGGTGGATGGAATGAAGGTTCTTTTACGAGATCAAGTGAAAGACTCGACTTGGAATTTTGCTCCAAGGGTCCTTGTTTTACAGTATTTGATAGAAAATAAAAAACTGAAGGATGATTAAGGTCGCTGGAATAATCTTCGTCGTTATCTTGAAGATGGGAACGATGGTGGTAATATTCCCATGGTGCCTCTCCTATCATCATTGACTGAATGATTCCTTCGTCTGTAGAATGTATACATGACCAAGGATTTGAATGGGTGCCATATTCTAGAGACCTATCTATCCAAACACTTGATGAGTGTTGATTTGGGTTTGCTGCTCAGGCCAAGAAAATTGATTGCTACAAAATTTCTATGGGGCTTGGGGGCAATACGTGGCGATGATCCATGTTAACAAAATGTTCATAAATCTTCTTAATCTTTGCTAATGTAGAAGTTACTATATGACAGGTTTCCATCGTTGCCACTTCCGCCAGATTACTTGGAGGCGGGAGGGAAAAAGTACCCATTAAGGCAGGGTCTTTCAGGAGGCCTACTTCGACATTTTGAAGCGAGTGAGAGCTTCCATGGATCATTGGAATGCTTCCCGTAGCTTGTGAACTATTGGGGAAAAAGGTTAGTTGGTCAATGATTGTAATTTTTCTTTGGAAGGGAAATGCAATCTTTCTAAAATATGTTGACACAACAACAACCATAGCATAAATCCAGGGCCTTCCCAGTAGGATATTGTAATCAAGGTTTCCATTGATAACTTCGACTTCAATTTCTACTGTCTTACCCCCCAGTTCTTGCAAGTTACTTAATATCCCATATGGCATGTATGTTCTTCCATAGAACGCTTTTAACGTCGTTGATGATCGCGACAAGGGTGGTGAGCCTAAAGTTTTCCAGCAGCTCATTGACATAATACAGGTAGATGCGCCCTCGTCAATGATTGTTTGATGAACAATTTTGTTGAGGGCTTTTACTTGTATAAGGAAAGTGAGTTGGGTCGGTAACTGAGGTTCATATCCTTTGTGGTTAAAGGCCACAAGATTGGAATCTGTTGGGTCAATCCCACCTATTGCTGATAATAAAGCTTGCTTTTGGGAGGGGTAATTCTGTAGTATTTCAAGTGTCGACATAGTGGATGGTGATTGAGCTAGATCCTCTACTATATTATAATTTTGTGCTGTCGAGCAAAAGGATTAAATGTTGATTTATGTACTACTCCCTTTAACGGCTTTATTGTTAGTTCAGGAATGATGGGTGGCACAACTTCTGGTGAAGTTGTCGTCGAACTACTAGGTTGATCTATAGCCTTGTTGTTCGACATATGTGGATTCCCATAATCTTTATTCCTCGTCGATATCAAAGCATCATTTTTATGCTTTGAGACATATAACATAAGCACTTGAGATGGGGAAGCATGATTGATAGCAACCAGATTAGTTTCTGGGTGTGGAAACGGATCAGTCAATGTTGCTAAGGTGCTCAAAGTTTTTAAAAATTTCTTGACCTCAGCTCGATGTGGACAATTTTTTGTATAATGGTTCTCATTACATATGAAACATGGTTGATTAGGCTTCTTTTTCCCAGCAGGGTTTTCAGAAGATTTTTCAGGAGTTGAATCTTCCTGTTTCTTCTTTTTGTTTTTCCCTTTCTTGTTGCCCCTTGGTTGCTTTGGTTCTTTGCCTTTGTCGGATGACACGAGATTATCCTCCGAGACAGGAATTTTGTCATTTGATTTTTTACTAGAAAATACAAGGGCTTTACCAGTTTGGGCCTTTGTGGTTTGCGTACTTGAGGTATCAATCATGCCATTGCCGGCATGAGAGTCCCTGTTTGATTTAGGAGGGGGAGGAACAGAATATTCCGGTCTAGGAGCATCAGGAATTTTGTCATAGAGAGTGCTAGACTGAGTATAGATCAAGTCTAAATATTGTGCATGAGCAATGACTTGCTCTTCAGTGACAACTCCTCCTTTTGCCACATCTTCAGTAATAGAAGGTAATAATGACTTAATAAACCACTCAGCTAGAAGCTGATCAGGAACATACGTCTTTACCATTCGACGACGACGTTGCCACTCATGAATATGATCAGATATGTGAGTGGTTGTTGTCTGTTTAAAGTTGGTAAGGAGTTCTGTTCCCGTTTCGTACCTTATGGGTAATTGAAAGTGGGTTAAAAAGGTAGTGGCAAGGGCGCTGAAGTTATCGAATGAATCTCTAGGAAATTAGATGTACCATTTCGCTGTCAGACCAGTTAGCGTTCACTGGAAAAGGCGAAGCCTAATCCAATCATCATTGAGGGTGTTGGATGAACACCACAAATGAAAGGTCATTACGTGATTCGATGGATATTCACCCGGATTTCCATTGAATTTAGGAATATCTGAGGGAAGTTTATGAGGAATCGCTGGCCACCAAGGGGCATAAGCAATTGGATCATTCATTAACCGGTTCAAATCTGGTAATTCCAGAGTTGCTACAAAGGGCAATTGTTGATTCAGGTTTGGCGAAGCATACCCAGGATAAGATGGGATCGCCTGAGCAGTGGGTCTTTGCATACCAGCATAATGTATCTGATGCTGGTAACTTTGATAAGGTTGATGGACATAACTAGTATAGAATGGTTGTTGATAACCGTTTTGAAAATGTGGTTGTCCATTACCTAAAGTGCCTTGTTGCTCAGGTCCTCGGTAAACTTGTTGGAATTGGGGTTGTTGATATTGCACCAGCCATGGTTGTTGAACCATTTTTTGTTGCCCAATACTGGATGATTGACCAAGATGCGGAGTGATAACACCTGTTTGAGCCTGAGTCGTTCCGGTTAAGGAAGCACTAATCTGAGATTGTAACGAAGCCATAGAGACAAGAGGTTGTTGTACTACAACCTGAGAAATTTGAGGTTGACATACAAGAGGTTGTGCTTTTACTTGCGACACAGTCACAATAGTATGTGTAGTGGTAATATTCGACATAGCTTGGCTTGGTTGCATTGAATATACAACCCTTGGTTGTTGAGTCAGTATTGGTATCCAACCACCGGATGTAATTCCAGTTTGTCCTGAATTTTGTTGTGAGCTCTCATACAGTTTGTTATAGACATTTTTGGGCACTACAACCCCAAGCATTAAATGTCCATAAACCAAGGGCTCCTAAGTCCCTAAAAGTTTTGTTCTAACCCTTAAAGGAACAAGGTCAACTGATTATAGCTTCTCCCATAAGTTCTCCATGAAAAACTACTCAGAATTGGTCAAAACAAGATCATTTTAGCTGCTCCATAGGCAAAGTGCGTTGCATCAACACACTGTGTGGGTGCGTTGCATTTCAAAAAGACCTTCTATGGGGTGAGATGGGAGAGAAGTGAAAAATGGCAGTGTCATTCCGCAAGGTGGAGAGGCGTAGAAACTTCCAGAAACTTCTCTTGTGACACTTGCCTCTCTGAATTCGACCAAGGATGAGTAATAGATCATCAATCTCCAAGTGGAAGCAAGAACTATCAGAGGGAAGACACTAATCAAATCACAAGCTGACTCATCTCCCTTACAGATATCTATATATGGATCCCTCATCCCAGAGATCCACAGGCTGGAATTTTGCATATTGTAAGGAATTGTTGTTGGTTTCTTGAGACAACATCAGATTGTTGGGTGATCTAAGCTTTGTATGAGGTGAAGAGGGGCTTCCTTGCTAAGAGGATGATGCTGGGTCAGAACAACTGGTTGTAACTCCCCTTGGCTCTTTCTTGTTTATCAATAAAAGCTATTCAAGTTTTCCTCCATACTCTTGTGTCACTTATGTTTACTGCATTTGTATGGTCAATTTACATCTGATCCTAGATTGTTTATGATTATAGATCCATGTTCTTGTATAGTGCTATGCTATTGTGATCTTACAGGTACTTTGTGAAGCTGGGTGTGCAAGGGAACAAGTAGCGAAAGACTATCAAGAGAGAGAGGAATCGAACCAGGAGATTAGCGCAAGACAGAGGTTGCTCTTCTTTGTTCTTCTCTCATCTATACTTCATAAAGGAAAAACGAAAGTAGCTTTGCTTTGTTTGTTTCTAAGGTAGCTATCACACCTTAGTGGGATAAGCAGTTCTGTGTAGACACTTTTCCCTGTAACAAAATGGCGACTCCGCTAGGGACGAATTAGTTTGTTTGTTTATCTTCCTTGTTGTCTATTTTATAAACTTACAGACGGAGCCTGAAGTCGAGCCAGGTAGCTTTCGAACTGCATTTTCATAGTAGATAAATGCCGCTTCAGTCAATCTCCGGGATTTGTTTATAAATTAAACAACTGATTTACAAACTCTCTGATTGCCCTTTGTGATAGCTCTTAGATCCTCCTTAGATCTACCCCTGATTGTTGCATTACTGATTACCATTTGCTCGGCCAAAACCCATGAACTGAACTATAAACTGTGACCCGGAACCCAAGAAAAATCTCGTCTCTGGCCCAACGCAGGTACTGTTCTGTGGATCTGAAATTCAGCGTACTTCCCGAGTGTAGTAGGTGCTGCATTTCAAATTCCCTGTGTTACAGGTGCGCTGATTAGACTCGGCATTGTTCAGTTTTGGTTTCTGTAGTTCATTCTTTCCAGTTCTATTCATGAATTTTGCTGCCTGTGATCAATATATCTCAGTTTGAGACCCCTTTTCTTTGCTGTTATTCTGCCTCCTTTGTACAAAAGGACTGTAAATGTTTTTGTGTGTTTGTTGGGTCATTTTCAGTTCTCCTTTGCAAAAGTAACGTAATCGTATTGTTGTCCTTTGATTTGAAAGCATCGCAAGTGTCGTTTTTAGGCATAGGAAAGAGTTTGATTGCTGTTGATAGTCGATTATCCTGTTACTATTGTATTTGGTCTGAATTTGTAATTTTTCTAGTGTCGAAAACAAGTATTCATTTCCAGATCGTAAGGTGTTGTGATTGCCTCCATTTTTGATTTCGAAAAGAAACTTGTTGATAACTGTCGCTTGAAAAGTAATTCAGATTTGTGCATCAACTTTCTTTTTACAATTTACATACTAAGAAAGTCGAAAACAAATACATGCATGTGCATTTGCATTTAGATTGTTTGATTGGTTTGATTTAGGAAAGTGCATTTAGAGTGTGCTCTTTGCTCTTTGTGAAAGAATACTATCTCTCTTTCCTTAGGAGCTAGGATTTTCATTGCACAAAGAAGATAAAAGACTGTTTATCATCTTAGATTGCATTTTAGGAATTACACATCTACATCTCGCGGTGAACCTGAAAGGAAAACTTCATAAACAAGATCAACTATAAAATAAATTCAATGAATCTAACAACGCTTTGGAACCTAATGCACAACATTTAGAAGTCTAGGCTAGAGACGTATTCCGGCGTCATAAAGCCTGGTAACTATTGTTCTCACTGATGGTTGGGTGATTCCTCCACTTTGAGACGATAAGTTCCAGTACGGACTTGTGCTCCCATGTACCGTCGAGTATATTTTGGGAGACCACAATAGGCTTAATCCTTTATCCATAGGAAGCCGTGTCTTCCAACCTATCGATCGCAATGCACTGAACACAGCATCCGGGAAGATTGACTGCCGTACCATAAAAAGTATTTTGAATTTTTGCGATTGGTTTGGTAATCTATCTACCTAGATTTCCAGAGCAGTCCCTTTCGTTCCTTTTCAGACTCCTTAACGGAAAAGGTCCATCTGAGCACTTGTCACTTTAGGCTCATTAAAAATCGAAGGCGACTAGAGTCATCTTTTGTTTTTTCTGGACTCTTTAAAATTGAAAAAACAAGTTGTCAAAAGCGTCTAAAATTCATCTAATTCGGAAACATATGTCCCCTTTATTTTTAGTTGATCGAGTAATCCGCAATCGTGGAAGAAAGTCAATCGAAACCGCAAGAAAATCTTCTGGATAGACTAGATATGTTTGAACAACCGTCGACATCTAGGACTGTGTCATCCGACACAGCGGTGAAAGAGCCTCCTATTGCTACTCCAACGATGTTCGTTGGTATACCATCTATCCCGGCAAGTTATCAACAACAAGATGGAGTCCAATCAGGGACTGTTTCGACGACATGGTCGGTTCCTATTTCTTCATCCGGATTATCATCTGGTATTTCTTATGTTGAAAGTCAACAAATTGATCCAATGTGTCTTCAAATGTCAATCTACCCTTTAAGTACTGGATTGCCACCATATGGAGAGCAGTATGCCTTTTCATTGTTCCCTCCCGGAGAATAACCATATGGGAGTTTACAACAAAGTTCAGGTCAAACTGGAATTACATCCAGTGGTTGTGTACCAATACTGCCTCAGCAACCAAGGGTTGTATATTCAATGCAACCAGTCCACCCTGTGTCGAATATTCCCACTATACCTGTTATCATGACTGCGTCGCAAGTACAAGTGCTACCTGTTGTATGTCAACCCCAAGTTTCTCAGGTTGCAATACAACAGCCTCTTGTCTCAATGACTCAATCACAACCTCAGGTTAGTGCCTCCTTATCTGGAGCGACTCAGGCTCAAACAAGTACTATGACTCCTCATCTTGGTCAATCATCTAGTATTGGACAACAGCAAATGGTCCAACAACCAGGGTTGGTTCAATCTCAACAACCGCAATTCCAGCAATCATATCAAGGACCTGAGCAACAAGTCTTTGTAAGTAATGGGCAACTACATTTCCAAAGTGGTTATCAACAACCATATTATAATGGTTATTCCCATCAACCTTATCAAAGTTACCAGCATCAAATACTTTATGCTGGTATGCAAAGACCCACTGCTCAGGTGATTCCATCTTATCCTGGGTATGCTTCACCTAACCTGAATCAACAGTTGCCCTTTGTAGCAACTCTAGAATTACCAGATCTAAACCGGCTGACGAATGATCCAATTGCTTATGCCCCTTGGTGGCCATCGATTCTGCATAAACTTCCGTCAGATATTCCTAAATTTAATGGAAATCCAGGTGAAGACCCGTCGAATCATGTGATGACATTTCATCTCTGGTGTTCATCAAACACCCTAAATGATGATTCGATTAGGCTTCAACTTTTTGAGAGAACGTTAACTGGTCCGGCAGCAAAATGGTATATCAAATTACTAGAGCTTCGTTTGATAACTTCAACACCCTAGCCACAACCTTTTTAACCCATTTTCAATTACCAATAAGGTACGAAACAGGAACAGAGCTTCTTACCAATTTCAAATAGATAACGACCACTCACATATCTGATCATATTCATGAGTGGCGACGTCATCGTAGAATGGTAAAAACGTACGTTCCTGATCAGCTTTTAGCTGAATGGTTTATTAAGTCATTATTACCTTCCATTACAGAAGATGTGGCAAAGGGAGGAGTCGTCACTGAAGAGCAAGTTATTGCTTGTGCGCAATATTTGGACTTGATTTATACTCAGTCTGGCATGCTCTACGATAAAATACCTGATGCTCCTAGACCGGAATTTTCCGTTCCTCCCCCTCCTAAATCAAACAAAGACTCTCATGTCGGGATGGCATGATAGGTACGACAAGCACGAAATCGACAAAGGCTACATCTAAGAAAGCCCGTAAGATTTCTGATCAAAATGCAAATGAAGAATTTCTCGCCTCGGAGGTAAATGCCGTGTCGACCGACAAGGGCATACAACTAAAGCAACCAGGGGGCAAGAAGAAAAAGAAAGGGAGAAAAAAGAAGCAGGATGAGTCATCTCCTAAAAAACCTTCTGCAAACCCTTCTAGGCAAAGGAAACCCCCTGCGGGGTGTCATATATGCGATGAGGATCATCGGACGAGAGATTGTCCACATAAAGCTGAAGTTAAGAAACTCTTTAAGAGTTCAAAAACCTCAGTAGTATTGACTGATCCGTTTCCAAACCCGGGAACCAAACTGGTTGCTAATCAAAATGCTTCCCGATCCCAAGTGCTTATGTTGTCTATCTCAAAGCAGCAAAATGATGCTTTGAAAAGGAATAAAGATTACGAGAATCCACAACTGTCGAATAACGAGGCTAATGAACAACCTAGTAGTTCAACAACAACTTTGACCAAAGTTGTGCCACCCATCATTCCCGAACCAATGATAAAGCCGCTAAAGGGAGTAGTACACAAATCAACATTTAATCCTCGTGCCAAAGTAGCACAGAATTATAATATAGTAGAGGACCTGGCCCAATCGCCGTCCGCTATGTCGACACTTGATGTACCGCAAAATTGCCTCTCCCAAAAGCAGGATCTATTATCAGTAATAGGTGGGATTGACCCAAAGGATTCCAATCTTGTATCCTTTAATCACAAAGGATATGACCCTCAGTTACCAGCTCAACTAGCTTTCCTTATTCAAGTGAAAGTCCTCAACAAAATTGTTCATCGAATAATTATTGATGAGGGGGCATCTACGTGTATTATGTCGATGAGTTGCTGGAAAAATTTAGGCTCACCACCCTTGTCATGATCGTCAACAATGTTAAAAGCATTTGATGGACGAACATATACTCCATACGGGATTTTAAGTAACTTGCAAGTTGAACTAGGGGGAAAAACAATAGAAATTGATGTTGAAGTAATCGATGGAAACCTCGATTACAACATCCTACTGGGAAGGCCTTGGATATATGCCATGGTCGCAGTTGTGTCGACCTACTTCAGGAAGATTGCATTTCCCTTTCAAGGAGGAATTACAATCGTCGACCAACAAACATTTCTCCCCAACAGTTCACAACTTACGGGAAGCATTCCAATGGTCCATGGAAGCAATCATTCGCTTCAAAATATTGGAGTAGGCCTCCTAAAAGACCCTACCTTAATGGGTACTTTTGCCCTACCGCCTCCAAGTAATTTGGCGGAAGTGGCCACAGTGGAAACCTGCAATATGGAATCTTCTATATCTAATGGATTCAAAAGATTCCTAAACATTTTGTCAGCATGGATCATCGCCATTTTAGAAATATTGTAGCAATCAATTTTCTAGGCATGGGGGGCAAACCCAAATCAACGCTCATCGAGTGTTTGGATAGATAGGTCTAAGGAATATGGTACCTCTTCAGATCCTTGGTCACATGTACATTCTACAGACAAAGGAATCATTCAGTGAATGATGTTAGGAGAGGCACCATGGGAAGATTACCACCATCATTCCTATCTTCTGGATTACCACAAAGATCATTCCGGTGACCCTAATCATCCTTCAGTTTTTGATTTTCTATCAAATATTGTAAATACGGTGGATTATGAGGATAGTTCTTTTACTGTGTCAACCTCATTAAAAAATGAAACAACTCCCTTTCCAAATCGAGTCTTTGATTATAGTCTCGTAAAATCCAAGTCGAGACTTTCAAAGATCTCGGAGGTAAACCTTCATTCCAACCACCATGTTGAATGCAATGAAGCTTGGGGGGCATGCACCTCGATTTGCATTATTATGCTGGGGGCATGCAAACTTATCACGAGCAGTGTTACTGCAGGGTTCAAGCTCGTTAAAAAATAAATCCGCCACGAGCAGTGTTACTACAGGGTTCAAGCTCGTTAAAAAATAAACCCGCATCGAGCAGTTTTAGCACATAGTTCAAGCTCGTTAAAAAATAAACATGAGTCATGAGCAAATGTTTCTCCCCACGTTTAAGCTCATTAAAAAATGAAATATTTCTTGGTAAATAACCATCGTGAATGTAGTACTTCAGCCTTTAAAGCCTTGGTCGTGTTCTCATCATCACCTCCACTCTATATTGGCCGATCATTCACCTCCATTTGATTGTTTATCCCTTTTGAGGAACAGCTGCGAAGAGTGATCCCACTAGCCATCCTTGTAACACTGCCGTGATTGGAAAATTCCAAACCTTACCTGGAATCAGCTGCTACCCAATTTTATCACTCGTTCCTCAAAAGACGAGTCTCCTTTAAGATCTTTTCAACTGACTCGTAAAATATGAAAAGATTGTCGAGCCATTGGCCTCTCCAGCTCGTTAAAGGGACCGAAAGTGCTATCCCTCCTTTAGATTTTAATCTTTTTGGACCTGAGGGATTATTACACAAAAAGATCGAGCGCTTGTTTTGTCTGGCTCGTTAAAAGTATCGAAAATTCATCCCTTCTGTATTGTTTTATACATTTTTGCACTTAAGGGATTAGATGACGAAAAAGGATTTTTGGAGTTTCCTTTACGTCCCTTTTCAGAATCTCTAAAATTGAAAAGGACCGAGTTATCATTGTCGTTAAACTCGTTAAAACTTAATAGCGACAAACTTGTCCATAGCAGACAAGAACGAGTTTCACTATCGCTAGGCTCGTTAAAACATAGCGATGGGTTTGCCCGAAGGGCAAATTATAGAACAAGAATATGTTATCCTCCTCAAGCTTGACAAAAATAAAGAGGTACTGGTCAGCAATGACTGGGGAAAAATTGGGAAGAAAACTTGAAGAAACTTTGTTGGTAGCAAGTCACTCTTGAACATGACACTTTCACTCCGCATCCAAGTTGGGTTGGGTTGTTTCATTCACCGGTCACATCACCATGGTCTCATCACACCATCCACATTTGGGATTAATGCTACCAATCCATCACGTCAGTGTCGCTGATATGTTCAAGAGAAGTCATTCAGAGAATTCACCTGTGTCTCACCCGCTACAATACATTTACACTCCATTCTTTCATGACCGCCACCCTGAACCTGATGTCATCATATTGTTTTCACCTCCATTAAAATCATTTGCTTCATTTCGTGTCATTGATGTGGGATTCATTAAGGCCCTCCTGTGACAGATCGCTTCTTGTCGACATTAGCTCATTATCCAAGAAGTCGATCTAGGAACACCCTGTTCAGTACTTTGAAGCTTGCATGCCTCAATGGCAAGTTTCTCACTTCCGGCGACAGGTTTACATCAATGGCCTTCGACCGAAAGATTTTGCGTGGTGTTCGATGCCAAGTCCTTTATTCACACCACATGAATTGTACTGCAGTACCTTGAGGGTCATTATCCTTATCGGTGTTTCCTCTCGCTCCTGTTAACAGCTTACATCATTGGCTCGTAATCAGGCAATGTCTTTCCATGTTCAACTCCAAAACATTTCTCACATGGATAGACTTGTACTTCGAGTGAAGATCGAACGAGATTGAAGACCCCGGATCTAGTTTCATCCATCCGGGCTGTGATATATATTCAGGGAAATAAAGACATCAAATGTACATCATTGTTGCACAGATAATCATCCAATCAAAGGGATGATGGCTCTACCAGAATCATCAGTCTACACTCAGACGATTTTCTATCCTATGTACATGAAAATGAATTTATAAAGCTGAGCATGGGAATGCCCGCCTCAGCTAGATCATGAAAATATTATGAAGATAATGTATTGTATTGTATCGTATTACAGGTCTCCTTCCAGCTTGAAAGAACTTCGGATCCTCATGATAAAGCATTTCACCCACATCAAAAAAGATTAACGACCTCATGCTTTAGGGGGCAACTGTTATAGACATTTTTGGGCACTACAACCCCAAGCATGAAATGTCCATAAATGAAGGGATCCTAAGTCCCTAAAATTTTTGTTCTAACCCCTAAAGGAAGAAGGTCAACTGATTACAGCTTCTCCCAGAAGTTCTCCATGAAAAATTGCTCAGAATTGGTCAAAACAGGATCATTTCAGCTGCTCCATAGGCAAAGTGCGTTGCATCTCACCTAAACACACTGCGTGGGTGCATTGCATTTTAAAAATCCCTTCTATGGGGTGCGATGGGAGAGAAGTGACAAATGGCAGTGTCATTCCGCGAGGTGGAGAGGCATGGAAACTTCCAGAAACTTCTCCTGTGACACTTGCCTCTCTGAATTCGACCAAGGATGAGTAAGAGATCATCAATCTCCAAGTGGAAGCAAGAAATATGAGAGGGAAGACACTAATCAAATCACAAGCTGAATCATCTCCCTTACAGATATCTATATATGGATCCCTCATCCCAGAGATCCAGAGGTTGGAATTTTGCATATTGTAAGGAATTGTTGTTGTTTTCTTGAGACAACATCAGATTGTTGGGTGATCTAAGCTTTGTATGAGGTGAAGAGGGGCTTCCTTGCTAAGAGGATGATGCTGGGTCAGAACAACTGGTTGTAACTCCCCTTGGCTCTTTCTTGTTTATCAATAAAATCTATTCAAGTTTTCCTCCATACTCTTGTGTCACTTATGTTTACTGCATTTGTATGGTCAATTTACATCTGATCCTAGATTGTTTATGATTATAGATCCATGTTCTTGTATAGTGCTATGCTACTGTGATCTTACAGGTACTCTGTGAAGCTGGGCATGCAAGGGAACAAGTAGCGAAAGACTATCAAGAGAGAGAGGAATCGAACCAGGAGATTAGCACAAGACAGAGGTTGGTCTTCTTTGTTCTTCTCTCATCTATACTTCATAAAGGAAAAATGAAAGTAGCTTTGCTTTGTTTGTTTCTAAGGTAGCTATCACACCTTAGTGGGATAAGCAGTTCTGTGTAGACACTTTTCCCTGTAACATGGTTGTTCTCCAAGAGGGAACAATGAAAAAGCATACTACCCCTCGTATGGTGGTAATCCAATGCTCAAAGGATAGATGGGTCTTTGAAGACTGGGCTGCCCAAATTGAAACTGGTATGCAGGACCAATTTGCCGAGCTTCAACATAAGAAATGCCAGACAGGATTTCAGAGGAACCAATGGGAACAGACCATGTCGTCGAAACAGTCCTTGAGTGGACTCCATCTAGTGATTGATAACTAGTTGGGACAGATGGTATACCAGCAAACATCATAGAAGTGGCAGCAGGGAGTTTTGCTGTGGCTGTATCAGATGACACAGTCCTAGATGTTGACGATTGTTCAGACATATTTAGTCTATCCAAAATATTTCCTAGCGATTCGACAGGAACTTGCGATGAAGGATGATTGAAAGAACTAACTTCAGGAATAGAAGGATATAAGTGGATCCCAGCTCCAAAATGCAATGGAGTACTGGATGGAAGATCCTCTACAACTTCTTTTAGAAATTAGTCTAGGTGGAAGAGGTAGACGGTCAGGTCCATAAAATATTTCTGGGGCCGAAGAAGGTATAGTTTCTATAGCGACAGATACTGGAGGGGTGACACCTTCTGAATTCTGGAACTCAACTCCCAGATGTTTAGGTGAGTGAACTTCAGTTTCTGGATCAGCTCTAGATGGAGCTGTTTCATGTATAGAGGTGTCTACCATTACACTAGGATCAGTTCTAATGTCCTCTTGTAACCGTGGAACTTCTTCTGTAAAGGAAGATGTACCAGAAATGATCAGAGTAACTGTAGTCTCTGATGATGTTGAAACACAAGTTTCAAATAAACCAGGAGAGGTGGACTCAGTTAAACGAGACCGTTTCGCCTGGAATGGTTTCTTTTTTGGAGTCAAAGACGGTTGACTCACTAGCATCTGTGAATGACGGGGTTTTGATTGACTTTCTTCCACGATTTCGGATTACTTGATCAACTCAAAATTAAAAAGGGGAAAATTTTATTCCGAATTAAATGAATTTTATGACGCTTTGACACAACTTTTCTTTTTCAATTTTTAAGAGTCAAGAAAAAGTTAAAGGTGACTCTAGTCGCCTTTGATTTTTAATGACCCTGAAGTGACAAGTGCTCAGATGGACCTTTTCTTTTAAGGAGTCGAAAAGGAACGAAAGTGACTACTCTGGAAATCTAGACAGAGGGATTACCAAACCAATTGAAAAACTGCAATATACACCTTGGTGGTAAATTAAAGAGAAATTACCAAGGATTTTACGTACGGTAGTCAATCTTCCCGAATGCTGTGTTCAGTGCATTGCGATCGATAGGGCGGCAGACACAGATTCCTAAGGATAAAGGATATCAGCCTATTATGGTCTCCCAATATATACTTGACGGTACGGGGAGCACAAGTCTGTACTGGCACTTGTCGTATCAAAGAGGAGGAATCACCCAACCTTCGATGAAAACGATAGTTACCAGGTTTTACGACGCCAGAATACATCTCTAGCCTAGACCTCTAGATGTGTTGCATTAGGTTCCAAAGCGTTTTTATGTTCATTGAGGTTTATTTTAGAGTTGATATTTTTTAGAAGTTTGTCTTTCAATGTTCACCACATGATGTAGATGTAAAATTCCTAAATATGCAATCTAAAATGATAAACAATCATTTGTTTTCTTTCAGCAATGAAAATCCTAGCTACTAAGGAAAGAAGAGTACGATTCTTTCAATAGGGAGCAGAGAGCACACACTAAATGCACTTTTCCTATATCATTTTCCGCATGCAGTATAAATGCAAATGCACATGCATGTATTTGTTTTTCCATTTCCTTAATGTGAGAATGCCAAAAAGGAAAACTAAGTACAGATCTAAACTATTTTCTTCAAAGCGACACTTCAACGATTTCTCTTCAAAACAAAAGGAAGACTAAAATGACACTTTTAGTTTCGAATGGAAAACTGATTTCGACACTTCAAATATTGATAATTCAAATCAAATACAATGGAAAAAGTACAATCTACTATCTAGAAGAGGAAGAATTTATGACGCTCTTCTTTTGACTCAAAATGACAGTTACGAAACTTCTTTACATCAAAAACGATAGTTCGATTAAGTTACTTTTGACAAAGGAGGACTATAAATGATGAAAAATACATAAAAACATTCATAGATCCTGATCAATGGAGGCTGAATAATGTAAAGGAAGAAGGCTTCAACAATGATATACTGATCATAAGCAGCAAAACTACTGAATAGATCTGAAAACAAGGAGGAAAAAACCAAATTACATAGAGAGAGAAATAGTATCATTCAGTCATCGTACCTATCCTTAAGGGAAATAGGGATGCATCTCACCTGCAACACACAGGAGGTGCGATGCATCTAGGCTGCTAATTACAGATAGTGCGATGGACCAGGGAACAAAACTGAGCTTGGTTTTTTCTCAAAATTTATAGCTAAGTTCAGTGATTTAGGCCCAGCTATGATAGACAGTGACAACAAAGTACAGGGGTATGATCTTATGAGGTTATTGAGCTACAACAAGGGCACTTAGGATGTTTGTAAGTCAGATGTTCAGTTCATAAACCAACCCAGAGATTGACTGAAGCAACGTTGATCTACTTTGCACTTGCATAGCAAGAGCAGTTCGAAGGCTAGCTAGCTTAACTTCAGGCTCCATCTGTAGTTTATAAAACAAAAAACAGTAACAAAGAAACAAACTATTCACTCCCCAGCGGAGTCACCATTTTGTTTCCGGGAAAACTAGTGTCTTTTTGATCTGTTAGTCCCACTAAGACGGGTAGCTATCTTAGAAACAAACAATTCAAAGCGCTTCAAGATTTCCTTTATGTATGATAGATAAGAGAGAAGAAAAGAGGACCAACCTGTATCTTCCGCTTGGCTCCTTGCTTATTTCCTCTCTCCCTTGATAGAGCTTGCCACTCTTCTCCTACTTGTCCTGCTTTAGAGAATACCTGTAGAGGCAAAGCAACAAAACACTATCAAAGCATCTCAATCTATGATATCATAAACAATGCAGAATCAGAAATACATTAACCATACAATTTCATTTACAAATAACAAGATTCAAAAATACACGATTATATGGAGGAAAACTCAAAGAACTTTATTGATAGTAGAAATAGAAGAGAGGATTACAACCCAGCTGTCTGATCCAACATCATCCTCCCAGCATGAAAGCCCTCTTCACCTCATGAAAAGCAAGATCACCCAACAATACAATGTTTCTTCTCAAAGAGAAACCAACAACACTTCCTTACAAATTACAAAATTCCAGCCTCTAGATCTCTCAGATGAGGGATCCATTTATAGATATTTGCAGAGGGGTGAGTTAGCTTCTGGGTTTTTGATTAGTGTCATTTCACTGATAGTTCTTGGTTCCACTTGGAGATTTCATGATCTCTTACTCATCCCTGGGTGAATTCAGAGAGGCAAGTGTCATATGAGAAGTTTCTAGAATATTCTCTGGGTTTCCACTTAGCAAACTGTCTCTGCCATTTGTCTACTCTCACCCATCGCACCCCACAGAAGGCTCTTTCAGTATGCATCACACCTGGCTAGTGTAGCAGCCAGTATGCATCACACCCTAAGCATGGAGCAGTCTGTATGGTCCAGTTTTGGCCAGTTCTGAGTGGCTTTTCACGAGGAACTTCTGGGAAATGATGTAATCAGTTGACCATGATCCTTTAGTGTGTGAAACAACACTTTTAGGGGTTTAAGAGCCCCTGTTTTATCAACATATGTGATTGGGTTTACAATGCCCAAATATGTCTATAACACATCCCTTAGGATGACAAATTTTCGTAGGGATGTGAATTTGATGAGAAGAAGGAAATGGGGTGTTCTCTTGAGAGGGAGCTTCATTTGCATTCTGATTAGGATATTTTAGATCCAAAAGAAGAACCTCAGGAAGTTGTGGAACAACCAAAACAAGAGGAGTATAAAGTGGAAACAACCACTCAAGCAAAGACATCTAAATAAGGAAGGAAATGAACCAAGGAAGTTGAAATATTATTGCAAGATGATAGAGAGACTGTGGTAGAACCCACTTCTCAGCACATGTAGTGGAGGTCACCAGATCGGTACATTGGCTACATGGCTATGATGAGTGAGCTTGTAGAGACTGAGCCATCCTCCTTCGAGGAAGCTATAGAGAAACCGGTATGGGTTGATGCTATGGTAGAGGAACATGATTCCAATGTCAGAAACAATGTTTGGGAAGTGGTTCCAAGACCAAAAGAAAAATCAGTGGTGGGTTCGAGATGGATCTATAAGGTGAAGAAAGAAGCAGATGGAAGCATCGAGAAACACAAGGCCATATTTGTGGCCAAGGGGTTCTCTCAAGTGGAGGGAATTGACTATGAGGAGACCTTTTCTCCAATAGCAAGGTACTCTTCTATCAGATCAATTATAGCACTCGTAGTGCAGATGGGATGTGTTAGGCCTTACAATCTCCTAGGCTGAAAAGGAAATCGAGAAGGGTAACCTCAAACCACTTCAGCTTAGTAGCTAGCCCTACTGAGCATGAGAGGGATCTCTCTAAGTCTCTTATCAGTGATATGAATTTAAAGCAAATGAATTTTAGGCTAGATATGTGTATTTGTTTGTTTGTTTGTGAAAATTTGGTTTTTAGGGTTTGCTGAACTTAGGGTTTGGAGCCACAAATAGGTCTAGGTTGTAGGAGTGCAGGAGCAAATATGAGAAGGAGCTAGATATCAGAAGCCATGGTGTATTTTGAATATTGTCAGTGTAGTATAGAGGATATAGTGTGGAAGAAACTAATGAGCATAAATAAACATGATTTCATTAGCTTAGGGAGACATACACATAACTATGAAAACCAAATAACAGAGCTTGAAAAACAAGAATTCTGTGTATTTTACTATAAGGCATCCATAGAAAGAAGAGATATAATGTAGATAAATATGTTTAGACCATTATAAAATAAAAAGAATGAAGTACAAGCACCATGAACTCACTGGGCTAGAGTTCCTTGAAAATAGCTGCAACCTGTCTCTATATTAGCTGAAAAGATGATTACATGCAAGCTTCCTTCACAAAAAGTTCAACCCTCTTCTCCTGAGGAGAAATGATACATATAGACTCTCCTAGACCAATTTCCCACCTTCAGGAGTCAAATTCCTTGGTGGAGGAACTGACTCGAAGATTCTCTCAACCAACAAGTGAGAGTGAGAAGGTGAAACTCAAACACTTCATGAAGAGTTTGTTTAGGAGTCTGCTTCTTTTATGAGGTCTAATAAACATCAAAAACAACCTATGATGTGCATTTATTCATGCCTACATCACCTAGCCTCAAAACTAGAGCTATTACATAAAGAATCTGGACTTTGACTAAGTCAAACTAGAAACTAGAAATTTTACATAGTGAAATTTACAAATTAAAACACAGAAAAGTGCAGAAGCACAGCGCCAACTTTGAGCTAATTTTGAGGTGCCTTTCAGAGGTCAAAATGAAAATATGAGAGAACAGTAAACTATCCCTTCAAGTCTAGTTTCCATAAAAGTTTGAATTTCTGAATTTCGAGCATGGGAAGTCTTTCAAAAATCCATTCTCCCAAGGTTACTCTAGAAGCACAACACCTATAAAAAAAGGGTCCAGAATGCTTGGTTTTTGCCACTTTTTTGCCCTTTTCTCCAAAACTAAGCCACCTTTGCAAAATATGGGAAAATGGGTTTTTATAGGATGGCAAGAGCTTTACAAAAATGTAGACCTTTCCTCAAATGGAGGCCTGAGGAAAAAGCGCAGAACCAAGGCGCTACGCTTTTGGAGCAGCGGAATTTTTGAATTTAGACCAAAAATTCTCAAAAAACATAAAATGCTCAGAATTGGCTCAAAATTGGAGGGAAGGTGTAAAAAAATCTTTGTTATAGATTCATTGATGCTTCAACAAGAATATCAAAGTTTACCTCATTCATTTGGTCTTTTTTGGCCTCCTTGAGCTTGTTTTCAAGTTGCTTTACCTTGACATTGGCGATCATGTTTTGAGATTGTTAGTGGTGTGCCATGTGTCTGAGCAACTGATTGTCTCTGTTTTCCTTCTCAAGGAGCTTCTCCAAATGTTCATTCACTCTATTGAGCCAATATTCCTTATCTTGATGAACCTCAAGGGAAATCCTATCCTCTAGGTCAAGGTCCTCATTCAACAGAATTTGTTCTTGCTCTTCTTGCAAAGCTTTCCTGAGGCCTGTTTTTCTTGGTCTTTTCATTTTTCCTCTTCCCTATATTGCTTCGGGCTCGCTTGATTCCATGATCTCCTTACCTTTGCTAACTTGCTGCATTAACTTGGCTTTTTCTTTTTCTAGGATCAACTCCTTTGCTTTGAGTTGTCTGTTTTCCTGTTCAAGGAATGATATAACATACTTTACCCTTTCCAAATTGATTGCCAGCTCCTTGATTTTGTTGTCCTTATCCTTGATAGTCTGCCTCATGTTGGTGGTTTGATCCCCAGTCTCTAAATCAACCAGTTCAAACTCATGCTCAACTGTGTCTTTATCCTTTGCTGTCGGTCCCTGCTTTGTTGATGAAGAAGGCTTGGCCCCTTTCTCTCTGTGAGAAGAAAACACAAGCCTTTGTCCTTTCTTATACACTTTAGTCACCTCAGGTTTGGGTAGCTGAGTTGTTTTTCTAGATGACCCTACCTCTGTTTGTTGTTTTGGCACACTTGGAGACTGAGATGCTGCATTTTCCTCATGCCATTTCAAGTCTGCTTCCAAAAAGGCTTCCCAAGCCATACCTCTCTCTATCAGCTAGTGAAGGACAATGGTTTTGATGAGATTGTGATGGAACAAGCTTGGGGAGTGCTCTTTGTCCTTTAATTTTATTTTTTCAGACATCTTGGAAATTCTCTTGAATAGATAATTACACATGTTGAGTGGCTTTTGAGATGTGAAATGCATCAGGAGGCGGATATGATAGGCATATAACCTAGAGAATCTACCTTCACAAGTGAAGAACCTTAAGACAATTTTCATAAAAGGGGCATATTTCTCCAATAAATATCTGAGAGGCATGAGGTGACTATGTGTATCTCTATATGGCATCTTCAAGAATGGCTTGTAATATTCAAGATCTAGGTTCATTCCTTTGAACCAATATTTGCCATTGTTCGGTAACCCAATTGCAATTGAGATTGAGGCTACTGAAAAACTGAACTCAACACCAGCAATGACAACAGTTTTTCCTTTTAGTTGAGTTGCCACCCAATCTGTTAGTTGCTCATGAAACCTCATCTCGCTCACCCTTTGGAAAAAATCCACACAATGGACATCCTCAAAGCATTGTTTGATGAAAGGATTGGAGTTGATTGTATTGCAATTTGATGGTTCATATCTGAGGATCTTCCTCCTTTATGTTGTCGCTTTCTTTTTGGCGAAGATTCTGCTTCCATGATGACACAAAGCCCTAGCAGTAGGCAACGAAAATAAGATGTGAGGTGTGAATGGAAATGAAGTGATATGAAGTGATTTTTTGACAAAATGATGGGAGGGTCTTGAGAAAGGTGAGAGGACTTTGAAACTGATGAAAAATGAGTGGAGATATGGTGGAAAGATGATTTTCTTGTAGGTGGAGAAAACAGGGTTTATGATGAAACTTGTCCAAAAACCTCTAGGAATGAGCTAGGGTTTTGATTTTGAGTGTTCAAACATTGTTTTGAGGTGGGTAAAATAGCTATAATGGCTCATTAATCATGTATGTAGGTGTAGGATATCATTTTACATGATTTAGAAATAAAAAATAATGAATACCATTTTCACCCTTTCATTTCCTATGTAAATTTTCACTACAAACCCTAGCTTGAAGACTTATTGACATGAGATGAAATTGGAAAAGAAAGAGATGGAGGATCATGGTCTACTTACTTGTTCCTTAGCTTAGAAGTTGGTAAAATCAAGCTTGCAAGTGAAAATTTGAAGCTTAGGAGAGTTTTGGTGAATTTCTGGGTACTCTGTCTTGCGCAGAGCGCAGCGTTCCTATGCGCAACGCCAAAGTGAAATGCATTTCTTCTACGCGTAGTGCCTATCTCCTAAGCAGAGCCCAGTGCTTCTACGCACAACGCCCTAAAATTTTTGCTAATTTCTGCTAGGAAAACAAGTTCTTTTCTTTTTTGGGCAAGAGAGCTTGACGATAAAGAGTGAATAGGATATGAATGAAGGAGTTATGGGGACTTTGAGTTTATATAGGGAAAGTGTCCTCATTTTTTCAAAAAGAATTGGGACCCACTCTCCTTTAGAAACTGATTTTCACTTTATGAAGACAAAATTTACCTTTTACCATATCAAACCTGAGATGTCCTTTGCTTCCCTGAATGCTAAAGCTTCTTTTTCTAGAACCTTTGATAACATGAGAGTATGAGGAGTGTGTAAAAAAAATCAAGATCAAATCTACGAAAGTTGCTTTGTCATGTTTGACTCACTGTTGGTTTTATTTATGGAAATGATGGACCTTGGAAACCCTAGTGACCTAATGGATAACCTAAGACCTAATGGAATGATGATGATGACTAATCCATTTTCATTATGACACCTTCATAAAGTGTGATAGGCGACCAACATGAGTGAATTTTCAAACAATGACTTCATCTTTAAACTGACCCTACAATGACCAAATTTGTTGTGTAAACCCAGTAATAGAAAATTTTGATTTTGAAAGACTGGAAAAACATAGTATTAAAATCATTTTTGATCTAGGTGATAGGCTAACAAGACTGACACTAACATGATGGAAGATCCAATATATGGATGTGAAGACAACATGTATCAATGGATTTGTTGAGGTAGAGGTGTACATTGAGCAACCAAAAGGTTTTCATACCTTTGACAGAGAGTTGCATGTGTGTAGACTCAAGCAATCGTTCTATAGATTGAAAAAATCATCCCGTGTTTGGTACACCAGGATCAACAACTATCTCATAGGGTTGGGCTTCAAAAAAAGTGAAGCAGATACAAGCCTTTATCATATTGTTGTTGAAGGTAAATTATTGTTTATATTATTATATGTCGATGATTTATTTTTAACCGGCGATGAGAAGTTGATCAGTTCTTTCAAAGAGGATCTTGCAAGAGAATTTGAGATGAAGGACATAGGACACATGCATTATCTCCTCAGTTTGGAAGTATGGTAAGGATATGTGGAACTATTTGTATCCCAAGGCATGTATGCCAACGAGATAATGCAAAATTTCCACATGGAGAGTAACAAATCCATGGACACTCCTATAGTAGGCAGTTGGAAGAAAGAGGATGCCACTTCAGGTGAGGAAGTGGAGGCTACCATTTCAAGAAAACTCGTGGGTTCACTTATGTATTTGGTGAACACATGACTAGACATGTGTTATGCAGTTAACTAGCTTAGTCAAGCAATGGTTAAGCCAACCAAACTGTATTGGAAGGAAACAAAGCATGTGTTGAGATACCTCATAGGCACTACTCAGTTTGGTCTTTGGTATGAATAGTTAGAGGGAGTGGAGTTGCAAGGCTTAATAGATGTAGATGGGTGGGGAATCCTTTAAACAAGAAGAGCACATCAGGAGTAATTTTCAGTGTTGGGTCAACAACGATTTCTTGTTACAACAAGAAGCAGATATTTGTTGCACTTAGCTCAACATAAGAATAGTACATGGCTGTAAGTCAAGCAACATGTGAGGAGATCTAGATGAGAAATATTTTTGTTGGGTTATTTGGTCAGATGATGGATTCTATTGTGATTTTCTATGATAATCATAGTTTTATCAAACTCTTTCAGAGAGTCTTGTATTTCGTGATCGATCCAAGCATATCGACATCTGGTATCACCATCTACGAGACTATGCGCAGAGGCAAATTATGTTGCTGGAGTACATTCCTACAAAGGAAAAAGATGCAAATATTTTGACAAAGGCTTTGTCAAAGGGAAAATTTGAGTTCCATAGAGGTAGGATTGAGGTATCACACAATCCCTTTCTTGCTAAGAGGGAGTGTTGAAAATGCAACAAGAAAATCTAGTTTGGACTTTGCCTTGGTCAAAATTGATTAAAATTTGAATTTGAATTTCAGAAAAATACTTGGAGGTAGTTAACTGAGGTGACATGGCATTGGCACTCAGTTAACTCAGTTAATTCGAGTTGGAGACACTTGAGTTCAGTTCAATATGATCGATTGCTAATTTCTAGCAATCTATTTTAGTTAATTTGAGTTATTGTGAGTTAAACTAGTTCTAACTGTTAGAGAACTACTGAAGGATCCAGTAGAGGGGTGTGTACCTTAGTGATCAACCAGTTAACTATTCAATCAACCCAGATTAAATGATGCATGCAGAGAATTCGATTTACCTAATTGATATTGGAGTTCAAGGCCAGTGTACTATCAGTTGTAGACTATTTCAAAGTGTATAGGCGATGCATGCAGTCAGAGAAGTGCCTAAAGGATTTGCACAATTCTCAATGAGGAATTTTCCCAAGTAATAGGGGCCTAATTCCTCAAGGAACAAGACAAGGAAATAAGAGCTTGCAGGCATGAAAATTGGTTAAGTGTTGGCCAAATTCAGTTTATGAGGTAGTGAGATAGACTATACTAGTGCAGAGGTTGCTTAGGCCTGAGAAAGCATTGCATTTATTCTCTATTTTTTGATTAATGAAATACATATAGGAAGGGGTTTTGAGCAGTTTCTTTCACCTAGATAAATATCTGTGTATGTTTATTGAATCATGTCACATGTTATTGATTTCCTTTCTCGATTATGAATTGCTTTCTGTAGATGAGTAGAGTAGATTCAAGTTTTATGTTTTAGTAAATTACATGAGTAGTTTTGAATCTACATATAATTTCCACAATATGAACCAAAGGAAGGAAACATCCGAGTCAGTAGCCATTTAATTAGGAGTATGTTAAGACCTTGCAATGTTTTGGAGATTTTCCTTTAGAGGCTTCTGCCTTATCCATACAAAATTTTCTTGAAGAAAGAAGCCTTATGGCATGGTTTCTACAATTTTTTTAGGAAAATATGTTGTGTCTCATTCATGGGAGGAATTTGCTCAGATTGAAAATGAGCATTTTATGTTGAGAAATCTCAAGCTTGCAATTCCTATGGCATATTATATTGTTTTCATACAAAATTTTCTTAAAGTTAGAAGCCTTGTGGCCTAGTTTCTACAAACTGTTTAGGACCATATGCTATGTATAATTCATAGGAGCAGCTTCCTGAGACTAAAAATGAGCATTTTAGGTTAAGGAATCTCAAGCTTCCAATTCCTATGGTAGGGAATACTGGTTTCGGTGATGAATATGGCGAATGGAAAGGGGCTCCAGTTATTTGCAATATTAGTGATGTTGCATTATAAATTCCTTGCTTCCTAGAGTCGCCAAATTATTTACCTTTTGCACAATAATATTTTGGATATGATGGAAATAATTCAAGGAATTCCACATATGCATTAACCTGCACATAAACATTGTTGTGATATAAAAAGATTCTTACTTGCAATGAATGTTGTGAGCAAATATTGCCTTAGTAGAAAATTGATATCATCGATACAATCGTCAAATAGATCGAAATATGTGTTAGTTTGATGTTTCTTCTAAGTTCTAACTGCATTATCAAATTTGATCTAATTAAAATATCCCAAGCTCTAGAGAATATTTTTCTTGTAACTGAGATATTTTATGGAAAGAGAATCAAGAAACATTTTTCTTGTTAAAGGCATCAAGAGATTGATGCCATACCAAATTGAAATTTTTGTGTTTATAAATAAATGATTCATTTCCAATTTTAGATATTACATGAAGTACAACTACCAGGGAAAATTGATGAAAAAAATCACAGAGTCCAAGATACCGAGGGAGAGATAAATACAAGCGAGTGGTTCAAAAATTATCAAAGAACAAAAAGAAGACCAAACATGTCAAAATGTCCAGAGGATCTTCTTGAGAAGATACTGCTAGAGAATTCCACTGATGTATTAAGAGTCAAGAAATTTTTTACAGAGAGCCTAAGAATGAACCTAATAATACAAAATAATATTTCATCTTCATAAAGGATGAAAATAAATGATGATGTTGGACTCTACTTCAACAACTGTAGGATGTTAGAATGAAATTGGACCATGTTGAAGTACTAATGATGAAGTTCATGTAGACCAATTCAAGTGCTTCAAAGAAAATTCAATTAATTTCCAATTAAGAATGGATGTTCAAAATATAAATGTAGAATTCTAATACAATTACAATAGTTCTAGGAAATTTGATCTCTCATTGTATGTCACTTCTGTTAGCACTTTGTAATTTTCCCTAGGTTGACGAGAGAAATATCAGAGGTAACCACAAACCTAATTTAGGCTAAGGTCCACCCCCCTAGCCTTGGAGAAGGCTCTCTCACTATCTTGTGTTATCAATCAAATGAATGACTGATAGGATCTAGTCTTAGGCTGGTTATACTGATCAAAAAATAGTTCAAGATTTGTTTTTTTTTCATTGAATGAGGGTGCAGAGGGAATAACTACTTATGATTAGAGCACTGTTACAGATCCAAATGAATAAGGGATATGATGTAAGTGAAATAGGGGCAAGATAGGAAGACTTACTGGAAATCAATCAAAATTCATTATAGTGGAAGGATGAGAGAGGTAAGAGAAAAATGACAAATTGAGCATCAAGCCACATATGAGTTCAAATTTCCATAGAAGAAAATGACACATCTATGATCAGCTGAATCAATCAGAGCAATACATGAATTCTGAAAAATCTCCTTTCAAGCTGATCGTGAGGAAGTTATATAGTATGAAGCTATATATTAGAAACATATTTGAAAGAAATACATATCACATCACAAGAGAAAAAACATACCAATACTTATGACACATGTATCACTGTCCAAATTACATCCGCCTTCTTCTATTCATTTGGAAAAAAGATACAAAATTTCAAAAATCTCTAGTCTAGCCTCTTACACTACCAACCATAACTATTTTCCATGTATTTAAGTCATTATATACAATGAGGAATTCGAATTACCACTCTAGGTGGTCAAATTCGCTCCATAGAAGTCAAATGGGCTAGATACAATGCATCTTTACTTGATATGTAGAAAAATTGGAACTGCTATATCAAGACTAATACAATTTAGAAACATCGACCAAGTTGGAATATTTGTTTAACAACTCAAAATAACTGAATTTAAACTTATCAAAACTTATCCAATAACCAAAATTACTTCTAGAAGTTCCAAAATTCGAAAATTTCCAAAATAAAATTGACTGATATGTTTGCGCAATAGTTGCACAACAGAGGGCATAAGTCTTCAAATTGGTGTGGTTGCAGGTGGTTTTTGTGCAAAACTGAGTATGTAGATGTGCTTGAGATGACCTGGTGTTGATGTATAACCCACTGAGTGCTTCCTTCCATGCTTACAAGCCTTCAAAATGACTATTTTTAGTTTGCACAACAAATGCGTAGCAAGTCTGCTATGAAACAGGGACCGAATTTATGGAAACATAGGGTTCAAAGACGAAATCATATATCTTGAATCTTGCCAGTTGTTACAAAAAAGAGGGAATTTTTTGTAGATGAGAGTTTTCTTGAGAGAAACTTCTCTCAGTTTCAAAAAATTCCTATCCATCTCCTCACAATATGCACCCTAACATCATAACTAAAACATGAAATGCTAAAACCTGAAAAATAGACTGTAAATATGCATTTTACTCTTCCAATACATGATACCTGTACATAAACTGAAGGAGGTTTTTTTCCTTGGCTTGTTCTTGGAAAAAACCTCTTTCGGTTTTTTTAAGTTCATTTCCATTTGGTCCTAAAACACTTTTGAAAATGATGAAAAAAACAATTAGTTTCATAACAAATTCATATCAGAGTGTGGCAAACCTCCATGGTTGATATGGTTGCGAAAATTTCCTAGAAAAACGGAGAAAATGGGCATGTTTGTAATGAAAGTTAGATGGTGTAGAACCCCTGAAGTATTTTTTTCAATTCCTGCAAACCTTCAAGATAGCTAAATCCAACTTGCATAGCATATGCATAACGACCATGTACCTTGAGCTTAAACCTCCTCCTTCAACTATGCATCCTTCTTTGAAACCTCATACTAGTTCAGAGCTCGAATTTCACTTTGGATGAAGGAGAAACAAGGGATGGCTTGCAAAATTTTTGAATTTAATGCCACCACAAGCCCTCTCATGTCATGATGACGAAATTTGAAATCATGGAGGTATGAGAAGTATAAACTGCTAACAGACCCATGACATGACCCCTTCAACTCTAATAATGACCCCTCATGGACTATTATACCTTTACAAATTCGAATTAGGGCTAAAAGACCCCTTTATGACATGAAAATTTACAATGACCTTAACTCATATGACTCTTTATACAATGACCCTTTAGACTATGACATTTAGTGACTCATAGGCTAAAATTGAAAAAAAGACCCCCAAAATGAAATAGTAAGATAGGAAAACACACTTTGATTCCTAGATTATAGGATCCTAACAACTTCCATCATTTTATTTTTGAAAGAATCATTCTACAAATATACACCATTCCCAAAGTTACTAATGCACTCTATGAAGGCACACGTTTTGTAGGAGTATCAAAATATTAGCTAAAGCTAAATTGTAGAAAGAGAGATGTGAATCACAAGTCTCAATTTTATTTGTATTAGATTCTAATTTCATGAAAGTATTTGTTTTCCCATTAATTTTCAATACTTTCTAATTAAGAATTTATATTATAACGTACAATTTTGCATCATAAATTTTAGGGCATATTTTGAGAATTCGAGTACCTCCCTTGCCTTATACACCATGTCCTATTGGATCAAAGTGGATTCAAGTTACCAAGTTCCAGTGATAAAGTGTCAAGCGTTTGGCCAGAATCAAGGTTGAATTCAACATAGTTGCAAAGAGCAGGGACTGAATAAAACGTGAACAAAAGGGATAATAGAGAGGCATGGTTAGGTTGACACACAAGCAATGATAATATATTGAAATATAACTGTAACTTTGCCTACAAATAGATGATTATGCATGAGTTCATCCCCCCCCAAAAAATAGAACATACCAACACGGTATACTCAAAATGGTTGGAATTATGCATGAGTTCAGAGTCACCACCATGGCTCGTGAAAATTTATTTGGACATTTCACCATGATTTATTACAACTCTATAATGGAATTTTGTGGAGTAATACAAGCTACCTGTAAGACAAAGTTTTTCCCCAGTTCCTATAACTAGCTACCCATCCTGCCTGTTAAACCATACAGATCTTACATACAACATAGGTATATACCCCCATGCCACCAATGCCTCAACATCCTCTTAAGCCTTCTATCCTTCTATAAAAGACATGATTAATAATTTAATTGAGTATAAATCACCACTTCTGTGACCCTACGGGCCCACTATTTTACCACTTGTCTCTTTATCTTGTTATCACCCAACCATGTGGGCCCACTATTTTACCACTTGTCTATCTTATAATAACCCAAGATGCATGATGGACAACAAAAAAAAGAGCTCTATTTCGATGACACGTCTGGTTACTTTCCATGAAAGACAAATTGAAAAGTTGGCATTTAATGAGGAAGGTTCTAGTCAAGTGATAATAGGCATTACCTCCTATTATTTGAATCAATGAGTCTATTCAATGGAGGGTAATTTTTTGCTGGAGAACCCCATAAGCCAGAGCCGAGTCAAATATTATCTATTCTGAAAATAGGAGAAGCAACATTACAAGAGGAAGCGTCTCCGGACAATAGTAGGTAGCAGACAATATAGAAATCAACTCACCAGTTCAACAGACTGGATAGGGATGTGAGGGATGATATGATAAGAGAACGTCAACCAGGGAATTCTTATAGAGTACTCCTATAGAATTTGATGGCCTCCTGCGTGTAGAGATTGAGGCCTCAGACTTATGAGTTTCCGGGCTTTATGATGAAGATGACTAATGCTGCAAAAAGTATGGGTCGAACTTGGCTACACAAAATGGGGTCAAGTATGCCATGGAGAATCCTAGCTCATATGTCCACAACAACATTATGGGATTATGGGATTGGCTAATTTGTTTGAGATCTACAAGTTTTCAAACCCACAACACCCAAAACCTGTTGTTGTGTGTTCTCTTTGAGCTCGGTATATGGTTTGAATAATGAGAGCCCTTTCTATGAGCAAGACCAAACATATCATCCTACTAAAGGGACTTCACATACATCGATGACATTGTTAAGGGCTGCATTGGTTCTCTTGACACTATGGACAAGAGAACAAGAGGTGGAGGATTATGGAGGAATTGCTAAAAGTGAAGGCTAGGAAGAATATGCTTAGAATTCCAAATAATGGAGACACGCCCTTCACATATTCCAATGTCACCCTTGGAAGCATGGAGTTGGGTTACATGCCCACTACAGATCTCAAAACAAGTCTGAACAACTTTGTGAAATGCCGCTTGAGCTATTATGGTGTACTTGCCAGGATCCCATGAACGTGTAAGCTAACGAACATGTAAGCTAACTTCTTCTCATAGTTTTCATATTCATATGACACAATGACAAAACATGTAAGATAATGAACAAGTAAACTAACTTCATCTCATATTTTACATATTTATATGACACAATGGAAATACCTATGTGAAATTTATGAAGACAAAGGCTTATTAATATTTGCAATTGCAATTATTGCACCTGTAAAAATAAGTTTTTCCTCTCTTTTATTCCTGGCTTGCAAAATCGCTAACTTTAATCCTTATGACCTTATGACATGCTAACTTTAATCCTTATGACCTTATGACTTGGTAACTTTGATCCTTATGACATTCTTAGCTTGTAGGATCGTCCCTGACTCATTTGTTCATTCCAAAAGGTAAACCCACATACCTTGCAGACAAAGACACAAAGCCAAAAAGTAAGTAGCTCAAGTTGTAGAGGCAACATCAGAATCAAACCCTGTTTCTCTTCGCCCTCAACTACAATGACTTTGGTAAGCTTCTAACAACTTAGATTGCATGTCAAAGTTAGATTCAAAAACTTATGGTCATCGTTATTAATACAAGATTGACAGTGCCATATTAGTTGTATCATAACTATGTATGGTTTACTGGAAGAACTGAATCACACACAAACTCAAAATCCCTCTTCCTTTCCATTTAATCTGATATGGATTATATAGCTTAAAGAGCCCAAAGCTCTAGGAATCATACATGATATGTGTAGATAAACATATTGAAGATGAAAGAGTTGTGGAAACCAACAATACATGAGACATGTACAACTTATTGTGATGGTTTAGAGATTTGCTTGGGCAAGACCAACTAGATGGAAAATGGTTTGAAAATATACCAAAAGTAGATGAAACAACACTTATACAATGACTCAGGGTCATTACTAACCAAGAAAGTGACAGTGATGGAAAGTGTAGAAGCAATGCTGGCAAGTGTAGGAACAATGGTGAGCCATGTGTATGTTTACACATGAGGTTACTGTCGTAGCATCACTCTTTAGAAAAGATATGATCATGTAATTTTAGTGTAACGTAAAATGTTATATACTAATGTTAGCATTAGTCAATTGAAACTAAAACTTTCTCAATGAATTGAGACTTATCATAAGCTTGCACATATTTTGCTTCGATATAAGGCCAAATAAGGTCTCTAAATTTCGTAATGATTGACATAGTGACTGAGAATTTTCTTATTGGTTGAATAAAATTCTTTATAAAATATAACCTTAAATTTGCCTAAGTAATCTGAAGCTCATTTTAGGAAGTCATAAGGCACCATACACCATAGGTCATAAACTCAAGACGTCTCTATTTTTTAGAATAATTACCTTGGTTTTTGTGCAAAATAATAAAATAGAAAAAGTTAATAACAATTTTCCCACGGAAACTAATAAAAAGGAGAACATCCCATTCTCATGAATATACAAGGAGGAGACCATTCCATTGTCATGAAGATACAAAAAAGACACCATTCCATTCTCATGGATATACAAGGAAGAGATCATTCCACCCTAAGTAATGGTACGAGATGAGAGATGATAAAAATCACACTTATGTTACCCTAACATGTTAAGAGAAAATAAAGTTGATATGCCAAAGATTTAACATTAAAAATATACATAGTTGTAGAGAATATATAAAATAATTTATGATTAATAACTATAATGAAAAATTAAGCGATTTATAAATTAGGATAGGAACATTGTTAATTATTATTTTTATTTATAATATTAATAAAATAAAAATGTGAAAGTTTTCTAAAATCATAAATTATTTATAGTTTTTTTTATTAAATTAATTTATTAAAAAAAATAGTTTGAGTGGGCCTAATGGTTAAGAGCATGTGTTCCCTCTTAAGAGGTCACAGGTTCAGAAACACTAGAGGACAAAATATGTATGCCTTCGTAGACTTAGCAGTGAAATCATTGCCCCACAAGTGGACCCCTTGTCCCACAAACAAAGGGGTCTCATACACCAATTTGGTGTCTGACTACAGGTGGGCCCCTTGTCCCACAAACAAAAGGGTCTCATACACCAATTTGGTGTCTCACTTAGTTTTGACGTTAAAATTAAATGATAATAATAATAATAATAATAATAATAATAATTTTCATTGTATATGGATTAAATTTTAATTTAACTAAAATATTCATATACCAAATATTGAGAATTATTTTAGATATGTTATTAATTAATTAAAAAATGTTATATGAATATGAGTTAGGATTTTTTTGAGATAAAGTATTAATAAATATAGTATTATAACAAAGTCTATTTACAAACAAAAAATTAGACCATCATAAAATGATGAAAAATCTCAACCATATAAAATATATAATAAAATAAATATTACTTAAAATAAATACTAATAACTATTTTCCAACGATTTAATTTATATAACTATACACATTAAAAAAAAACAACAACATAATCTAATAAAAAAAAAAAAAAAAAACAACAACAACATAACCTCTAATCTAAAACCACTTGTGATAATTCATAACTAGAACTAAAACAACTTGTAATAATTCATAACTAAAACTAAAAGCAGTATAAAAATAATTAAATCAAAACGACATTGATATCTTGAAATGAACCGTTGCGAGCAAAGAGTCATCAGCGTGAAATGCCCCATGAAGTCCATAGAAATCAATATACAAGCGGTACCGTGAAACAAAAACAGTCTGATCAGTGTTCAAATATTGCATAGCTTATAATTTCAGGAACAGATTATCAGCAGCTTCGATGTCGTCTTCTCTAAGTACGCTCTTGGACGGTTTTCATTATGGTGTTTCATGCATAAAGGGCGACAAAGGAAAGATGGAGGATTTCCACAAGGCCACAACTTTCAATATTCGTCCTCTGCCAACTTCCAAACAATCAGAGTCACAGTCACAGTCACTCCATGTCCCCTTTTTTGGTGTATTTGATGGTCACGGAGGCAGGAAAGCTGCAAATTTTGCCGCAGAAAATCTCGGGCAGAATATTGTGGACGCTCTGGCCAATATACATCTCAGCGGCCAGGAGGTGGCATAGGAATTAAAAAAGAAGAATAGTATTGAAGAGGCAATGAGAGCCGGGTACTTGAAAACAGATGAAGGCTTTTTGAGCAAGGGAATTGACGTGGTTAGCGGTACTACTTGCCTAAGTGCTGTGATCATAGATGGGAACTTATTAGTTGTTTCTAATGCTGGGGATAGCCGAGCAGTTATTAGCAGAAGAAGGGGAGAGGCCCAAGCTCTGACACGTGATCACAAACCTGGAAGGCCAGACGAGCAACAACGCATAGAGAATCGGGGTGGATCTGTTTTTCGCATCGGCAGAGTTTGGCGAGTTCAGGGAGCGCTAGCAGTGTCCAGGGCAATAGGCGACGCCAACTTCAAACAATGGATATCGGCTGAACCAGATACCACAATTATTCCAATTACAGGGGACTCTGACTTTTTAATTCTGGCATCGGATGGGCTGTGGGACGAGGTGAGTGATCAAGAAGCGGTAGATATTGCGAAGCCTTTTTGCCTCCAGAATGTGGTGCCTGAAGTTAATGGGAAGCCATTAGGAGGTCCTTCAGCTGCTTGCCAGAAGCTGGTGGAGGTAGCACAAGCCAGAGGATCCAATGATGATATAACTGTTATGATAGTTCAACTCTCACATTTTTTGAAGGGTGCGGAAAATCTGTAGATAATCCAGCGTTGCCATCAAGGGTGGGGAATTCCTTAGAGATTCCAACTTACTCAAATTTGATCATTATATGTTTCATTAAACGATGAATACTCCAAAAACAAAGATCCCCCCTTGATAATTTTTTGTTTAATTAATTCCCTGATTATTATAGCAGTTGTCTATAACCAGACTTTTTGAAAGCCTTTCCGGCGGGTTTTTCGGGTCGAAATCCGGCAGGAATTTATTGGAATCGCAAGTTTGATAGCTAGTTTCTGCACAATGAAAGCGTCCCAGGGGTTTTCGAGGGTGTTGAATCCAAATATGCAATTAAAAAACCATTTTAACTGCAAGAAATCAAGATTTAACCTCAATTTCGTCCCTCGGATTCCGTCACCGAATCTCCAAAAATCTATAATTTTGATTTGAAAAAAATTTGATTTATTATTTAAATAATTAACTAGTAAATTTCAAAAATAAAATATGTATGGTTAATATTTATATTATTTTTATTTTTAAAATATTTATAATATTATAATGTTAAAATTATAATTTATTTAATGTAATTAATATACCTATTTTGTTAATGCCTCTCTAAACATAATTATGACCATATATTAATATATTATAGGCTAACAAATATCTTGTTTAGCCTAGAGGTTCTAGTGTGATGTGTAACCTCTAGTGTGATGTGTAACACTTCGTCATCAAAGTTGAATTTTTGCTCATGTTCGCTAAATAAAAATAAAATAAAATAACTATACAAAACAATTAAATAAAAAGAATTAAATAACTATATAAAACATTTAAATAATGTTTGCTCATAAAAAAAATTACACTTAACTTATAACCACATATCGACATATTGGAACCCAATCTTTTCATACTCACTAATTTATAACTTCTTTAATCCAATCACTGATATATATACATTAATACCATTAATACATTGGACAAAAAGTTTATATATATATATATATAGATATTCATTTTGGACTATATATATATATATATATATATATATATATATATATATATATTTTAATGATCTTGGTTACTTTCCTGAGTGGACAATTTCATATAACATACATCGAGATTCCCATTTCATACAAACTTAAACCATATTTTTACATAGTAATAAGGTTTCCACTTTGTTAAATTATTGGTGCAACACTCCAGAAATAACTTTCTCCAGCCTGGATTTGTGTGTTTGCACAGGACCCACAGATAGTCCAAATTTCATGTCTTGAACTTCGTATTAAATGGAGCCAGGACAAAGGACAAATATTAAATGTCACAACAAATATATAGCCTTCTATCAGGCATTTAAGACACCCTAACATGACATTGTAGAGTTATTGGATCATATACTATGGCATATGAACCAATAATTGCTAATTTTCCAGCCATCATCCTTGTTAAGATTACTTGGCCTCCTTTCAATTTCAATGGCCTCCCTAAACTTTCTGGTGATGAAAAGGAGCAATCCTAGCAATGACTCAAGACTACTCAATGCATATATGATGGTTAGTCTTCTCCACACGTTCTATAAAAGTTGAAGACCAGGTCCTCCCATGCTTAATGTCGATTGTGTGCTCATGAATTTTTTGATTAATAGAGTGCCCAATTTCACCAACATAGGAGGTCCCTAAAGAACATGGAATAACATAAGCACCTTTCACATCCTTGGGGTCAACAGGGTTTTTTACAGAAAACACCTGGTGGGAGAAAGAACCATATATTAATATATTATAGGCTAACAAATATCTTGTTTAGCCTAGAGGTTTTAGTGTGATGTGTAACACTTCGTCATCAAAGTTGAATTTTTGCTCATGTTCGCTAAATAAAAATAAAATAAAATAACTATACAAAACAATTAAATAACTATATAAAACATTTAAATAATGTCTGCTCATAAAAACAGTTACACTTAACTTATAAACACATATCGACATATTGGAAGCCGATCTTTTCATACTCACTAATTTATAACTTCTTTAATCCAATCACTAATATATATACATTAATACCATTAATACATTGGACAAAAAGTTTATATATATATATATATATATATATATATATATATATATATATATATATATATATATATATATATATATATTTTAATGATCTTGGTTACTTTCCTGAGTGGACAATTTCATATAACTTACACCGAGATTCCCATTTCATAGAAACTTAAACCATATTTTTACATAGTAATAAGGTTTCCACTTTGTTAAATTTTTGGTGCAACACTCTAGAAATAACTTTCTCCAGCCTGGATTTGTGTGTTTGCACAGGACCCACAGATAGTCCAAATTTCATGTCTTGAAATTTGTATTAAATGGAGCCAGGACAAAGGACAAATATTAAATGTCACAACAAATATCTAGCCTTTTATCAGGCATTTAAGAAACCCTAACATGACATTGTAGAGTTATTGGATCATATACTATGGCATATGAACCAATAATTGCTAATTTTCCAGCCATCATCCTTGTTAAGATTACTTGGCCTCCTTTCAATTTCAATGGCCTCCCTAAACTTTCTGGTGATGAAAAGGAGCAATCCTAGCAATGACTCAAGACTACTTAATGCATATATGATGGTTAGTCTTCTCCAAGCGTTCTGTAAAAGTTGAAGACCAGGTCCTCCCATGCTTAATGTCGATTGTGTGCTCATGAATTTTTTGATTAATAGAGTGCCCAATTTCACCAACATAGGAGGTCCCAAGTAAACATGGAATAACATAAGCAACTTTCACATCCTCGGGGTCAATAGGGTTTTCTACAGACCTTAGTGAGCTACGAATGGTGTTAAGGGGTCTAACATTGAGGGAATATTATGATTCCTTATGATTCTCACAATCTTGTTAGTGGTCCCCTAGATGAAAGGGAGATGCACCCTTGGGATTTGATATTTAGGGTCTTTCTTAACCTTGCGACCTATGCTAGCTTTAAGGAAAGCTTTAAGACTTTGTTGCCTACTATATCCATTATTAACAAAAACATTAAGGAGATGGGCTTTCTCTTTATAAAGGTGGTTTTCATCAGAGATTCTCATCGCATGAGTAGCTAGCGTTTTGAGAAAACCAAACTTTTGAGCAGGGAAATGATGAGACTTGGCATGAAGATACTACTCAATGTGAGTTTTCATTTGAAAACACCTAGTGGGAGAAAGAACCATCATCCTTCTTTGAAATGAGAACATCAAGAAAAGGCAGGAACTTGTAAACTTCCTGCTCCACAGTGAACTTTATGGAGATAGATTCATTGTTGAGATGTTAGAAAAATTGATCTAACTTTTCTTGGCCATGAGACTAGACAACACAAGTGTCATCTCCAAACCTTTTCCATAGCTTGGGCTGGAAACAAGCAAAGGCCAAAGCCTTGGCTTTCTTTTTGTCATTGATGGAAAAAGTAATTAATTAATAATGTTCCTTAATAGGATTTCCAAGGATTAATGGTTATTGGCTTGTGATCAAATGTGAGATCCAAGTGGAGCTGTGCAGAAAGAAATCCAATCTTTAACTACGTGTGGGCATTATATGTAACTATTTACTGAGTGAGTTGATTTCTGAGATGATGATTTTTTGAAAGGTTTTCGAATATTGAAAGGCTCATCTTCCCTTTTTTTCTTCAATTCTTTTGGGTTGTGTTGCAATTTCCGTAAGCAAGATCAAATTTTCTTTCTTTCACTGCCACAAAAAAGATCCACTTTAATATGAGGGAGAAGATCTAATTATAATCTAAATTAAATGAATTATAATTTAAATTAATATTCAAATTAATTACTTAATGAAGTAATTTGAATGAGCAAGATTACATTGGTGGCATGTTTATGGAGTTATCTTTGTTGTATCATTTTCAAGTCTTTGGTTTTCTTCACCTCTTTTGAGGTAGGAAAATATTCACATGGTGATGATTAGTAATTTTAGGTGGGGTATATTTTCTTTTGGTGTGGTTTTTTTAGAAAATTTGATAATGATATTGTAGTGGTAGTGGCAAGTTAAAAAGTTTGATATTGCTTATCCAAAATTATTCCAAATAGTTACAGTAAAAGAAAAACATTTCAATATACCAAAACCCTTCATAAATAAACTAACTGAGTAAATAGTTACAATCAATGACCACAAATAGTGAAATATTGAGGATTTATTTCTTTTGGCATCATTAGTAAATCAATGGATGATTATATATAGACATGGAACAAAAAAACTCACTTGGATCTCACATTTTATAGCAAGAAAATAGCCCTTATTGCTTAGAAAACATAATAAGGAAGATTTCTAATTAATTAGTTATTCCATCAATACCTATCACACCACTAGAGCACCCCTCAAGTTAAGGAAAATCAAGTCCTCTAAGAAGGCAACACCAACGAGGTTCCTCACAATGGAAGTGAACAAATGACAAGTAATTCAATCCCATACTACACCTATTTCCCTTATACTTTATCACATGTTAGATATATTATGCTTGCGGAATTAGCATCCAATATTAACACAAGTATAATTCCAAACACTCATCCATAAACATCCTGTATCATCCACATATACATGTGTGCTACATTAAAAATGTCACAATACAATGACACATTGTTACATATAAACATCCCCTATAAAATGTACATTAATAATGTGCATGGGGTGAGACCCCCTTCCTCACCAAAATATGTCAATATAAAATATGATATTGCTACAATAATACAATGTACAATAATGGAGAAAGCCTCCAAGTATTCTATACTTAAGCTTCCCAATCTTAACGTCCCAATACACTGGAAAAACAGTTCCAATAATCCTACACACCCTAGCTGAGCACCCTTAGCGTATGGAAAGGGTTCTCCACCCAACTATCTAAAACATGAAACAAATCTATACTCTTGCTATAGATAGGTTTGGTAGGCCTTTCCCAACATTTCCCTACAATTGGATATGAAATCAAATGAGAAATCACCCTAGAATGGGTGGATAGGGTCCCTGTTACCCTAACTATCCACCCTAACGAGTTGTTGAGCCACCCAACCCCTATTTTCAAACCTATGATCTTGTTTCTCTCTACCAATGTTTAGAAACCCCTTTACATGTTTCCCTTTGAAAATACATCGAAATGAATTCCATCTAGAAACTCCATTGTCTACCCCACATCCAAATTGAAGAGATCTAAAAAATAATTAGTTTGGAATTTAATAATTCAATCCTCTCGTGATGATAAAATGTATGCAACCAAACTCTAAGGTGCTCCATCAAGTAGCTAGACCCACTACTCCTACCATTGTCCATGTCGCTCCACTCCTCATCTATCCTCATATATCAAAACATGTTACTCACACATCTATGAAGAAGGAAAGTCCCACTTGCCTCATCATCTCATTTACATACCAAGTGGTCTCCATATATTTCCAAGTCCTCCTCCTCAAGAAGGCTCTCTAGATCAGGGAAAAATTGACCTCATCAATCATCCCAAACTACAAATCATGCTACAATGGCTAACTCTCTGAGACTCAACCTATTGAATAAGTTTCACACCAAGGTGGCATCATAACTGCAACCAAATTTACCCAACTATATCATTGGGTCATGTGAATAGGTTATCTCAAAATTCATCTTTGTTTTCCAAGCATGCTCCAAAGAGACACATCCCATACTACGTCTGAATTAGGTGGAACTTAGTTTACCCAAGTCATTGATTCAATCTCATCATGAAATTAGAAATACTCCAAGATCACCACTTATAACCAAATTAAGGCTCCATTGGTCACAACTAAAAGTCCATCAACCTGTCATCTTAGGCTCCTTGAACCCAAGGCAACATCATCTTGATCATCATGTTGTCTCAATGGATAGCTCATTTATCAATCAATGTATCCACCCCCTCATAGGTCACCAAGATCTCATCTCGGTTCACATTGATGTTCCAATGAAGAAGTCCAACCAAACCATGACGATATATAAGCTCATATGATATTTTTCCATTCTACTTCTAGTGATCTCGTCCAAACAATCTCATTTGTTTAGTTGTGTTGAATGCTTGGCCAATCCATTGTTGGAAAATAAAAAAGGCGGAAATATTGTCTTTATGTTGATAATTACTTGCGATATTATTATGTTCTTATTAGCTTTCTTGTGTTCTTATTTTATCTTAGTTCATAAAGCAATTACAAAATCCATAACATGAAGATCAAAGACACTAGATGTAGGTGGACATCCAGGGAAAAACCCCTATCTAGGGGAAAACCTAGTCAAAAACTCTTCCTTCAATAGTTTCACGAGATGATCCAAGACTCTTTGACCTAGACACATACATCCTCCAGTCATCAAGTCAGCCCTTCCATTCTTCTGCAGATGATAACCTTCTGTTGGTACCATCCCATGACCTCCTTTTTCCTCCTAAAACATATCATTTGCATATCATATATCTCTTAGAATCCTTGAAAATTGATTAGTTAATAGTCCTATAGTTATTAAAATGCATTGAAATTGATTTAGGAGTTTTATGTTAAAGAATTAGAAGTTTTTGGTAAAATGGTTACAGGAAGTTCCAACATCCTGTAATTAGCTCATTGTTTGACATGTGGCATAACAGCTGGGTTAGAGCGAAAGGCATGGATGAAAAGTAGAATGTCCAAGCATGGACGAATACCTATCCCACAGCAGAATCGACCCTCCTACATGCGCGGTCAACACAGGTCAAAGCATGGCAAACTGGCGACAAAGGCAGTAACAACAGCACATTCTAATTTGATTTAGTTTTTGTTCTTTTTGAAATCAGTTTAGGATGGAAACATTTTGAAAATCTCGATGTAGTAGAAGCGACAACAACCATATTCTGAATGTACATTCATTTTCGAAATGACATGGTTGTAAATAGACATATGTAAATACAGTCCGGGTAATGAATGATGGTTAATCGTTGTATCATTCTGAAACAGAGTTTTTGAACTTAATACTAAGACTCCAGTTACAGTCACGACCCTTGTCTTGTGCATTGATTTGATAGCCGGTTGAATACAGTCCAGTATACCTCTGGAACGCGGACGGGCCCTGCGTTAAACTGGTATACTGTCCTTTTCATTTTATTCGCACTTAGGGTATTATATGGTTTGCACAGTAGTTACGTTTGGTTTCCGATTTCAATAGCTCTTGATTTCCATCGAATGTATATGGTTTGCGTTTGTGATAATGCTTGAACAGTCATCGCTGAGATCTTGAAGCGCGTCCTATAAGGGATTCGATCCCTGTGTTGTCTTTTAAAAGCAATGTCATGAACCTTGTTTTCATTTCAAAATCCATTTATGATCTTTGTATATTTTTATCTTGTATAAATATTAGTGAATGCTGGGTGTTTGCTGAACAAGGGTTTTATGTGTGATGTCTCTGTAAGGAGATCGAAATCTTGGTTTGCAGTGATACACAATGTTTAGGTTCAGTGTTTAATTTGGTAAATGCATTTAATGATAGTATTGTAATCAGGTATATTAGCAGAGTGACCTGAGTGTTTGGATGATAGGTAACATACCCCAATCTTTCGTAAAGAAGTCCTGTGACCTACATCATAACCACTTAGCCAACAATCCTTTATGTCTATATACTTTAGACGCATGCCTCTAAGCTTATGCATCCTGGTCGATAATAAATATAGTCTAGTCTAGTACCCTAGCTAGAACACTACATTTTGGTGCCGTTGCCGGGGAGGCGTACTTAAAGGATTCAAACAAAAAGAAAAAAATTTCAATACACAAAAGTAAACAAAAACACAGTTAGAAATCATGTTCATTTATGCCTAGATTTAGAGACAGTCAAGGTAGATTTGTAAAAACCCCCCACCATCTAAAAACTAACCCATCATCAGCAGGAGCAGACTCTCTAGGGAATACAACACCAGCTGAGGAAGTTATCCAAACATTGGAAGAAAAATTTTATTCAGGACAGGAACTTACTGTTATTGAAAGGGAAAATTTATTCACACACAAATCGCAGAAGAAGCACTTTCCTAGACCTTCCACACAAGGAGAAAGTAGTACAGTGACCGAACAATCTTCCTTTCTCCTTTTTCCACCAAGTGACACTGACACAGAGAGACCAATTAAAATGGCTGAGGAAGGATCTGGATCAGTACCACGCCAAGGAGATGAAGAGGAGTCAACTTTTAAGTTCCCTATACATGAACCACAGGAGGATGATGAGATCAAAATGAAAAACATACCCCCATCCGTGCTACCAAATTTCTATGTTATGGCTTCAGAGGATCCAGACTCATTCTTGTTCGAGTTTGAAATTGTATGTCGAACTTATGGTTATACAGATGATGCCCATAGGCTCAGATTGTTCCCAGCCACATTAAAGGCATCAGCCTTAAAATGGTTCATGGGGCTTGGTGAGCATGCTATAGTTGATTGGGATGGCATGAGGAGAATATTTCTTAGGAAATATCAGCCTTATTGCAGATCCAAAGACTCTAAAGATGATATCTTTAGAATGAGCCAGCAAGAGGATGAAACCTTAGAGGAATATTTAGAACGGTTTGTCTACAACTTACAAAAATATAAACACCGAACTATGCCTCTTGATCTGGTCCGCACAATATTCTTGAAAGGTATCCGAGAGGAATACATGGATGATCTCAACTTGATGGGCAAAGGTGACATTTCTGCCTTACCCTTTGAAGAAATCGCTGAGTTGTGCGAAAAATATTCAAGGAGTAAAGCTAAAATGGGAAAGAGAAGCCTGTCATCAAGGGTCACAAAATCTGCCTCTGCGAGTGTCACAAGGGCTGAAATAGGGAATCTTTTAGAAGAGTTTAAAACAGATCTGTTAAGCACTCTAGGGAACCAAATTGAAACTTTAAAAGCCAAGAAGAAACAAGAAGATGAAGATCATGTCATGGCTATCTTCTGCCCAAAATGCCGAAAGAAACATGCATTAAAAGACTGCCCTCTAAAAAACATCCAAGTTTGTGCTTTCTGTACTGAACATCATGATATGTTTAATTGTCCTAAAGTTAAAGTTTTGCAGAACTGTAATATGGCAGCCAATGCAGAGATGGAAAACGTGTATTACATGGGTGCAAAGTGACCATGGCAGCCAAGGCCAGCACCTCAAGGTATGTTTCCAAATCAAAATCTGCAATTTCCTATGAATGATCAAATGTATGCACAAAACTCATGGAATGTACGCATGCGATGGCAACACCAAAACCAACCACAACACCAATGGAGACCGTCTCAACAGTACTCCCAATCTTATCATACATATCCTCAATCATACCCAACTTACTCACAACCATATCAACAATACCAACAGCCGTATCCATCACATTCTCAACCATATCAGCAGTATCCTCAGCAAGTTGTTTATCAGCCCCAACCTCCTCAACAAGCACTGCTTGCTCCTCCACCAATAAATGCACCACAACTGCAATTTCCAGCTAACTCACAACCTCCCAGACCCACTCAAATCCCTGCTCAAACTGTCCCAAATCCGAATAATAGAGCAGAGAGGCCAGCCTACAATGTAGAAGAGGGAACCTCATATTCCACACTGCCTTTGCAAAATATTAACTTGAGGTCTGGTAGGGTACTCCACAAAGATTCTCCAATAACAGATAAGCAAGAAGAAAACACCGAAAATGAAAATGAAATGACAAATCAAAGAAAACCAAACAATGATACCAAAGACAAACAGATGCAACCACTGCATCCACCTTTTCCAGACCGATTGGTCCAAATAAAACCTCCACTGTCTATACCACAGTTTGATGTCTTAAATGAACTCAAGAATGTCTACATAAAATTCCACTCCTGCAAGCTATAAAAGACATTCCTATCTATACCAAAGCCATCAAAGACATGTGCCTCAAGAAGTCTGCTAGAAAAAGGATTGATCCTCAAACCATTCATGTTTTAGGAAATTTAGCAGGCCTTATGACCAATACCATCTCCATGAAGAAGTATGTTGATCCTGGCATCCCCAAAGTGACCACCATCATTAACAACATATGGATTCCAAACACTTTGATAGATCTTGGAGCCGAAATCAATGTCATGACTCTTGAAACCATGAGAACACTCCAGCTCATAAATTTGCAACATACAACGATTGTTCTAGAACTAGCTGATAGGTCCAAAGTCATTCCTGAAGGGATTTTGGAAGACATCATTGTATCACTGGACTCTTGGGAGTATCCAGTGGATTTCTTAGTCCTTCAACCCAAATCCAATTTAGGAGGACACCCTATCATCCTTGGTAGACCATGGTTAGCGACTGCTGACGCATTTATAGGATGTCGATCGGGCAACATGATCATTTCAAGGGGGACCGAAAGAAAACAACTCACCCTTTATCCATCGTCACAATCACCAGCAGTAACACACAATTTGTGGCTTGATGATAAATTTAATGATAAAGAAGAAGTACAATCTGTTTTTAGCATTGACCAAATCTATGATTTCCAAGAACAAGACAATAATGATTTGGTAGAATTATTCCTTTCTCAACCTGATATGTCTGAAAATTTGAGAAATGAACAATATCATGCTGCAGATGTGCTTCTGGCCCAAAGCTTTCAGGAAACATGCACCATTCAATCTTTGCAAACTACATTTCACGACATTTTTCCAGTTCAATCCATCACCAACACACAGAGTCAGATCATAGAGATTAGTCTAGGGAAAACTCTGAACATAGGCAATCACCTAGACTCATCTCAGCAAGAGAAATTGATTAAACTCTTGAGAAAATACCAAAAAGCCTTTGCTTGGGACTACACCGATATGCATGGGATTCACCCCGACACATGCACTCACCATATCTATACAGATAGCACCATTAAACCAGTGAGGTAACCACAGAGAAGAATGAACCCCATGCTCCAAGATATTGTCAGAGAGGACTTGCAAAAACTTTTGAGAGTTAATTTTATATATCCTATTTCTGACAGTCACTGGGTATCCCCATTGGTTATAGTGCCCAAGAAAAATGGTAAGTGGCGCATTTGTGTTGATTACAGACAGCTGAACAAAGCAACGCTCAAATATTATTTCCCACTACCATTTATTGACCAAGTGTTAGACACCCTTGGCTACAACCAGATCAGGATCGCCTCAGAAGACCAGGACAAAACCACATTCACCTGTCCTTGGGGCACTTATGCTTACAATGTTTTACCATTTGGACTTTGCAATGCTCCAGCTACATTTCAGAGAGCTGTCCTAGCTATTTTCGCTGATTTAATTCATGATTGTGTTGAAGTTTACATGGATGATTTTTCAGTATATGGCAATTCATTTGACCATGCATTAGATAACCTTGAGAGAGTTTTGAAAAGATGTATTGAAGCTAACCTGTCCCTCAGCAATGAAAAGTGCTTTATGATGTTAAACGAAGGGATAGTGTTAGGCCACTATATTTATTTTCAAGGCATCAAGGTTGACCCAGCAAAGATCCAGATCATTGCTGATTTGCCAATTCCACAGAATCAGAGAGAGGTAAGAAGTTTCCTTGGGTATGCAAGCTACTACAGAAGATTCGTTGAACATTTTAGTAAGATAGCTTTACCTTTGTTTAAACTTCTAACCAAAGATGTACTTTTCAACTGGAATGAGAACTGTCAACAAGCATTTGAACAACTCAAAATTAAGTTATCAACCGCACCAATCTTGAGAGGGCCTAATTGGAGCCTACCATTTCATATCTTTACAGATGCATCCGACACTGCAGTAGGTGCATCATTAGGCCAAAAAGAGGAATCTTGTACTTATGCCATTTATTTCATTAGCAAAAATATAACACCTACAGAGTTAAACTACACAGTTACAGAAAAGGAAACACTTGCCATCATTTATGCTGTGAATAAATTTCGACATTACATAACTGGTTATGAGGTCTTTGTACATACTGATCATTCTGCCATTCGACATTTAATGAATAAACCAATAACTAGTGGCAGAGTTACCAGATGGTCATTATTGTTACAGGAATTTAACATCACAGTGTTAGATAGACCAGGCAAAGAGAACCAGGTGGCAGATTTTCTTTCTAGACTACAAAATCCAGGTGAGGTTGTTCCAGTTGAAGATTCTTTTCCAGATGAAAACTTATTTGAAATTTCCATAGTAACTCCTTGGTATGCTGATTTGGCCAATTATTTGTCTACAGGAAGGACAACTCCACACTTTACTGCAAAGGAAAGGAAGAGACTAGTGAAACAAAGTGCTAGATATTCATGGCTTAATGGCGATTTATTTTACATTGGTTATGATATGATCATTAGAAGATGTGCAAGAAATTGAGGTAATTGATATTTTAAAATCTTGCCATGATGAACCGTGTGGTGGGCATTTTGCAGCTAAGCGGACAACATTCAAAGTTCTTACTCTTGGATACTACTGGCCATCCATTTTCAAGGATGCCAAGAAGTATGTAAAGAGTTGTGACAACTGCCAAAGAATGGGCAAGCCCACAGCTACCGATGAGATGCCCCTTCAGCCCCAAGTTCACTTAGAGCCATTTGAAAAATGGGCTCTATACTTTATAGGACCCATTAACCCAACCTCCAATGGTAAAAAGTACATCTTAGTATGTACTGATTACGTCACAAAGTGGGCTGAAGCAAAAGCACTGGTTAGAGCCACCGAACACACAGTAGTAAATTTCCTTTTTGAAGAGATTTTTGTGAGGTATGGAGTACCAAGGGAAATTGTGACTGATCAAGGTACTCAATTCACCTCAAAGCTAGTGAAGGACATTACAGACAAATACCAAATCAAGCATAGGAAAAGTACCCCTTACCATCCACAGGCCAATGGGCAGGTGGAATCAACAAACAAAACCTTGGAAGGCATCATTACTAAAACTGTGGCAATGAACAGGAAAAATTAGGAAGAGAAGCTCAAAGATGCACTCTGGGCTTACAGGATTACCTGGAAAGATACTACAGGCTTTACACCATATCAGTTGGTGTACGACAAAGAGGTAATGCTTCCTATTGAGTTCCAAATACATACTTTTAAACTGGCTGCAGATTTACAAATTGATTTGGACCAAGCACAAAAAGAAAGAATTAAGCAGTTGAACCAGCTGGATGAAATGAGGCAGCAAGCAGAGGAGACCACAACCCTCATGCAAAAACAAAGGAAGCAGTGGCATGATGCACATATTAAGAAGAAGCAGTTCAAGGAAGGTGACTGGGCTTTACTTTTTGACTCAAAATTCAGAGATCATAAAGCCAAGTTCACCACCCATTGGATGGGCCCATATGAAATTATTCAGGCTTACGACAATGGTTCAGTCAAGCTCAAAACTATTGATGGGGAAGGTCACTCCATTACTGTCAATGGTCATCGCCTGAAACTATACACCAAGCCCATCAACAAGCAAGATTTTCTCCATACAGTATCTCAGCAAAGAGAGGTTGAGGTATTGCAGCCCTTAGGTGCAGTATCACTGCCTTAGTTCATTTTCCTTTCAATTTCAGAGTCAAAAAGAAATAAAAAAAATAATATAAAACAAAAACTAAAAAAATATATATATAAACAGAAAAAATAAAAAAAACAATATATATAAAAAAATAATGGGTTAGATGTGAAAAACAGCCTCTGGCACACCCTAACCCCGAATTCCTACTTGAAAACCAATTCGTTGGCGGGTATGAATTCTCTTTCTTTTGTTCACTGTTTGATTTATCAACTGAATCATGACTTGAGGACAAGTCAAAATTTTAGTCGGGGAGAGAGGCATCAGCATTTTCTTCTTTTATCTCTTCATTGTAAATTCTTAAAGATTTCTTATCCTATATCTTCACTGTAAATTTCCAAAGCAGCTTGTTCCAGCATTCCTGACTTCAATAAATAAGCTGTTTCGTCATTGTTTTATCTCAGAGGGACCTGGTTATGAACATTATGCAGGGGGACCTGTTCTGTCCAGACAACTATGCTACCAACACCAGCAGTAATGGGACCTGTTTAAGACACCCAGAAGGGACCTGTTAAAGAGATTGACACCCAGGGCTACTTCAACAAAGTTTCGTCAAGTTTCTACAAGAATTTCATCAAGCTTCTACAAGGATTTGGGCACCAAGATTCCATCAAATGCCCAACCTCAATGAACCTGTATACATATAAGGAGCTGCATGAACATCTTCAAATCTTTCTCAAGGGACCTGTTGCATTCAATCTTTCTCAAGGGACTTGTTACATCTTCAAATCTTTCTAAAGGGACCTGTGCATCCAATCTTTCTTAGGGGACTTGTTACAACAAGCAAAAGAACAGTCTTAAGGGACTAGTCCTACTCAGCATGTCAATACAACAACGACCAACAAAAGAGTAATATGTTTCTTATTCTTAACATTTAATTTCTTAGATTGATTTTTAATGTAAATTTGATGACTGTGACTGTTATGATCGATTTCAAGGACACCTACATTTCCTATCATCCCTTATTCCACCGATTCTTATCAACCTATTCATACTTCTAAACCCATTACCAACACATCAACCTTGTCATACATCCTACAGCCATACCAACATCCTCCATCTGACCGAATACCAACCGAAACAGGACACGTGGTGGATTGTGTTTTTAAATAAAAGGGAAAGAAACAAATGTAAAGCGGCCTATTCATTGTATTCCACACGGCCAAATTATGACTCCACCACCCGACGTACCCAAGTGATTAAAGGGACTCCCCGAAATCATACCCAACATTATATATATACGCTCCCAGCGCTCTTGTGGTGACATCTATGCAAGTGTACAACACTCCTCTATTCTAAAAAATGAATACGCTGTGAGTAAGTACTGCTGGTTATCCCACCATCATTTTCGGTTATCTTACGTTGGCATTTGATTTCCCGTGACTTTCAAAGTAGAATTAGAAGCAGTGAGCGTCAAAAGAAGTATTACCATTTGGGTTCGACTTACACAGTGAGGATTGGAAGCAGTGAGCGCCACAGAAAGGAAAATATAACCACTCTGTTTCGACTCCCACCACAGTCATGAGACAATCGATCGACCAAGCATCATATTGAAGATTAAGGGAAGCGATACACCAGGTAACAAATTTGAAATTTCTTTGTTGAAATTGTAGAAACATAAACAGAGAAGGGTTAGAGCACGAACCTCTGCCACTATGACTAATAGGGTCGAGCCGAGTGTGTTCGACAGTTCACAATATCATGAAGATTGCATTGAAATTCTCTGAGAGATACAGTGGTTACCATTCTTACAGAAATTTCATGGAAGTAATGAAGAGGTTACCAAGCAATTTGCTTTCACCTTCAATGGAGAAAAAGCCCTGATAGGTAACTTCTCATTCAGGGTTTCAGAGGATACTATAGCTCAGTCAATAGGGATTAGTCCAGAAGGGGAGAAGTACTTTAAAACAAAGCAATTTAAAGAGAAATCGTGGACACAGTTTATGTCTAGATCCAGAGTCTCATCAGTTAACTGGAAGAAAGGTGTTCCAAGAAGTTGGTTGATGCATCCCTGGGATGAGATGGTCTATATCCTTCAAAAATTCATAACCTACGAAGGTCGTTACAGTATTGTCTATCTATACCATATTAAACTACTGCTCCACTTGAAGAAACAATGTGTTATCAGTCTACCATATTTTCTATTACAAAGCTTAACCAAGATGTCCAAGACCATCCAGAAGCAGAAGGGGAATGAAGACAAGAGCCTATATCACTTTGACTTAATTAAAATTCTTATTGAGCATGAATTGCAGAGAAGAGGGAAACCGTGGAAATAATTCCTAGCTGCTGATCAAATTAGAGATGAGGAAGACAAAGAAGAAGTGCAGGAGGACTCAGGGTTCATGAAGGATATTGATGAAGAAATCCCGGTATCCAAAGCCAGCAAGGCACCTCTACCTGTGGGCAGCATAAGGACTAGGAACATGAGAAAGGAAGATGCTAAGAGGGTAGAACAAGATAAAATTTTCACCACTTACTCACGAAGAACAAGGAGGACACCAAAAGCCCAGTTACAAGAAGACCAGCTTGAATCCAATGCACCTGCACACATGGATGTTGAGAGTGGTGACCACTCACTACCAGGGCCAGGAGTTGATATAGAGGTAGAAAGCAATAACAGGCAGGAAAAGTGTTCACCACCTCCCATTAAGAGACAGAAGAAATTAGAAAAACAAATTGAAGAACTAAAGGAAGAGCTCATGGAGGCTAATATGCTAGAAAAAGTTATCAAGAGAGAAAATGAGATTCTCCGAGCGCAGAGTAAAGAAACTCAAAAAAATAATGAAAAGTTAAGGGAGAGAATCAGTGAACTGGAGGCTGAGCAAACGGAGATTTCTAACTGGGCCACTAAGTGGTACAATCAGAAGAAGACCCTCAAAGAAAAATACAAAAGATTAAAGTAGGAGCTCAAGGGTCAGAAAGATACCCAGGTGAAAAAGAATGTGGACACATTACTAAAGGCAGCAGAAATCCAGGCAGGGACAGAGTTCAAGGGAAGTACTTCGGGGTTAGCATGAGGACATGCTAAGTCCTTAAGTCGGGGATAGATGTTGGTACCATCCCATGACCTCCTTTTTCCTCCTAAAACATATCATTTGCCTATTCCTTTTTATCATATATCTCTTAGAATCCTTGAAAATTGATTAGTTAATAGTCCTATAGTTATTAAAATGCATTGAAATTGATTTAGGAGTTTTATGTTAAGGAATTAGAAGTTTTTGGTAAAATGGTTACAGGAAGTTCCAACATCCTGTAATTAGCTCATTGGTTGACATGTGGCATAACAGCTGGGCTAGAGCGAAAGGCATGGATGAAAAGTAGAATGTCCAAGCATGGACGAATACCTATCCCATAGCAGAATCGACCCTCCTACATGCGCGGTCAACACAGGTCAAAGCATGCCACACTGGCGACAAAGGCGGCAACAACAGCGCATTCTAATTTGATTTAGTTTTTGTTCTTTTTGAAATCAGTTTAGGATGGAAACATTTTGAAAATCTCGATGTAGTAAAAGTGGCAACAACCATATTCTGAATGTACATTCATTTTCGAAATGACATGGTTGTAAATAGACATATGTAAATACAGTCCGGGTAATGAATGATGGTTAATCGTTGTATCATTCTGAAATAGAGTTTTTGAACTTAATACTAAGACTCCATTTACAGTCACGACCCTTGTCTTGTGCATTGATTTGATAGCCGATTGAATACAGTCCAGTATACCTCTGGAACGCGGACGGGCCCTGTGTTAAACTGGTATACTGTCCTTTTCATTTTATTCGCACTTAGGGTATTATATGGTTTGCACAGTAGTTACGTTTGGTTTCCAATTTCAATAGCTCTTGATTTCCATCGAATGTATATGGTTTGCGTTGTGATAATGCTTGAACAGTCATCGCTAAGATCTTGAAGCGCGTCCTGTAAGGGATTTGATCCCTGTGTTGTCTTTTAAAAGCAATGTCATGAACCTTGTTTTCATTTCAAAATCCATTTATGATCTTTGTATATTTTTATCTTGTATAAATATTAGTGAATGCTGGGTGTTTGCTGAACAAGGGTTTTATGTGTGATGTCTCTGTAAGGAGATCGAAATCTTGGTTTGCAGTGATACACAGTGTTTAGGTTCAGTGTTTAATTTGGTAAATGCATTTAATGATAGTATTGTAATCAGGTATATTAGCAGAGTGACCTGAGTGTTTGGATGATAGGTAACATACCCCAATCTTCCGTAAAGAAGTCCTGTGACCTACATCATAACCACTTAGCCAACAATCCTTTATGTCTATATACTTTAGACGCATGCCTCTAAGCTTACGCATCCTGGTCGATAATAAATATAGTCTAGTCTAGTACCCTAGCTAGAACACTACACCTTCTAATAACAACTTCGACCTAGTAGCAACAATAGATCTTTCACCTAGAAGAAACGACACTTTGAAGCATCAACACTTTGACCACTTCGACCTTGAAGTGATAACAAAATATTGACCTTGATGATCTGTTATTGAATGTTAGTTTTGCTGTGATAATTTCAATTACATATTTATAAACAAATTCTTGTTCATTGCTTCCTATGCATAGGTTTCCTCAGTTTGTTAGGTGATTGTAAATAAGTAAATTACATCAAGTTTAATGTGACATTCATGATAAAATTAGCTTAAAAGACAAGTGTTGAACAAAAACAATAAAAAGTACAACAAACCATCAATTGAACACTTAACATCGTGTTTTGATGAAGGAGTTCACCTCTCCTGGGCTACATCTCCTTGGTCTAGCATCCATGGCTTGGGCCTATGTATTAGCTGAATATGGAAAAAAAATGTTGTTTACAAAGCTCTACTACTCCTGATACCTGCACTAATGTGTTCAGAATGTCGAAATTAGCTAGGAACACCTTTTCCTAATCCATTTGGTCGAAAAATGCTCCAGTTATGGCTCAAACAAATTTTCCCTAAAAATCCTCCTCCAAATATTGAAGAACTCCAGTTAGGGCCACCAAATCTGGGAGCAGTTCCAAAAATAGCGGAGACTGGCAAAAATACGCAAATTACTAATTTGGGTTTAATTAATTATAAGTGGAGTTTAATTAGTGTTAAACTGCAGATTAATACACAATTACCGCACAATTAACTAATTGTTTAGTCGTAGTTTTCATAGTGGTCACGTTTTCTGGCGCAGTTTCCGCAACGGTTCCAAAACCGTAACCCTGACAGTTTTCTGCGGAGGTGACAGATGCTGTTGCTACCCGGTGGTTTAATGTTGGAGTTAAGGTGTGTTGTCCGCCAGTTAACACTAACCATTTGTCGTAACTGTGGGTGCGTTCACATGAATGACATTAACTGTCGGGTTGTGGTGTTATGTTGGAGCCGTTTACATTAACCATTGTTGTCACATTGGCACATTCACATGGGGAGGGTTGGCCCCCCCTAACCGCCAACCCCAAAATAATTAAACAAAAAATAGTTATGGCATGCTATACAGTTAAGAACCATTGTATAGTGGAGATGATTAATATTTGTGGAATATGTAGCGAAAGTTGCAGGGTCGAACCCCAACACCCCCATAAAATTTTGATCAACTGTGCTGAGCCCAACTTTTGGGGAGGGACACATGGCAACGTCTAAGCTTGCCACTTACCCCCTCCTCATTGGTCCAATTCAAACCACTAAAAGAGTGCCACATCACCTCCTCTAATAAACCAATAAAAAGCTAACACTTGGCAAGCTCCAATTGATCCTTTGACCAGAGTTGAACCTGAATAGTCACTTGCCACGTCAGCAGTACAGATTTTCGATTGTGCAGTGACTGGGCATTTTTTTTGCAAAATTTGGCCTGTTTAGCAAAGTATATAGAACTCAATAACTTCCTCATATGAACTTGGTTTTCAATGAAACGAGTTGTGTTAGGATCATTTTTCCGAGCCGAACGTGGTCATTTAGGTTTCGAGCCATAATGAGAACTTTTATTTTTGAGCTAAATACTAAGCGCCTGATTATTCCTCCCCATTAGAAGCCTTTTGGACCCAAAAATATATTATCAATTGTTCAGCAATTGAGGGTACAACTCCCTCACCTTCTCGATCTGCAACCATTTGGCTTTAGAAGGCTTTTGTCCCTTGAGTCCCACTCTAAGGTATTCAACATTCCCTCTCTTCGAAGTCCTGGTCCTTCTTGTCAAGTATGAGATCCTGCCGAAGTTCATCAAGATATTTTGGCAAGAAATCATCTATCGATGGTAGCTGAACATGATCTCCTTGATCATCAATCAAAGGAGGCTTAAACAATCTCAAATTCTCAACATTAACAACATAGTATATTTGCATATAAGGAGGCAAAGCAAGCTTAAATGCATTGTTACCAATCTTTTCCAAAATTTTAAAAGGACCATGACAGATTGGCTTAAGTTTTTTACCTTCCCCTTGAAGTCTCTCTTTGATAATATATAACCAAAATTTGTCTCCAACTTGAAATTTGTGATCAACCCAGTGTTTGTCATGCCTTTTCTTGTAGATGCTTTGACTTTTCTCAAGATGTTCCTGCAATGTATGATGTATCAATTGAATTTTCTCTATGAACTTCCTTGTCATATTGATGTTACTATGACCATTGATGGAAACATCTTTCTCAAAGATGAATTCCAATGGCGATCTTGGAAAGTACCCAAAACATGCCTCAAATGTCAATGTGTTTGTGGAAGAATGCTTTGCCCCGTTTTATGCATGTTGTATGTAATGCAACTGTTCATGACACAACTTGGGATGTTTGCTGCAATATCCTTTAAGAAGATGAATGTCTATTCTATTGACCGCCTCGGTTTGTCCATTTGTTTGTGGATGAAAGGTTGTCCTCTTCTTCAACTTTATGTCCGTCATGTCCCACAAATTTTACCAAAAATTCCAAACAAATCAAGAATCTCGATCACTTACAATGGAAGTAGGAAGACCAAAATGAACCCAAATGTTTTAAGCAGGAACACAATAGATTACAGAGATAACCATACATACAGAGATACGATAATCATAAAAACAGATATGCAGCGGAAATAAGACTTCATTTCATTAATGGAAAAATACCGAAATATGCTTACAACCAGAAACGGAAATAAACCAGCTAGGGCGATGGTAGCTATCTCTGAGAAGAGATGTGCGGCTACATGCCTCTGAACTGTTCCGAACTGTATTACAATGAGGCTCGAAGGCCTATTTATTGTTGAGAAACAATGGAAAACCCTTCACATCCCGAAACCTAACCCTAGAAGATGAAACGCCAAATTGTGGGCCCCGTTTGGGTAAATTGGTACATCAATTTCCCGGGGTCGTAACTTTGGCATACGATCTCCGTTTGACGCGTACAATAGCTCGTTAGAAAGATCTATCCGAGCACTACCACTTTGGGAAGGGCAACATCGGTCTATAGACCCATGTTGCCCCCAGATTCCCAAAAAAACGTCGTTTAGGGCCTCAAAACGGCTCCGGAAGTTCAGGACCCGAAAAACTGCTAAAAATAGTAAGTTGTGCTACAATTAAGGAAACTGAAAAGACTGAAAGAGACAGTTATGGGGGTCCAAATGGGTTGGTGGGTGGCCACCAACATCCACCTGGATCATTCCTCCCCCCTTAGGAAGCAATGGTCCCCATTGCGTTGAGTTCCTCCATCTGCTGAACTTGTCCTACAATCTCTGATGTGTCCAGTGATGGTGGGAAGCATGGTCGACGATGGTCCGCATTGAAAATTTGGTGCAGGCGAAGGAATGGAGGAATGATGTGCTCCAAAGCATTGTTCCCCATAGCCTTGGTACTGCTGTAAGGACCATGTCGGAGTGGTCTGAGCTTCTGATGGGTTCTGGTAAGGCGTTCTCTCTGCAGATGCAACCAGAATTTTTTGCCCACTTGAAGCTTATGTGGTACCCTTGTGGGTGAGGAGAAGTTGTTCCTGTGTTTTGTCATGACCGTATCCCTTTGTTGCTGCCGCTGCATAGAGGAACCCTTTGCAGGGGTCATGGATGTAGCAACAATCTTCCCCTTACTTTTGGAGTGAACCAGACAGATGAATTTCCTGGTCTGTGATATGAGCTTGTTGCTTTTCTTAGCAGTGATCAAAGATGTGGCAGTAGGTGGAGCTACCTCTGGTATCCTGTATAATGAATCACCCAAAGAAATAATGACAGCGCGAGGCCTTGACTCATACACGGCATGTCGCCTCCACAAGTATGGCTGGCCTAATAGTACATCACAAACATCCAGAGGTGTAACATCACACAATACCTCGTCTGTGAATGGTTTGATGCTGTAGGGAAGGCGGCACTGCTGGCGAACTTTGAGATCTCGTCCTTCATGAAGCCACCCGATACTGTACGGCTGTGGGTGTGGTGTAGTCGGTAGGCCCAACCGCTTCACGACCTCTGCTGAAACCAGGTTCTTTTGGCTACCACTGTCGACAATGAATCGCAGCGGTGAACTCTTCACCCACATCTGTGAGTGGAAAAGACGCTCCCCCTCCTCTGGATCTTCGGGCTCATTTTTCTTGATCTTGGCGGTGGCAACAGTGGCACTGGGATCCGCATCAATGATCTGCTTCCCTTTGCTATTCCCCTTGTCGGGTTCTGGCTCAGGATCAGAACATGCATCTGATTCGGAAGCCTTCAACTCGGCCACCAGCGACTGCTTGGTCCGACACTCACTTGTGTTATGAGTGGGACTTTTGTGGAACTCACACCACTTCCCTGTGTCTTTCTTCGGCTTCATGGTGTTGTTCTTTTCTTGCGGCTTCGACGGGTTGTCTTGGGTCACCCCGCCTTGGCTTTGTCCTTTGGGCTTCGGATTTGCAGATCCAAAGTCTCGCTTCTTCTGTTTGAACTTTTGCTCGATTTTGACAGCATATCGGTACGCCGTGCCGAGCGAGGAGATGTTCAAGAACACCATCTCTTCCTGGATGTATCTGTGCAGGCAGCCGCGGTATTTGAGTACCAGATGCAGCTCAGAATCTTTGATACCCAACTGTGTGCGAAGGGTATGAAAAATGTTTGTGAACTCTGGCACATCTTGGTCTCGTCCCTGCCGCAATGTGGTCCATTTGATGTATTTGTCCTCATAGCTTCCGACAGGGTAGTACTGCTCCTTGATGGCATCCCGAAAGTCATTCCAAGTGGGTGCGGCTGAAAATAGTGAGCCTGTACTTTCATCCTTCTGCTCGCAGTAGGTTTCCCACCAGTCCTTGACGTGGGGGGCTGCTTTGAGAAGAGCGAAAACAATCTTTTCCCGACTTGAAAATTCATGAACAGAAAAATACCCATCTAGCAGATTTAACCATTTATCTACGGCATCTGCGTCTATTTGACCCTCGAAGATGGGGATTTCAAAATTAACTTGTACCTTGAACGGTGTGGCGTTTCCAGAGTCGCTGTTGGAAGCCGATGCGTCGCCTCTGGGTAGCCGCTGAAGAATCTGCGCAAAGCTATCCATCATCGCGTTCCTTTGCCGCTCGAGCGCTTCTTCGAGCAAGATTTTGATAGGATCTCCTGCCCCCTCGTCTTTCTTCTCATCCGCCATGGGAGGCCGTCGGGATTTGCGAGGCTGGTCTTGCAAAGGTTCGACCAGTTCGAGCCCTAACTCCTTATATCCCGACCTCGTTGGGGACATGCAAAGAAAAACAGAGAAAAAGCAGACCGCTCTGATACCACTGATCCGGATTTAAGCAGGAACACAATAGATTACAGAGATAACCATACATACAGAGATACGATAATCATAAAAACAGACATGCAGCGGAAATAAGACTTCATTTCATTAATGGAAAAATACCGAAATATGCTTACAACCAGAAACGGAAATAAACCAGCTAGGGCGATGGTAGCTATCTCTGAGAAGAGATGTGCGGCTACATGCCTCTGAACTGTTCCGAACTGTATTACAATGAGGCTCGAAGGCCTATTTATTGTTGAGAAACAATGGAAAACCCTTCACATCCCGAAACCTAACCCTAGAAGATGAAACGCCAAATTGTGGGCCCCGTTTGGGTAAATTGGTACATCAATTTCCCGGGGTCGTAACTTTGGCATACGATCTCCGTTTGACGCGTACAATAGCTCGTTAGAAAGATCTATCCGAGCACTACCACTTTGGGAAGGGCAACATCGGTCTATAGACCCATGTTGCCCCCAGATTCCCAAAAAAACGTCGTTTAGGGCCTCAAAACGGCTCCGGAAGTTCAGGACCCGAAAAACTGCTAAAAATAGTAAGTTGTGCTACAATTAAGGAAATTGAAAAGACTGAAAGAGACAGTTATGGGGGTCCAAATGGGTTGGTGGGTGGCCACCAACATCCACCTGGATCACTTCTTCAACTTTATGTCTGTCATGTCCCACAAATTTTACCAAAAATTCCAAACAAATCAAGAATCTCGATCACTTACAATGGAAGTAGGAAGACCAAAATGAACCCAAATGTTTTGGAAGAAAAAATGAGCTGTTTATTCAGCCGCAATTTTCTTTTTACATGGTGTTAGTATACACATTTTACTGAACCTGTCTACAACTACAACAAGTAATCATGACCTTTCCTTGACAATGGAAGACCTCCTACAAAATCCATTGAGATACTCTCTCATGGACGTGAAGGTACCAGAAGTGGAGTGTACAATCCTACTTTCCTATTACTAGGCTTACTTGTTGCACACAAAGAACATCCTCTAATGAATTGAGATACATTATCAAACATGCGTGGCCAATAACAATACCTTTGGATATTCGCTACTGTCTTGCCTACACCAAAGTGTCCAACAATCAATGAGGTGTGCGCCTCCGTTATGATACCGTTTCTTTCTCCCTGTGGAATACACAACTTGCCTAAGTGATACAGCAAACTATTATGTACATGATAATCGAAATCTTCAATTTGGTTTCCCTCACTCAAGCTTGCATACACATCTCGAAATTCATTATCATATTCATGCAACATATAATTCTACTTGAGTATAACAGATGAATTTACAATAGGCCTTGAAATCATATCAACTACCTTATTTTAGATTCCCTTTTTGTACTTGATAACCAAATGAAACTGTTGTATAAAACGCATCCATATGAAATGTCGTGACTACTGCAACTTTGATTGTGACTATAAATACTGCAATGGTTGATGTTCGGTATGGATAATGGTATCCTTTCCCATCAAGTTGTGTTTCCATTTTTTGACACTTTGTACCAATGCGTAAAGTTTTTTGTCATAAGTGGGATAGTCAGTTATAGCTCCATTAAAAATTTCATAATGAAATGAAATGGGCTTACCATGCTGCATAAGAACTTCTCCCATGGCATAATCACTTGCATCAGTTTGAATCTCAAATGGATGTCTAAGATCCGAAAGAGACAATACCAGTGTTGAACTGATCTTTTACTTCAAAGCGTCAGATTATTTCTGTTGTACATCTCCCCAGTGGAAGACTTTCTTGACACTTGTCAATGTATTTAATGGAGTTGGAATGGAAGAAAAATTAGCAATAAATTTCCTCCAATATTGTGTTTCCCCTAAAAACCTTCTTACCTCTGTAACTCTATTGGGCTTGGACCAATTCAGAATGACCTCAACCTTAGAGGGGTTGATCTTCAACTCACCTCCTCCAACAATGTGTCCCAAATTTCAAACTTTGACATCTTTGAAAACCACTGTTATTTTCTCAAGACATCAAGTACTTTGTTTACATGCATGACATGTTCATCTCTGGATTTGCTGAATATGAGTATATAATCTAAGTACACAATGAAAAAGTCATCTAGAAATGGTCTCAATACATCATTCATAACTCTCATGAAAGTAGCTGGAGCATTTGTAAGATCGAAAGGCATAACAAGCCACTCAAACAATCCTTGTTTAGTTTTAAATGTGGTTTTCCAAATGTCCTCTTCAACTATTCTAACTTGATGATAACCACTTCGTAAGTCTAACTTAGTGAAATAATTTTCATACCTCAATTGATCAAGAAAATCATCAATTCTTGGGAGTGGATAATGATTCTTTACCGTGATTTTGTTCAGTGCATGGAAATCCACACACATGTGCCAAGTCTCATCCTTCTTTGGCACCAAGACAATGGGCAAACCACATGGTGAAGTAGATGGGCATATGATACCTTTTTTCAACAATTCTTGAATTTGATTCTTGATTTCCATACTCTCCATAATTGACATGTGATACATGCTAATGTTTAGAAGTGGAACATCCTACTGCAACTATATCTCATGTTGAATTCCCCTCTTGGGAGGTAACCCCTTTGGTTCCTGAAACATCTCGCCATGCTTGCTTACCACATCAAACAAATCAGATTTCAATTTGTCATCACAACCTTCAAAAGATTCATAATCATTATCATTCTTTTTCTTGATCATGAGAAGCACAAAATTTTTACATGCATTTACTAGTCCCTTCATCTGCCCTACATTAACCAAAGAAATGTTCAGCTTTTTGTGATGGGTTCTCACAATGTACTCCACCCCATTCTTGAGCAATAAGTATTTGTTTTCATGGTGATAAAACACTGCTTTCCTATCATAAAAATATGGACTACCCAAAATGATTCCTGAGATGTCAAGTGGAACTACATCTAACTCAACTTCATCAATGAACTTTTCAGTAATGGCAAACTTGAATAAGCACTTACTTGTAACGTAAATTTGCATTATTGACTATCCAACCCAATGGATATGGTTTATGATGAGGTACAATTTCAAGGTTAAGCTTTTTGACCAAGTCTTTTGAAATTAAGTTTGATTGTGACCCACTATCAAATAATGCATCAATCTTTGTATGATTTGAAATTACCCTTACATGAAACAACTCTATTATAAATTCTTCATTTGAAGTGTTGTTTTGATTGCTTGAGGAACTAGTGCTTGCAACAACTTCTTTCCCTTTTGTAACCATGACTGAAATCTTGGTCTCATCACCAAAATATGATCCAAGGTCATGTTGTGTGGTAGCGGCCTTATTTTGTTTTCCCTTATTGTTTTGTTTCTTAGGCCTTAGTTCGGGATGTAATTTCCAACAATGGGCTTCATCATGCCTTGCTTTGGAACAATGTTGGCAAATGGTTTTCTCCCCTTCTTTCTTCACACTTGCATTCTTCTTTCCCTTCCATTCCCCCCCCTTCTCTTTCTCCTTACCCTTTAATGGCTTCTTCTTACTACCTTCTTCCTGAATGTTCTTTCCCCTCGCTTCAAGGTGTGTGGCTTTCACACATACCTCATCCAAATTGCTTAGATTGAACATAAAGATAGTATGTTTCAAAAAGGAATATAAACCCCCAATATATTTCAACAGTGTATCTTGGGAATTCAAGTTTACTCCTAAGAACAAAGCCCTCTTTCTAAACCCCTGGGTATAGTCTTGGACCATTTGGCCTTTAAGTTGCCTAAAATTCTGCCAACTCATAATGGCTTTTTTCATATAGGCTAAAGGGTAAGACTGTCTTTTAATTGTAGAAACAAATTCAACCCAAGATATGGATATATTACCATGGATTCACATTTCCTCTTGGGTATTTTCTTCCCACCACACTAATGTTGCTCCTTCTAACCTCAATGAAGCCAACTGGATCTTTATGTCATCTTTTTGAAGGTTCTGAATTCTGCAGTATACCTCCAATTGTCGAATCCAATTGTCTAACTTTTATGCATTCACTTCACCATTGTACATGGGAAGTTCAAACTTAATGTCCTATTTGAGTGATGGAGTTTTTCTTTTTGGGGTTTGGGAATGAGTATGGACAATTTTGGTGGTGGTAGTGGAAGATGTTTGATATGTTGAGGATGATGAAGATGATGAAGATGGTGGAGATGGAGGTGGATTTCCTCCATTACCCTTGGAATCCTTCTTATTATCTTTTTTTTCTCCTGAGCTTCCTTCTCCATGTGGAGTGTTAGAACTCTCTCCAACCCTTCAAGAGTTCCTCTCTTCATAGAGGAATCTAACCATATCACTCAAGTCATAGAAAGCTTTCTTGAATGCTTCCTCTTTTGAAAGGCATTCAGTCTCTCTTTCTCCTGACATGATGGCTATGGATTCAGGCCCAGTTTCTGGTATTGCTTGTACCTCTTTAATCTCAATTGAAGGAAAAACTTGAGGTGTTTCAAGTGCAACTTGAATAGGAACTTTGGGTGGTGGAGATTGTAGCCTTGTGGCTCTCCTTCTTCTGGTCATTACCTCAGGAGTTGCAACCAACAATTTCCCTTCTCCTCTCTACAACTTTAACCTTGTAATCATCACAATTTTGCAACCATTAAAACCCTACTTGCACAAAACTCAAGCAATCAAGAAACTAAACCTTTTCTCAGACACCAACTTGATCTATTATTGAATCTTAGTTTTGTTGTGCTAATTTCAATTACATATTTATAAACGAATGCTTGTTCATTACTTCCTGTGCATAGGTTTCCTTAGGTTGTTTGGTGATTGTAAACAAGTAAATTACATCAATTTTAATGTGACATTCATGAGAAAATTAGCTTAAAAGACAAGTGTTGAACAACAACAATAAAAAGTACAACAAACCATCAATTGAACACTTAACACATTGTTTTGATGAAGGAGTTCACCCCTCCTAGGCTACATCTCCTTGGTCCAACTTCCATGGATTGGGCCTTTGTATTAGCTCAATATGGAAAAGAATGTTGTTTAGAAAGCTCTAATACTCTTGATACCTGCACCAATGTGTTTAGAATGTCGAAATTAGCTAGGAACACCTTTTCCTTCTCCATTTGGTTGAAAAATGCTCCAGTTATGGCTCAAATAGTTTTTCCCTAAAAATCATCCTCCAACTACTAATCCAGGCTTAATTAATTGTAAGTGGAGTTTAATTAGTGTTAAACTGCGGATTAATGCGCAATTACCATGCAATTAACTAACCATTTAGTCATGGTTTTTGTAGCAGTCACATATGACGTTTTCTGGCATGGTTTCCACAATAGTTCTCAAACCGTAACCCTGATGGTTTTCTACAGAGGTGATACATGTTGTTGCTACCTGGTGGTTTAATGTCACGGTTAAGGTGTGTTGTCTGCCAGTTAACACTAACCATTTGTCGTAATTGTGGGTGTGTTCACATGAATGCCATTAACTGTCGGGTCGTGATTTTATGTTGGAGCCATTTGCATTAACCATTGCTATTACATTGGCGCGTTCACATGGGGAGGGTTGGCTTGCAGTCTGACCACCCCCCCCGCCCCCCACCAACACAACCACCAACCCCAAAACAATTAAACAACAAATAGGTATGGCATGCTATATGGTTAAGAACCATTGTATAATGGAGACAATTAAGAGTGGTGGACTATAGAGTGGAGGTCGCGGGGTCAAACCGTGGTGCCTCCATAAAATTTTGATGAACTGTGCCAAGCCTAACCTTTGGGGAGGGACACGTGGTGGCCTTTGGGATTGCCACTTGTCCCCTCCTCATTGGTACAATTAAACCACTAAAAATGTGTGACATCACCTCCACTAATCAACCAATAAAAAGGTGAAACTTGGCGAGCTCCAATTTATCCATTGACCACATTTGACCCTGCCTAGTCACTTGCCACATCAGCAGCATAGACTGATGACAGTGTAGTGACTAGGCATTTTTTTTTGCAAAATTTCGTCTGTTTAGCAAAGCAGACAAAACTCAATAAATTCCTCATACAATCTCAGTTTTCAGTGAAATGAATTGCGTTAGGATCATTTTTCTGAGGCAGATGCAATCGTTCAGGTTTCGAGCCATTCTGAGAAATTTGAATTTTGAGCTAAATACTAAGCGCCTGATCACTTGAAGCAACAAAAAAAACTTTGATCTTGAAGCATCAACAAAATATTCGATATTGAAGCATCAACACAAAATTTTATCTTAAATTAGCAACAAAATATTTGATCTTGAAGCATCCACAAAAATTTGATCTTGAAGCAACAAAAAAAACTTCGATCTTGAAGAAACAACAAAAACTTCGATCTTGAAGCAGCATCAGAAATTTTGATCTTGAAGCAACACAAAAACTTCGACCTCCCAATAGTAGCCCAGTAACTTCACACGTGTTAGAGATATATGCCCTAGAAACTTTGATCTTGCAATCCTTCACCTTCTTCTGCAATTTTGTACTCTTATGCTTCTTCTGCTTGTATATCAAACTTGTGTGTGATGTCCTTCAAATGAATTGAATTGTTCTTTATTTATAACCTCTTCTATGGGTCTAATTACCTTCATGTAGGCTGAATTGATCAAGTAAGGGCCGACTTGGTGTGGAGGTGACAAATGACTTATTTGACTCAATAAAAATCCTTTCTACATGATTCGAAAGCCCAAGAAGGGTCTCATAAAATGGACAATGACTCTAAAGACTCAATATAAAATCTATGAGTCCTCAATGGGGCCTTTGACCTATAACATTATAACCCAAGCATGAAACCCATGCCTTAATAAGCCATAGTAATAATAATGAAAATTTATTTTTCTTTCTTTTGATAAATACATTTCATTATGACTCAAATACAATTATGAAGACCGAACCTAGTTACATTCTTCAACACTCCCTCCTAACTAGGACGGTATTCATAATTACAAATATATATACAAGTACAAGGAAAATATCAAAACAAATGAACCACAAATAATTTAGGCACACACGGTGCCACCGACTAGATTCCTGATGGGAAATCCATCCGAGTGGGACTAATGGACTGAAGCTTTCAACCACTCTAGGTACCATTAGCCTTACTTGCTAACCATCAACCCAGGGAACTAGGTGAGTAATGCAAGGTCATAGCTCTATGATCTACACCACCCTCCCTACTTCGGGAACTAGACATCAACAAACAGGCCGACCATATGTCCTCCTAGGCATTACACAATGCCTCAACACTCTCAGTTATTAAAACTGGTAACAAATCTCTCATGATAAACTAGATACGTAACATCAAGCATGCAAAACATGCTTCCAAAAATTCTAGAGATTTACCTGTACAAACACAACCCCAATCAGTAACAGTATATTAAATATACATAAGTAATTACAAACCTTTGGGGTCTTCAAACATACTGATGATGCCTTGACTATCTAAATTTATCATAGTAGGACTAAGAGACTTCCCAAACATAATTTTCCTCAATCATATAGCTTCCTTTCTTACTTCACATGCAGCAACATATTCTACAATTGGATCTTGAATGGAGGATTTCCACAAGGCCACAACATTCAATATTCATCCTCTGCCAACTTCCAAACAATTAGAGTCAGAGTCAGAGTCACTCCATGTCCCCTTTTTTGGTGTATTTGATGGTCACAGAGGCAGGAAAGCTGCAAATTTTTCTGTTGAAAATCTCGGGAAGAACATTGTGGACGCTCTGGCCATATACATCTCAGCAGCGAGGAGATGGCAAATGAATTAAAAAGAAGAACAGTATTGAGGGGGTAGTGTGAGCCAGGTACTTGAAAACAAATGAAGGCTTTTTGAGGAAGGGAATTGACATGGTTAGTGTACTACTTGTGTAAGTGTTGTGATAATAGATGAGAACTTATTGGTTGTTTCTAATGCTGGGGATAGTCGAGAAATTATTAGCAGAAGAAGGGGAGAGGCCCAAGCTTTGACATGTGATCACAAAGCTAGAAGGTTAGAAGAGCAACAACGCATAGAGAATATAGGAGGATCTGTTTTTCGCATCGGTAGAGTTTGGCGAGTTCAGGGAACACTAGCACTGTCCAAGGCAATAGGCGACACAACCTTCAAACAATGGATATCAGCTGAACCAGATACCACAATTATTCCAATTACATGGGACTGTGACTTTTTAATTTGGCATCAGATGGGTTGTCGGATGAGGTGAGTGATCAAGTGGCGGTGAATATTGCAAATTATTTTTGCCTCTAGAATGAGGTGCCTGAAGTTAATGGGAAACCATTAGGAGGTCCTTCAGTTGCTTGCCAAAAGCTGGTGGAGGTAGCACAAGCCAAAGGATACAATGATGATATAACTGCTATGATAATTTAGCTCTCACAGTTTTGGAAGGGTGCGGAAAATCCGTAGAGAGTATAACATTGAGAATCCAAGAGAACCCAACGTAGGCTAGGGAGAATCATAGAGATTCCAACTAACTCCTCAAATTTGATCATCATTTGTTTCATTAAACGATGAATACTAGAAAATAAAATTTCCTAATTTGATAATTTTTTGGCTAATGAATTTTTGATTTTTATATGTATATTTTATATGTTTCAACCCATCTAAAAAATAAATATACTCATTTGATAATATTTATTATTATTATTTAAATAATTAACTAATAATTTTAAAAAATATACTTTATATCTTAGTAATATTTTTATTTTAAATTGTTTATAATATTAACATATCAAAATTATAAATATGTCCATATGTGTGTTTCCTTTGTGGAGTTAGGGTGAGTAGACTGTTCACCCCAACCAATCACGTAGGTGTGGTTTTTTTTGTTCTTTTGTTTTTGTTTTTGTTTTTTGTTTTTGTTTTTGTTTTTGTTTTTGTTTTTGTTTTTGTTTTTTGTTTTTTGTTTGTGTTTTTTTGTTTTTTGTTTTTTGTTTTTTGTTTTTTGTTTTTTGTTTTTTGTTTTTTGTTTTTTGTTTTTTGTTTTTTGTTTTTTTTTTTTGTTTTATGTTTTATGTTTTTGTTTTGTTTTATGTTTTTTGTTTTTGTTTTTTTGTTTTTTTGTTTTTTGTTTTTTGTTTTTTTTTTTTTTTTTTTTTTTTGGTTTTTGTTTTTTTGTTTTTTGTTTGTAAAAAAACACTTTTATATTAATAGGAATGTTTTACATATTCGATCGATCTTTAACCAAGGTGGCAATACTTTTTACTAATGTCCATGAGACCAAGCAATAAAGAACTTCAATGCCAGCAAAAAATACCCTGCCTCTCAAAGAGGCATAAATTTCAAAGAGTAACAACGACAATAGAATAGAGATAGAGAAATAAAGGAATGACTTCAACTCTTGCAAAATCCTAATGGCAAAAAGAAAATGGCAGGGGAAAAATCTTATAGCTCAAACATCCCCTCTCCATAGATTGCTCCACTTTGAAAGACCTCGAAGAACATATACCATGGAAGCATGGGCACCCCACTCTTGCAAAGAAGGTATGCTTTAGAGTTTTTCTCATAGTAGATATGTTGGAAAGAGACCTCCATGAAGGCAGACCTTAGCTCTGAGAGCATCTGTGCCCAGTTACAAAGCTAGGGGACATCTATAGTGTGCCAACCTTGAATCCATTAGATCACTGAGAGGGAATTACCTACAACCAGAAAATTGTCTAAATCCAACCATTTTGAGCATTGGAGGGCACCCCATAATGCCAGTAGCTCAACCCGATAGTTATCCCCAACAATAACGGACCAATAGAATTTGTAGTTGACAAAAGGATGCAATTTGAGTAAGACACCACAACCATAGTTGCCATCTAAGGAAGCACCGTCAAAGAAGAAAATCATGAATATGCCATCCAAATCAACGAATGAAATGGATCTGGATGGGGCTTAGGGGTACCAACGACTGAATTCCATGAAAAGAGTAACAATCCAGAGGGAGGAAGACATAGTTTCAGAGGGAATTCCTTCGAAGACCAATTTATTTCTAGATAACCAAATTCCCTGCACGACATAAAGGGGGACAACACTAGAAGTAATGGCTTGGACAGACTAGGACTCAAACACATGCAAGAAAGGAGGAGTGGTTAGAATGGATATTGATACCAAGGAGGAGAGGGACCACATTCCAGATGGTAGCAACAAAGGGGCAATGCAAGAATAGATGGAGACAGTCCTTGGAATCTGATTAGCAAAGAGAACATCTACCAAGCTCCACAAACCCTTTTTTCAATAGTTGATACCAAGTGAGGATGTAATTGTATAAGACTTAAAGGGAATTACCATAGCCAAAATTTGGAGGTGCAGCCTGCTAGAGGAAGAGGGGGGATGTTGGAGGAAATATAGTTATGCACATCCTTGGCAGCAATCTGCCCATTCAAAATCCTTCCACCCCAAACGAGTTTATCAAGACGCATAGTGAATGGGATGCAAGCCTAAGAGAGAAGATTTTGGAATATTCCCATTCAATGGCCAAGGCATTTGGAATGCCTAACTGTCGAGCATGAGGCCAAACTAGAGCACGGTAAGGGAAGGGAATGTCTAATCTGAGGCTGGCCAGATTATGGAAAACCAACTAGATGAGAGAGCGAATCAAGGGGATTGATAATATGTCGTAGCCTAGGATACCTTTAATGACATCCTTATCAACAAGAATTTGTTGTCCATCACCCACAAAATAACAAAGATTGCTACAGAGCCACGAAACAACATGTCTGAAACTACACTAGGTAGATGATGTATTGGGATTCGATGCTGGCCCCTCCCACACCCATTCCTCCAGGGCCTAAAGGTGGATGTATTTAGTGAATAGAATGATTTTCCAAATACCTCTTTCCTTGTAAGCTCCTCCATAGATTCATGGTCAAGAGGGGAATATTGAATCTTATGAGATCTAGGATGCCCCAACTGCCCAACTTAACATGCATGGAGATTGTGCTAAGAGCCACAAGGTTAAGTTTTTTCTGTGGGCACACACCATACAAATAAAGTTAGCAATGATGGAGTTTAGTTTATGAATAATTCTTTGAGGAATATAAAATAGATGCATCGAGTAAATAGGAAGTCCTTGCAACACCGCATTGGTCATGATGACCATGCACCCCAATGACAAGCATCTATGGTTGCATTGAGTGAGCATCTTCTTGAATTTTCATACAGTCTAGTCCCAGTCAAGAACTTTGTAATTTGAGGGTTTTAAAAATAACTCGAGGTATTTAAATCCATTAAACAAGGGGCGGATGAAAATGCCAAATAAATTTTTAATTTCAATTATCTCCGCCAAATTACCATCATCCAATATGAGTTCTAATTTGGAGCTATTGATATGTAGCCCAATTTCATTGCCAAATTTCAAGAATACCTTATGAAAGAATGCCCATCCTGAAATGTTCGCGAAACTAACACAGAATGTCGTCCATAAATAAAATATGGGACAGGTTGTAGGTGTTGGAAATCCTACAACTAGAAATGTTGTCAACTTATTTCATTGCAGAAATTTCCATGCTGAAGGAGTCCATAACAAGGATGATGAGTAAAGGTGACATGATGCAGCCTTGTCTAAGGTCCCGATGCATCTTGAAGAACTGAGTTGGCTCTCCATTGATGAGGACAACCATTGAGGTTGATGATATGCATGCCTTGATCCATGAAACATGCTTATGATTAAACCCAATTTTGTACAATATCATAGTGAGAAATTCCCAGTCCACACAGTCAAATGCCCAGGAAAGGTCAATTTCCAGGAGACAAGATTTTAGTTTCCTCGTATTGATAAAATGTATAAATTCTTGTGCCACATCCTATATCCTCCTAGAGGACAAGAAACCATATTTAGATATACGAGGAGAGAAAATATTCTTGACGTGTTAGTGAGGAGTTTAGACATCATTTTGTATATAGCATTGCACAAGTAAATTGGCCTATAGTCAGAGAAAGAAAGTGGTTTATGGATATCAAGAATTAGAGTAAGAAAGGTGGAGTTAATAGAACCTGGAATAAGCCCAGAAAGCTTCACAGTCTTTGCAAGTTGACTAGATCTGATCACATCATCTCAAAGATGTGGAGGAAGAACTCAGCTGGCCAACCATCGGGCCCAAGGCTCTTATCTTTTGCCATCTCCTTCAGAGTCTGGAGCAGTTCAGCTTCAGATATTGGAGTATCCATGAGTAATGTATCATCATCATTGAGCATGATAGGGAAATGATTTATTAAGTCCATTTTATCTGCCATATGAGCTTCATCCCTATTGATGAATTTCTTTTTGAAGTGTTGGAATGCCACCAACTTGATTTCCATAGGGGAGGAGAGGGTAATACCAACTTCATTTTTGATAGTCCATATCGTATTTTTTTGTTTTCTTTTGGAGGCAACCTAGTGGATTTTTTTTTTTTTTTCTCTTATCTCCACCCTTTATCCAAGCATGGAAACTTTTCTGCCTCCATTCCTCTTCCTGTATTTTTAGGTTTGAATTAGATTTAGAGTTCCCCTGTGTTGTTGGGCAGAGAATAGAATAGGAGTAATCAGGTCAATAAGGAGGAAATCTCATGTTCAATGGAGTGCGGTTGCTGATTGAGTGCTTCTCATTGGAAATAGACCCAGGATTTAACAATAATATTCAATCTCCTTATTTTGTATGAAATTCGATATATGGGATCATTTAGAGGTGGAGAAATTGATGTGGACGAGGATTTGTGGATCAGGTTTTGGAACTCGGGATTATGGACCCATATATGATTAAATTTAAAGGGTATATTTCCATTTGTCAATTCATCTTACCACTCAAGAAAGATAGTGTCATGGTATGACATTTTAGAGAATAGAGTCCAAGATTTGATGTTGATCAACCTTTGGCACAAGTGGGAATCCACAAAGAACCTGTCTAATATTTTTGCAATGAGCTCAACCCCCAAGCGACTATTTCTCCAAGGCGGGAAGAGGGGATCAGGGGCGATGTATTTGAGGGGTTTCTTGTAAAAAAGGTCAATGAGGAAAGCAGAAAGTGCATCCATTTTTGACCTGTGACCCGAACACTCACTATTCTCCAAGGTAAAGTTTAGATCCCCTGCCATGATCATATGATTAATGTCCATAATTCCAGAAGATTCAATCAAATCCCAAAGACCTTTACAATTTTTTTGTTTATGGGGCATAAACATTCATAATACAAAGTTTGTGATTCCAACCCCTGCAATGTTCAGATAGTATACTACCGACAAAAAATTTGAATGCATGAAAGGAGAAGTATGTGGGGTTCCAGATGACAGCTAGACCCCCAGAGAAACCCTGTGAGCTAGTGGCACAACCATGCCACTATGGAAATATTTTGAGAAGAATATCTAGAGCATGTTCCTTAGACAACATACTTTCTTGGAGCAAGACAATCGAGGGTCTATTTGTGGATATGCAGTGTTTGAGGGATCAAATTGTATTGGAAGATCCCAAGCCCTTGATGTTGAGAGACAAAAACTTCATTAAGTAATGGATGTTCCAGGATATGATGCTCTAAGGTCTCGGGAAAGAGATTCCTCTGATGATTCAAGAGATCTATTCACTAGTCTAGGATCAAAACAAGGATACAATGTCTCCCCAATAGCTTCAGAAAAATGGGAGTTCAGTTCAGTTTCAATATCCCCACATAGGGAGAGTTTCCTATACTTAGTTTCCTTATTTATTTTCCCCCGGCCGAGATTAGCATTGTTTGGATCCCCTGTGGACTTGGATCTCAAATATTGAGAAGTAAATTTCTTGAATGATATAGATTCAATACCAATTTTCCATGTGGTTGTTTCTCATTTCTTATCTTTGTCTTTGTTCATCTTATTCTCTCGTTGGAAAGACAACCTATGTCAAGTTCAGGTTTGAAGCCTCGCTTAACCTCCATGGGCTTTCACAACTAGCGATGTTTCCCAAACTCAACTTCTATCTTCATTGGTATTTGAGTATTATTCGCCCTTGGTTACCAGTAAGCTCCATTGTGCTAAGCTAGTGTCAAAATTAGGCACTATGTTTTACTTCCACTGCGACATGTGTTTTCAATGTACTCCCTCATGTTGTGAATAACAAATAAATTCTTGTTCTATATTGATTAACTTTAATAAGGGTTTTCTCCTTAGGTTTGCTTGGTGCATTATTGAGTCACGGAGACAAAAAAACATTTTTTAATGTCTTAATCCCTTTTGGTTACAAATTCTCCATGTTTTGCAAGTCTTTAAAATTGGTTCGACAAACTTCCAATTACTTTCTTGTGAAGGTGGCTATTTCCCTTCAACTGATCTTATATTCTCTCCCCTTGATACTTGACAAGGTTTTTTATTCTCCATGGGTAGAGAAACATCCAATGTTGTGTTCGAATTAGGGTTGTGTCCATTCTCTTTTCTAGATTAAACTTGATGGTGAATACATAATCTTCCTTCCTGTGATAGTAACTCAATTTCTAAAAGAGAACCTGAAATTACCATTGAGGGTTTTTACAACTATTGTATCTTTTTACCCCTGCCCATAATTCTTCTTATGTGTCTTTAGCGGTAATGGTTTTCCAACTTCCTTCAGGTTCTGTTGTTACGACATTTACCCTTGCTATAGTTTTTTTTTTTTTTTTGTCACTCTAATTGTTTTGGTAGTTAATGGGTTTTTACACCCCATTTATATACTATAGGGGGTTTTCCCTTTATGTATTTTTTCTACAAGTGTTCATAAAGGTTTTTGGGGTGTTGACCTTTATATGACCAACTTGAGCTCCATCTAAGCGACTTATGCTCTTCTTAGGTAAGACCCTTGCCCCTTTTGGTTATGATTTCAGTGGTTTTTTTTATTGGTCTTATCTAACTGAGTACTTTATTTTTTCAATTTTTTTTTGTCTCCCTTAGTTTCTAGGGTTATAATGATAACTAGAATCCTTCTGTCCCCAATTTTTTAAGCCACAAAACTCTTTCGAGTTACAAGTTTTAATTTACCTTCTTTGATTCGATTTCAGGGTTTTCTTGTAAAATTTATTTAAAACCCTTTAAGGACCATTGTTTGTTTTTATTTCGAGTTAATTTTTGGGCACTCTTCATTGGACTTACTGTAGATAACCTACCTCATAGGAACTAGGAAAATCTTCATCTTCTCTCTTTTGTGCAAGGTTCACAACAACCACAATGGTGACGAGGTTCAAACTATTTTAATTGTTTTGTCTTCCACTGTATTTGGTCATAGGATTCAACCTCAAATATTATAATAGTTTTTATTTTTATTCCAGTCAGTTCTATGGCTGTAAACAATGGTTTTAGCTGAGGTTATAATACCTAACACTAATTACAATATCTATATGTAACTGTGATCAACTAGAGCAACTTCAGGGATTAAAATTTACTCCCAATTCTTTATGAATCACAAAACAAAAAATTTGATAAATAAGTTGTTGATATTCTTTTGAGTGGTAGTTTATTGGATTAAGTGGGTACATTTTCTTAGTTTTTTCATATTAAAGATTAAAAAATAGATAACATATTGAATTTTCTTAGCGTGATTTTTTTAGTAAACATAAGTCAGTTGAATTTGATGTCATATGATTGTACTAATATGGAAATGGTGATTGCTATGTGTTGTCCTGTCTATGTTTCACCCATTTCCCCAACATTGTCATTATACAATCCTTCTCCAATTCCTCCATGTATTGTTGACCATGGGAGATTAAGGACTCTCTACTCTAAAAGGTCAATAAAATTACAAAGTTCATATCAACTTTTCTTCATAGATAGATGGGTTGTTGGAAGAACCAAGGAACTCGGCTTGGCTAGAGGATTTTTTAAGAGCGGACTTAGTGAAGTTAACCAAGGAGAAGAAAAGGAAGAACAAGTGTCCCAGGCCACACTCATACAAAGGGAAATTGAACTTCCTATACATACGTGGCATTGGTTCCTCTTAGGGTTAGTTTGATTTTTTCTTCCCTCCCTCATCTTCATTCATATGTTTACAAGTTGCAATTACCTATATGTTAAAGTAAGTCATTTTCCAATGAGTTTTGGATTTTTCTTTTCCAGTCATATTGGGAAATAGATTTTTATTTTTACGGTCAATTCGATGATTATTGTTAATGATTGTTTTTTTCATATTTCATTTGTATATTTTTTTATATAACAGACATTCACTTGAGGGCATAATATTGTATGTACATATATATGTTGTTGAGACTTGAGTTAGAATGGTTGGTTATTCCAGTCTAGTAAGATATTTTAATCAAGACCATAGTGCCTTATATGACCTCCTAATTGAGATAATACATGGGTGAGCGATAAATGACACCTAATACCAATATGGGAAGGGTTGTTTATTCTAATTCAGTAATACCTCTCAACCAATACATTATAGATTTGTAAATGACACCTACTTCCAATATGGGATCATAATGCCTTTTAGTACCTCATGTGGACAAGATGATACATTACAGAGTGTTTAATGGCACATAACACTGATATGCACATTCGTGAAATTTAGAGGCACTTCCTCATTTTCACTCATGGTCATGATTGGGTTGGGGGAGAAAAAATTATAGGAAAAAAATTGAGAAAACTCTATTGTCAAAATTTCAAAGATATTTTTGATTAATACCATTAAAAATATCGTCTTAATTGTTCTGTCTACCACTGTGTTTGGTCATAGGATTTAGCCTCACATATTATAACAATTTTTATTTTTATTTAACTCAGTTCTGTAACTATATACAACGGTTTTAGATGAGGTTATAGTACTCAACAACGATTACAATATCTGTATGTAATCGAGATCAACTAGCACAACTTCAGGGATCAGAATTTATTCCCAATTCTTTGTGAATAAAAAATTAAACATATGATAATATGTTGTTGATATTCATCTGAGTGGTAGTATATTGGATCAAGTGGGTACATTCAGTATTTTCATATTAAAGATTAAAAATTAGATAACTTGTTGATTTTTCTCATTAAAAAAAAGATAAGTTGTTGCATTTTCTCAGTGCAATTTTTTTTAGTAATTCAATTTCATTGTTGTGGAATTCATTTCAAGTTGTGTGATATCTACCAGAATGGACTCCAACTTTGCAACCAATGAAGACATATAAGGAGGTACAAACCACATTTTAGGAGAGAGAAGAGCTTTGATGGAAGAGAAGACCACATTTTGTGTATTGTACCAGAGTATAATAAGTTTAACGATCCTATTGTTTGATGCATGGTTTTTGTAACTAGGCTCTATTATTCAATGAAATTATTTGTTGCAAGTAGTTGTTGTGTTGTAAAGTGGGTGTTGCCTATTTTTGTGGTTGATGTGAGTAGTTTTGTAAGTGTGACATCAACATAGAGTGTTATTTGTCTTCAATGCTTTTATTGCATTGTTTGTAAATCCATTCTGTTGAAAATTAGGTAGGCTAGGAATTTAACCTAGGACTTGTTCTACCAATGAGCTACATGCCCTTTTGATGATGGGAATATTTACCCATTTGATACCAAGGTTTGAATTTGTACTTCAAAAATTCCATTGGATTAATGCCAAATGGTGTAGTAGCACATAGATAACTTTTTCAACGACAGTTCATTGGAGTAATTCAAGTTTTATTGATATTCACCATCTACTGCTAGCTAAAAACGTGTTGTAGGTATGGTTAACTCAATGTTGAGTTGATTTTATCATTGTAATAACTTTTTTGTTTTCCAGATAAGACTAAAGTTTTGATGAAATGCACCAACTGTAGTTGGAGTTATTATAACAAGAAAGATCAACACCTAGGTCTTGAGCAATGTTCTTTGCAAGTTTCATATTCTACATTTGCCTCTCGTTAGAGTTCCTTCTATTATCGGGAAAACTAGTGTCTATGCAGAACTGCTAGTCCCACTAAGGGTGATAGCTACCTTAGAAACAAACACACTAAAACTACTTTCATTTTCCTTTATGAGAAATAGATGAGAGAAGAATAAAGGAGACCAACCTCAGTCTTGCGCTTGATTCCTTGTTTGATTCCTCTCCCTTCTGATAGTCCTTTGCTACTTGCTTTCTTGTATACCCAGCTTCAAAGAGCACCTGTAGAATCAAAGCAGCATAACACTATACGAGAACATAGATCTATTATCATAAGCAATATAGGATCAGATGTATTATAACCACACAAATGCATAAAACACCAATCACACAAGTATGTGGAGGAAAACTTGAATAGCTTTATTAATAATCAAGAAAGAGCAAAGAGGATTACAACCAATTGTTCCGACCCAGCATCATCCTCTCAGCAAGAAGCCCTTCTTCTCCTCATGAAAAGCTTAGATCACCCAACACTATGATATTGCACCAAGAAACCAGTAGCACTTCCTTACAAGATACAAAATTCCAGCCTCTGGATCTCTGGGATGAGGGATCCATATATAGATTTTGCAAGGGGGGTGAGTCAACTTTTGAGATTTGATTAGTGTCTTCTCTTTGATAGTTCTTGATTCCACTTGGAGATTGATGATCTCTTACTCATCCCTGGTCGAATTCAGAGAGGCAAGTGTCACAGGAGAAGTTTCTGGAAGATTCCATGCTCCTCCACCTTGCGGATTGACCCTGCCATTTGTCCCTTCTCGCCCATCGCACCCCATAAAATGGTTTTTTGACATGCATCGCACCTACTGTGTGTATTCAGGTGGGATGAAATGCACTTTGCCTATGGAGCAGGTGAAATGGTCCAGTTTTGACCAGTTCTGAGTAGTTTTTCATGGAGAAATTATGGGAGAAGATGTAATCAGTTGACCTTGTTCTTTTAGGGGTCGGAACAACACTTTTAGGGACTTAAGAGCCCTTGGTTTATTGAAATTTATGATTGGGGTTGCAGTGCCCAAAAATGTCTATAACAGTTGCATCCTAAAGCATGAGGTCGTTAATTTGTTGATGTCGGGTGAAATGCTTTATCATGAGGATCTGAAGTTCTTTCAATCTTGAAGGAGACCTATAATAAGATACAATACAATATATTATCTTCATACTATTTTCATGATCTAGCTGAGGCAGGCATTCCCATGCTCAACTTTATAAATTCATTTTCATGTACATGAGACAGACAATCGTCTGAGTGTAGACTGATGATTCTTGGTAGAGCCATCATCCCTTAGATTGGGTGATTATCTGTGCAGCAATGATGTACATTTGATGTCTTTATTTTCATGAATATATATTGCAGCCCGGATGGATGAAACTAGATCCAGGGTCTTCAATCTCGTTCGATCTTAACTCAAAGTACAAGTCGATCCATGTGAGAGATGTTCTGGAGTTGAACATGGAAAGACATCGCCTGATTACCAGCCAATGATGTACATTGTTAACAGGTGCAAGAGGAATCACCGATAATGATGATGACCCTCAAGGTACTACAGTACAATTCACGTGGTGTGAATAAAGGACTTGGCGTCGAACACCACGCAAAATCTTTCGGTTGAAGGCCATTGATGTAAACCTATCGCCGGAAGTGAGAAACTTTCCATTGAGGCATGCAAGCTTCAAAGTACTGAAAGGGTTGTTCCTAGATCGACTTCTTGGATAATGAGCTGATGTAGACAAGAAGCGATCCGTCATAGGAGGGCCTTAGTGAATCCCACATCAATGACACAGAACAGAGCAAATGATTTTAATGGAGGTGAAAATGATCTGGTGATATAAGGTTCAGGGTGGCGGTCATGAAAGAATGGAGCGTAAATGTATTGCAGTGGGTGAGACACAGGTGAATTCTCTAAGCAACTTCTCTTGAACATATCGGCGACACTGACATGATGGATTGGTAGCATTAACCCAAAATGTCGATGGTGTGACAGAACCATGGTGATGTGACTAGTGAATGGAACAACCCAACCCGACTCGGATGCGGAGTGAAAGTGTCATGTTCAAGAGCAACTTTCTACCAACAAAGTTTCTTCAAGTTTTCTTCCCAATTTTTCCCCAGTCATTGCTGACCAGTACCTCTTTATTTTTGTAAAGCTTGAGGAGGATAACATATGCTTGTTCTATAATTTTCCCTTTGGGCAAACCCATCGCTATTTTTTAATGATCTTAGCGATAGTGAAACTCGTTCTTGTCTGTTATGGACAAGTTTGTCGCTATTAGGTTTTAACGAGTTTAACGACAAAGATAACTCGGTCCTTTTCAATTTTAGAGAGTCTGACCAAACTGTATTGGAAGGAAACAAAGCATGTGTTGAGATACCTCATAGGCACTACTCAGTTTGGTCTTTGGTACAAATAGTTAGAGGGAGTGGAGTTGCAAGGCTTCACAGATGTAGATTGGGTGGGGAATCCTTTAAACAGGAAGAGCACATCAGGAGTAATTTTCAGTGTTGGGTCAACAACGATTTCTTGTTACAACAAGAAGCAGATATTTGTTGCACTTAGCTCAACATAAGAATAGTACATGGCTGTAAGTCAAGCAACATGTGAGGAGATCTAGATGAGAAATATTTTTGTTGGGTTATTTGGTCAGATGATGGATCCTATTGTGATTTGCTATGATAATCATAGTTTTATCAAACTCTTTCAGAGAGTCTTGTATTTCATGATCGATCCAAGCATATCGACATCTGGTATCACCATCTACGAGACTGTGTGCAGAGGCAAATTATGTTGTTGGAGTACATTCCTACAAAGGAAAAAGATGCAAATATTTTGACAAAGGCTTTGTCAAAGGGAAAATTTGAGTTCCATAGAGGTAGGATTGAGGTATCATACAATCCCTTTCTTGCTAAGAGGGAGTGTTGAAAATGCAACAAGAAAATCTAGTTTGGACTTTGCCTTGGTCAAAATTGATTAAAATTTGAATTTCAATTTCAGTAAAATACTTGGAGGTAGTTAACTGAGGTGACATGGCATTGTCACTCAGTTAACTCAGTTAATTCGAGTTGGAGACACTTGAGTTCAGTTCAATATGATTGATTGCTAATTTCTAGCAATCTATTTTAGTTAATTTGAGTTATTGTGAGTTAAACTAGTTCTAACTGTTAGAGAACTAGTGAAGGGTCCAGTAGTGGGGTGTGTACCTTAGTGATCAACCAGTTAACTATTCAATCAACCCAGATTAAATGATGCATGCAGAGAATTCGATTTACCTAATTGATATTGGAGTTCAAGGGCAGTGTACTATTAGTTGTAGACTATTTCAAAGTGTATAGGCGATGCATGTAGTGAGAGAAGTGCCTAAAGGATTTGCACACTTCTCAATGAGGAATTTTCCCAAGTAATAGGGGCCTAATTCCTCAAGGAACAAGACAAGGAAATAAGAGCTTAGCAGGCATGAAAATTGGTTAAGTGTTGGCCAAATTCAGTTTATGAGGTAGTGAGATAGACTACACTAGTGCAGAGGTTGCTTAGGCCTGAGAAAGCATTGCATTTATTCTCTATTTTTTTATTAATGAAATACATATAGGAAGGGGTTTTGATTAGTTTCTTTCCCCTAGATAAATATCTGTGTATGTTTATTGAATCATGTCACATGTTATTGATTTCCTTTCTCGATTATGAATTGCTTTCTGTAGATGAGTAGAGTAGATTCATGTTTTATGTTTTAGTAAATTACATGAGTAGTTTTGAATCTACATATAATTTCCACAATATGAACCAAAGGAAGGAAACATCCGAGTCAGTAGCCATTTAATTAGGAGTATGTTAAGACCTTGCAATGTTTTGGAGATTTTCCTTTAGAGGCTTCTCCCTTATCCACACAAAATTTTCTTGAAGAAAGAAGCCTTATGGCATGGTTTCTACAATTTTTTTAGGAAAATATGTTGTGTCTCATTCATGGGAGGAATTTGCTCAGATTGAAAATGAGAATTTTATGTTGAGAAATCTCAAGCTTGCAGTTCCTATGGCAGATTGTATTGTTTTCATACAAAATTTTCTTAAAGTTAGAAGCCTTGTGGCCTAGTTTCTACAAACTGTTTAGGACCATATGCTATGTATCATTCATTGGAGCAGCTTGTTGAGACTCAAAATGAGCATTTTAGGTTGAGGAATCTCAAGCTTCCAATTCCTATGGTAGGGAATACTGGTTTCGGTGATGAATATGGTGAATGGAAAGGGGCTCCAGTTATTTGCAATATTAGTGATGCTGCCTTGTAAATTCCTTGCTTCATAGAGTCACCAAATTATTTACCTTTTGCACAATACTATTTTGGATATGATGGAAATAATTCAAGGAATTCCTCATATGCATTAACCTGCACATAAACATTGTTGTGATATAAAAAGATTCTTACTTGCAATGAATGTTGTGAGAAAATATTGCCTTAGTAGAAAATTGATATCATTGATACAATCATCAAATAGATCGAAATATTTGTTAGTTTGATGTTTCTTCTAAGTTCTAACTGCATATTTGATGTAATTAAAATATCCCAAGCTAGAGAGAATATTTGTCTTGTAACTGAGATATTTTATGGAAAGAGAATCAAGAAACATTTTTCTTGTTAAAGGCATCAAGAGATTGATGCCATACCAAATTGAAATTTTTGTGTTTATAAATAAATGATTCATTTCCAATTTTAGATATTACATGAAGTACAACTACCAGGGAAAATTGATGAAAAAAATCATAGAGTCCAAGATATCGAGGGAGAGATAAATACAAGCGAGTGGTTCAAACATTATCAAAGAACAAAAAGAAGACCAAACATGTCAAAATGTCCAGAGGATCTTTTTGAGAAGATACTGCTAGAGAATTCCACTGATGTATTAAGAGTCAAGAAATTTTTTACAGAGAGCCTAAGAATGAACCTAATAATACAAAATAATATTTCATCTTCATAAAGGATGAAAATAAATGATGATGTTGGACTCTACTTCAACAACTGTAGGATGTTAGAATGAAATTGGACCATGTTGAAGTACTAATGATGAAGTTCATGTAGACCAATTCAAGTGCTTCAAAGAAAAGTCAATTAATTTCCAATTAAGAATGGATGTTCAAAATATAAATGTAGAATTCTAATACAATTACAATAGTTTTAGGAAATTTGATCTCTCATTGTATGTCACTTCTGTTAGCACTTTGTAATTTTCCCTAGGTTGACGAGAGAAATATCAGAGGTAACGAAAACCTAATTTAGGCTAAGGTCCAACCCCCCTAGCCTTGGAGAAGGCTCTCTCACTATCTTGTGCTATCAATCAAATAAATGACTGATAGGATCTAGTCTTAGGCTGGTTATACTGATCAAAAAATAGTTCAAGATTTGTTTTTTTTCATTGAATGAGGGTGTAGAGGGAATAACTACTTATGATTAGAGCACTGTTACAGATCCAAATGAATAAGGGATATGATGTAAGTGAAACAGGGGAAAGATAGGAAGACTTACTGGAAATCAATCAAAATTCATTATAGTGGAAGGATGAGAGAGGTAAGAGAAAAATGACAAATTGAGCATCAAGCCACAGATGAGTTCAAATTTCCATAGAAGAAAATGACACATCTATGATCAGCTGAATCAATCAGAGCAATACATGAATTCTGAAAAATATCCTTTCAAGCTGAGCGTGAGGAAGTTATATAGTATGAAGCTGTATATTAGAAACATATTTGAAAGAAATACATATCACATCACAAGAGAAAAAACATACCAATACTTATGACACATGTATCACTGTCCAAATTACATTCACCTTCTTCTATTCATTTGGAAAAAAGATACAAAATTTCAAAAATCTCTAGTCTAGCCTCTTACACTACCAACCATAACTATTTTCCATGTATTTACGTCATTATATACAATGAGGAATTCGAATTACCACTCTAGGTGGTCAAATTCGCTCCATAGAAGTGTTGTGCTCCACAACAACCCCCCATTTCATAACATTTTATTTACAAAATTATTATATGAAATGGGTCCCTTTAGAAGTCAATTGGTATCAATATTGCATTATTTGTAAAAGGTCTGCAAACCAAATGAAGGCATTATATAAAACCTTTTGAAAAACCCATATTGAATCAAATATAACAATCTTTTATCATTGCGATAAAGCGATCGCAAGATCGCATATCGCAATGACATAGAAGACGCAAATAAGTGACATATGGGATCCCGCCGATGCGATATCGCTATTGGCTATCGGCAAAACTCCATGCACATCATAAAGCACCCCATGCCATTAGTCCCGACACGATGCGCAATCGGCAATCGACGATACTTTATATACAAGATAAGCACCTTAAGTCATTCACCCCGTTCCGATGCAATTTCGCAATCGGCAATCGGCAATATCCCATGTATAATAATAAGGTGCCTAGATTCTACCCCCGATGCGATGCGATTTCGCTATCGGCAGTCGGGGGTATGCTATCCGTATGTTTATATAACACCTATTCTCCCGATGCGATGCGATATCGCTATCGGCGATCGGCGTTTCAAAATTACGGACATAAAGATTTAAAGTGTTCCCGATGCCCGATTGCGATATAGCGCGGATTTCGAAAAAGCCGTTAAATGGAGGGATATTATGATACATTCATATTTAAAGTTTGATCTCTTAAATAGTCCATCACCTGCACTCAACTGCCAAAATATCCATAGCACGCTTAACCGAGTCATTCAGCCGAATAATGGTGTAATGAGCATTTAAGAGGTGGCAGGCCTTAAACGACCATCTAATGTATCTGTAAGATCTTCCCATGGATTGGATCCGCAGCCATTTTTAAGAGTTAATCTCTCAGCACGCTTCGATTGATATATCTTTCCCGTATTGGATTTTCATTAGCATATCTCTGTGTTACGTTTATTCTCGCCGTTGTGCAGAATTCATCCATAGAAGGAAGCTCAAACAAGATGGGGAAGAAATCTAAGAAGACCGCAGGCGCTTCCACTACACCAGCTGCAGGACAAGCTCTCATGGACAAGAAGAAGGGCTTAATATCTGATACTACATGCACGGGTCTCACCAGAGTTACTTGGCAAGGCACTTACAACCTAATTGAAGCCGAAGAACCAGTAAAGACAGTAACAGAAGCTACTGCGGATCCTACTCGGAAGTCTGAATGTACTCTCAAGGATTTAGCCGACTCTTTCCTTCACAGAATAGTGGCCAAGGAGCAAATTCTCCCATACACAGACGTAGTGCGGTGGGCGATTCAAGAAATCCTAATCTTGGATAGAACTCTCAGCACTAGAGATGGAAGAATCTTCGGATCGTTCAGGCCGGATGATCTAAGGCAAATGTATCATTTGCCCAAGCCGGAGAAGATATATAATAAAGCGTTACTGGAGAAGTTTGCAAGCGAAAATGAAGTTGAATCCGAACCCATCCGGGATTGGAGACAAAATCCAGCCAAACACAAACACGAATCTTCCGGTAAGTACTCGGTTGATTCTCTTGCTTCTCCTTATTGCTATGCGGGAATAATGATGTGTAGATTATGGGGATTGCATGACTCTGCTAATTTTACCATAGAGATGGTTCCTCTAATGGAGGCAGCTGTAAACGTTATAATTATGGATTGGGCCACCATCCTTTCTGACAAATTAGCACAAGCTGTGCGTGATTTTAGACATCAGACTGTCGTCACTGAAAGGAAAATTCCCCCATTCTATTACAGTGCATATATCTTAGATACACTATTTTTCAATTCTGAATTTCCCGTGCTCGGCTGGAGGTGGACGCCACAAGATCCCACGGCTATCCACATATACCATCAGAAACTATGGAAGTCCTCTTACAAGCACCATCTGTACCAAATCTGCAATGGCTTTATGGTGCCTATTCATTATTCTATTTTTGATAAACCCATTCCCAAGATTTCCTATCAAGCTTCGTTTGATATAACAGCGGTAGCAAGTTGGTTTGGAGAGGAGAGATTTACCTACATAAGAGTTTTCAGCAGCCAAGCCAACCCACATGTTCTCCCTTTGTATATACCAGATAAACTGCTAGCAAGAGAAATCGCTTATCAAATTATGGCTGAGAGTGTTACACAGACTCTCAAGAAAGAAAAGAAGAGGGGTTGGCCCTCTTTTCCCTTGAGGTGTGGTGTCTATACTCTGCATGATCTCAAACATGCAGAAAAGGAAGCCACAAAGATTGAATCCTTAACTCTGGCGACTATCCCAAACAGGCCATATGATCCAAAGAAAGTTGCCTACAATGCACTAGAACAGGCCAAATTGAAAAAATTTGAGCACAAAGAAGATATGTTTGACGACCTATTCGTTGCAGCCGAAACAATAGGTCAGGCTAAAGAACTCGCTCGAATGAAATATAATGATGAAGGGCTGACTGAGTTTAATAAGCTTAGAGAACAGAGGTTGCAAACTCTGCCTCTAGATTTACTAGCAACAACCCCGACGACATCATCAAGCGAGCCTGTTCGGCAACAGTCAAAGGAACCTCCGATTGTAACAAAGGATCATAAAAAGGAACAGGAGGAAAGGCAGAGAAAAGAAAAAGAAGAAAGGCAGAAGAAAGCACACGAGGAGAAACCGAGGAAAGAGAAATAGGAACAACAAAAGAAAGAGCAAGAGGAAAGGCAGAAGAAAGAACAAGAGGAACATCAGAAAAGAGAGCAGGAAAAGGTGCGGAAGGAGTCCCAAGCTGAAAAGGAAAAACAAACCACCACTGATGTCAATATAGATACTACTATTGACCCTAATTTGCTTCAAGAGTGGAAGCAATTTGACTCTATCATCAGTGGGTTGGAATGTTCCAAGGATACAGACACTTCCAAGACAAACGATATACAGGACATCACTTCACCTCAGGTTCTAAGTGGAACCAACGGCCCACCCATTTCCAAGGATGTTGAGATAATACCGAAAGACCCCTCCGACCAAATCATTCTCCAGGTAGAAGATATTCCTCCCCTGGATGTTTTCTACAGCCCGAGGCATAAGGCAGTGCTAAAAAGACAAAGAAAAAGGAGGAAGATTGATCAACCTCCCCTTTTTCCAGAACAAACTATAACGGGCAGTGTGGTTTGGAAGGAGGAATTCGACCCCTCTGATGACCTAACAAAACTGTCACAGTATGCGGGAGCCTATTCGGCAGCAACAATCGACAAGGCATCGGAGGTAAGTCTTCTACTAAAGACTAAGGACCAAGAAATTTTCGCATTACAGGCAGAGTTGGCTGAATCAAAGCAGAAGGCAGAGCAGGCGGAGTAGCAGTTGTCGACACAACAACAATTGAACAGTCAATTAACTCAGCAATTGCAGGCAGAAAAGAAAAGGTTCGACCAAAACGCAATCCAGAAACAGAAGGAATTATCAGAGGCATTGGCACAATTAAGGGCAGCAAACGAGCAAATGATGAAAACAAAAGATGAGCAAATCGCTCAATTGTCATCGCAGCTCGAAAAGATAAAGGGCGCTCAACAGGTGGGTGAATTCAGAGCAGAAGCAGTGCAAATAAACACTGCATTAATATCCCAAATCAGGCTCTTGTGTCAACAAATCACTCAGGCAGAGCCATTGTGTGAGCTAACGACATCAATAAATCAGCAGGTAGAGAAGGCCAGGAATGAGTTAGACCAAGCCGAAGAGATCATAACCGGATATCTTTACTGGCAAGATTCTGATCAAGGGAGAGAAGCAAATTTGCCCAAGATTTCAGAAACATATAAAGACATACTTTTCACAGAATGGCACACTCAGGTGATGAAAGCAGAAAGGGTAGCTTCAAGATGTAAATCAACTTCCAGCAATCTGGTTGATCTAGTTAACAACACTCTCTACTTAGCAAATATGATTTCCCAATGTACACCAGGAAAGATGACAACAACAAATACATTGGAACAATCATGCTATCCTGATTTAGAGGAGAAAGGGAGATTAATCGCTGGGATTAATAGTTTAACTATGGAAGCATATTGGCTCTTCCTGGTAAAGCCGCATACACAGAGAGCCGCCCTAAAGTGCCTAACAGATGCAATCGGGTGTATAATTCCCGATATTCAGGATGCCACCTATGCCGCCCAGCTCAGTTCGCGCCTCAACAGGCCTCCTGAAGTAGAGCCAATGCTTGCGATAAGTCAGCTCAGATTTAAAGGCAAGCAACCTACCTGATGAATCATGCCGCCGATTGCCAGATCGCTGAGGAAAATAGGATCAAAATTTATTGATACCGATTTAGTTGCATTTCAGTTTAATAGATATTTAGATTAATTTAGTATTTATAGACCCTTTCATTGTTTTGGAAAGGGTCGTAAAGTTTTGTACCAGACTTAAAGACTGAAGTTTGCACTATTGTGCTTCAGTCAATATTCTTTTATGAAACTGGACCAGTCTTTCTTAATTCAACAAAGAAGCTTTTTGTGCAATTGTGCACTATTGTCGTTGTTGTGAATGTTTCTGCATTGAAGAAAGAATTACAAGTAGCGATTCATATCGGGAGTGTCAAAGCAGCTCATATGGTATTTCTATCTATGTCTGAATTCATTCCTGTTATGTGAATTGTTATTTGATTATCCTTGCTATTGTTGATTATATGCATGTGCTGTAACAGCAGATCTACATTCATACCACTATTGGATGTTTTATGATATGTTTCCCTTTCAATCATGTATATGTCGATAATATAAATGATGAGTGCGGTAATATTGCTGTAATCGCTGGGCTTAACTATTTAGGCACAGTAATCTTGAATGAATTAATATCTATGTCTGATCGATGGAGTCATCTATATGCCTGTCCTTAGACACAGACCATTAAACGCTGCACTTTAAAGTTCAATAGATTCCCGGGATAGGTTATAGTCCTTGTATTCTTGTTAAATAGTTTAGTTATCCGCCCATCGCTAGCTTAGTTTTATAAATCATCCATTCATCTCGATTATCTACTTTTGGGACACTGGTCCCATTATCCCCAGTCGGAGCCACTATTCCAAACGGAAAAGGAGCTGTACTAAGGTCCGGACCGGGTGGTTATCCCCGATGTTATTGCAGCGATTTTCGAGGCATCAACATTTTTGGCGCTAGAAGGAGGGCCAACGACTATGAATGGCACATAAGCCAAAACCTATAAGCCATTCTAAGAGTAATCCTCCCTCCGAATCTCCTCGGTCTTCCTATTTGCATACTGGTTCGCGAGTACCCAAACAAGAAGAAGAGTAATCAACTACCGCTGCTCAAACCCATCATACTCCAGAACAATTAAGTCTTGAATCACCTGAAGTCCAGTCTCTTATCCACAAACTTCAGAGCTTCTCGATTTCACCACAGAAATCTGAGGTATCACAAAGCAGTGCGACTTCGCAGTTCAATTTAACTCATCCTCTCACTAGACTTCAGAGCGAAAAGCTTGGTATTGAACCCACTGAGTTCCCTTTACCCAAAAGGAAAAAGGCGAAGAAAAATACTGAAGGATCTGATAGTGAAGATCTTTCATCCACATCCTCCATTGCATCTTCCCCTCTGCAAAGTCAACCATCCACTCCCCCATTACATATTGTCGTTCACCAGGGATTAGAAGCTTCAACATCTCAACCTGCCCACTCCTCAGTATTATTTCCTTCTCATACATCTGGAATTCCAACAGTAGTATCAACCACTGTTGCTATTACAATGGCAGATCCATGGAACAGACCTGGTGTAGTCAACATGCCTGCGCCATTGCATCCATTACTAGATTATCCTGAAAAATGGCTACCCAAGTTTAATCCAGATGATGGAACCCAAGCTGAGGAACACATCAATAATTTCATGTTAGCAATCAACATGAAAGGAGTAACAGAACAAGATGTTGTTGTTAGACTTTTCCCTTACACCTTACAAGGATCAGCAGGATCCTGGTATTTTTCTTTACCCTCTGGTTCCATTACCAGTTGGAACACTTGCCAAGAGCAGTTTCTTACCAAATATGGAGATGATAGGTCTTTGGCTACCTTAATAAACGATCTCTCCAATCTGAGAATAGAACATAGGGAACCAATTAAGGAATTTAATGCACGCTTCAATAAACTCCTAAATAAAATCCCTACAGCCTCCAAACCAAGCGAACAAATTCGGAGCGAATGGCATATAATAGCTCTGCCTGCCAATATAACCATCTTTGTAGATAGAGCAGGGAAACCTACCTTAGCCGAAAATATGAAAGAAGCGCTTGCTGTGGAAAAACGCATCAATGCCCTGGAAAAGAAAGTTGCCCTGGAAGACAGAAAAGCCAAAAAAGTCTCTTTCAAAGATGACTCAAAGAAAAAGACCCCAAAAGACCCATACGACATGGAAGGTTTGCAAAAGGTCTTAAAAACGTTATCAAATGAAATGGTCGAAATAAAGAAACAAGTGGCCGAAACCTCAACCAAAAGACCCTTTAGAACTTTTAAGAGAAATGAGTCAAAGCCCCCAAATGTCATATCTAACGCAGAATCAGAGCAAGAAGAAGAAGAGGAAGAGGAAACAATCGCACCAACTGATGATGAAGAAGAAGTAGTAGAATGTCATGGAATGTGGGATTTTATACTCCCCAACTTCGATACTGATAATGAAGAAGAAGCGTTCTGAGTTACTACTAGGAGCAAAAGTACTTCTGAACCTGTTCAGGTATCATCAAAGAAGAGGAGTGCAGGTGCCACTACAACCAAAGAAAAAACACCTGCAAAGAAATCACCTGCAGCAGTTTCCCAAAACCAGCCTTTAAATTCTAATACTCCTTCAACATCCAAAACATTAGTCGTATCCGATTCAATGGAGTATAATATTGTTGATGACATGAAGAAAACTAAAGCAAACATTACTATGTTTGAGCTCAGTAAATTAAAGCATCAGCAGAAATTACTTCTTAAAGAATTGAATGTTGTTCCCTCTACATCGCTTCCCAGTGCAAAAGCCGCTAATGATTCAGGCCAACCTCCTCCAGGTATGGTTGAAGCTACCGATTCAGTTCTAATTGGAGATAGATCAAATTCTCATACTCCACCCTTCCTGCTAACATATGAAATTTATAACAGAAACCTGCACAACTGTTTAATCGACTCAGAGGCATCATCTAACATAATGCCAGCTTCAGTTTGCTCTAAACTGAACATTGAACCCCAGAAGTCTGCTATTCATATTGTACAGTTGGACAGGACCAAAGTGCAGGTTGTGGGAGAAATTAATTCCGTAACTATCAGGTTGTCTGCTGATCCTAGAGTAGTACAAAGGATTGACATCCTAATAGCCGATATACCTGAATTTTACGGTTTAATTCTCAGTAGGGATTGGTCCGAAAAATTGCATGGGTATATTTCCACTGATTGGTCACATATGTGGCTTCCCTACAAGGGCAAGCCAAATCAAATAAGCATCGATCGAGAGAAACATATGACTCACACAGTTACTGAATTTGAGCAAGAAAACCAACCTGTAGCGTTCAACAACAACATTTTGGGGAATTATTCGTCAGAATCATTCGTTGGCAACTTTGTTGCCCAACCATCTCCTTTTTCAGTCAATCATTTTACATCTCAGATTGAAATTTTTTCACAAACTGATAAGTCTAGATGTTTCAATGATGCTGAGAAAACTGTAAATACTTTTGTTAATACCTCTTTTTTTGGTCTTTATATTTTGATGGCTCCAAGTCCAGCGAGGGCTCAGGAGCAGGTTGCATTTTGGTTAGTCCACAAGGAGAAAAGATAATGCTGTCATGTAGGTTGGAATTCGAATGCACTAACAATACAGCCGAATATGAAGCCTTAGTCCAGGGACTGTATAAAGTGATCGGTCTTAAAGTGCAATACTTGAAAGTATTTGGCGTTTCTGAAATTATTGTTAAACAGGTGAGGAATGCAATTCATTGTCTTTCAAATCACCTCAAGCACTATCAATCGCTAGTACAAGAACTTACTTCGCACTTTTCCGCGTTCAACATTTCCTCCATCCCCAGGTCCCAAAACTCGGCAGCCGATCTCCTAGCCAATGTAGCTTCCAAGCTTCTACCTTCTGAAGACTACAGCCTAGATAGATTTTCCGTAGAATTGCTTTTTAGGCCTTCAATCCCTGACAATGTCACTAATTGGAGAGTATTCAACCATGATGAGGATATTTTACAATTTCTAACTTCTGAAAAGTCCTATGACGATCAAATTATTGAGGAAAATGACCATGATCTACAAATGAAATAAATACCTCAGGAAAATGAAATTCCTAAGCCTGTGGTAAAGCTGGAAGATCTTTATGATATCAAAGACAGGTTTAAACCTGTAATTAATGCAAAGCTCCAAAGTTCTAACCTTAGGTTCGAATTGATAAATCTAGGTACTGAGCATGCCCCTCAAAATATTAATTTAGGATTAGGACTTTCCTTAGAAGAGAAGGAGGCATTCATCAAACTGTTAAGAAAAAATAAACAGGTTTTTGCTTGGAAATATGATGATTTGAAGACTTATGATACATCCATTATCCAACATACCATTCCTATGCTTCCCGATCAGAAACCGATTCAACAGAAGTTAAGAAAAATACATCCAAATTTGGAGAGCCAGATTAAATCGGAACTTAACAAACTCTTGAAGGCCAAGATTATTTTTCCTGTCCGACACTCAAACTAGGTCTCTAATATGGTGCCAGTTAGAAAGAAAAATGGCGACATTCGAATTTGTATTGATTTCAGAAATTTGAACAAAGCGAGCTTGAAGGACAATTTCCCATTACCTACTATGGAGCAAATACTCCAATCAGTAGCAGGCTCTGAATTGATGTCCTTTCTTGATGGTTTTTCAGGATATAACCAAGTTTTGTTTCATCCTATGACCAGCTTAAAACCACATTCAGAACAAAATGGGGAACGTATGCATATCAGAAAATGCCTTTCGGACTTATAAATGCAGGAGCGACATTCCAAAGAGCTATGGATATAGCTTTTAGAGGGTTAATTAATAGAACAGTAGTCGTCTATCTAGACGATATTACTGTATTCTCTACGGAGAGGTATAATCATTTGCATGACCTAAATCAAATCTTTCAGTGTTGCAAAAGATATGGTATTTCTCTTAACCCTAAAAAGTCTTTCTTTGCTCTTGATCAAGGAAAACTCTTGGGTTTTATTGTGTCCAAAGATGGCATTTATATCGATCCTGATCGGATCAAAGAAATCTCTGAAATTCCTTTCCCACACAATAAAAATTCGATGCAGTCGTTTTTAGGCCAGATCAATTTTGTTAAAAGATTTGTTCCAGATTTTTCTCAAATTATTTTGCCACTTCAAACAATGATTAAGAAAAATGCAGTCTTTAAATGGGGATCAGCAGAGAAGGAAGCTTTTGATCTAATCAAACAATCAATAATCAATGCCCCAGCCTTGAATACTCCGAATTTTTCTAATCATTTTACATTGTATACCATTGCATCCGACTTTTCTTATGCTGCAGTACTCACGCAACTAAATGATCACAATTTGGAAGCACCCATTTCGTTTTTTAGCTCAAATCTTCAGGGTGCTGAATTGAATTACTCCGATGTAGAAAAACAAGCCTTTGCTGTATTTAAAGCAGTCAAGCATTATAGACCCTTCCTTTTGAAAACCCACACAAAAGTTATAGTTCCTTTCCCAGCGGTTAGGCAACTATTAATCCAGAAAGAACTAGGTGAAAAAAGGGCAAATTGGGTCACAGCGCTTCAAGAGTATGACTTAGAAATTAGGCCAGCAAAGATTGTTAGGGGCCAAGGTTTTTGCAGGATATTGGCAGGAGCATCCAACATTCTAGAATCAAGTGATACAGAGCAAACTGAAGAAATCAATCAGATAAGTGTTACTGATTTTGAATCACAATATGCAGATTTAATCTTTTATTTAAAGAATGGTTATGCACCTACAAACTTATCTTACAAGAACAAAAGGGCCATTAGGTTGAAAGCAAAGAATTTTACAATTATCGATGACGTGCTTTTTAGGCAGAATTATGATTCTATCTTGTTAAGATGCCTTGAGAAACCTGAAGCCGAAAAGGTTTTGCAGGAGTTACATGATGGACCAGCGGGAGGAAATTTTGGAGCTGATACAACAACTCACAAAATTATTCATGCTGGTTACTATTGGCCTACTCTGTTTAAAGATGCCCACGAGTATGTAAGGAAATGCCTCAATTGTCAAACTGCTAGTGGAAGACAACGTAAATCAGCTTTCCCTCTGCAACCAGTCAACATTGAACAACCATTTGAGCAATGGGGATTGGACATCATTGGGGAGATTACTCCACCATCTTCCAAACAACATAAGTATATCCTTACCGCTATCGATTATTTTACTAAGTGGGTGGAGGCAATCCCTTTAAAGACAGCAAATTCTGAAGCAATCATTGAATTCATAGATCAATTCATCGTTACCAGGTTTGGTGTCCCAAATGCTCTTGTCTTTGATAATGTATCTTACTTTTCAGGCAATGCTATGTTTGATTTCGCTATTAAAAGAGGATTTAGATTAAAATATTCTGCTAATTACTATCCCCAGGGTAATGGTTTAGCAGAGTCTACTAATAAAAATCTGATCAAAATCATTAAGCGAACTATCGAACAGAATCATAAAAACTGGCACAAATCTTTAGTGTTTGCATTATGGGCTGATAGGATAACACAGAAAGCTTCTATAGGATCTTCTCCGTTCAATCTTGTGTATGGAAAAGAAGCAGTACTACCCACAAATCTCATTCTTCCTTCTTTAGCCCTAGTGCAGTTCATTGAGGAAAGTCCTTCCTCTTCTATTCAGCTTAGACATGACCAAATCCTAAAATTAGAAGAGGAAAGAGGAAAAGCCAGAATTATTCATGCCAAACATCAGCAAGTCATTAAGGCATCTTTTGATTCAGTCTCATCCGGTTCAAAACAATTCCAAGTCGGTGATTTAGTTCTGAAATGGGACAAAGCCCATGAGGATAAGGAAAAACACACAAAGTTCCAGAAAATGTGGCTTGGACCGTTTCAGATCTGTGAAAAGATAGGCCAATCGACCTTTATATTGCAAGACTTATCAGGGTTGAGAGATTCTCTCCCCGTTAATGGCCTTATCTTGAAGAAATTCTTTAATTGAGGAGGTAACCCCTTCTCCTTCTAGTTTGATAGATTTTTGTAGTTTGTAGGATTTGCAGAACATAATGTTGTGAGGTATCCACTATTGACCTTTGCTGTGTTTGAAAAGTTGTCCCACAGAAGTAGCATGGATATTTGTTTTTTTTTAAATAATAGAACTCTTAACCAAAAGGGATAATTTCTAGGAAATTAGGTATCATTGTATTCTGAAACTACAGTTCAAGTTTTGTGAACTCCTTTCAAAATTTAAAAGTATTGTAAATCATTCTCTGTTTTCAAATTCGTCTCAAAAGGTTATCAATATCAAGATAGAAGCCAATCCAACTTTAGCATCTTCAACTTTTACCCTGTCATCCATTAACTCTTAAGGAGAAGATTGTTCATCCCATTCACTAAAGTTTATGATTACTCAGAGTGTAATTCTAAAATATCTGATATTAAAGATAAAAGGTCTTATTGCAAGCCTGCTTACCATGTTCATAGGGAAATAGTTTAACTGACATTACCAATACTGCATACCAAAACAGGGTAATGGCTTAAAATTACAAGACAAGGGGTATCATCACGAGCCAGCTTGTTCAGTTAGACTACTACCAGTGAATGGCATTGTCAACAGCTGGCCACCAAACCAGGACAATGGCTTTTTATCTTATCAACAACAGAAAAGGAAATGAAATACAAAATATGAAAACATGTTTTGAATTCATTCTGTTAATCCACTCTTAATTGAATGGAACAATGGACAATAACATGGTTAAAAGGTATCCCTGTCGAAACTATAAACGTTTGCTGGCAGCAGAGGCTCTACCTATGACAGATGAGTTCACTTTAAAAGCTGATTTGGAGAAGTTTTCTGTTTTATCATTATAAACTCAAAGAGGCTCATTTAAAACTTAGAATGTATCTATTTTCTTAAAAAAGAGAGGAAATTAGCAAAAATAGATTCATTTCACTTGGAATGCATATATACCTAGTTATATTAGAATTTTCCCCTTTGATTAGAATTCTATTTTTGAAAAAGTTTAAGTATTTCTATACTTTTCAGAGATAACTGTTTCTTCCAGCGAATCACCAATTGTTGTGCTCCACAACAACCCCCCATTTCATAACATTTTATTTACAAAATTATTATATGAAATGGGTCCCTTTAGAAGTCAATTGGTATCAATATTGCATTATTTGTAAAAGGTCCGCAAACCAAATGAAGGCATTATATAAAACCTTTTGAAAACCCATATTGAATCAAATATAACAATCTTTTATCATTGCGATAAAGCGATCGCAAGATCGCATATCGCAATGACATAGAAGACGCAAATAAGTGACATATGGGATCCCGCCGATGCGATATCGCTATCGGCTATCGGCAAAACTCCATGCACATCATAAACCACCCCATGCCATTAGTCCCGATGCGATGCGCAATCGGCAATCGACGATACTTTATATACAAGATAAGCACCTTAAGTCATTCACCCCATTCCGATGCAATTTCGCAATCGGCAATCGGCAATATCCCATGTATAATAATAAGGCGCCTAGATTCTACCCTCGATGCGATGCGATTTCGCTATCGGCGGTCGGGGGTATGCTATCCGTATGTTTATATAACACCTATTCTCCCGATGCGATGCGATATCGCTATCGGCGATCGGCGTTTCAAAATTACGGACATAAAGATTTAAAGTGTTCCCGATGCCCGATTGCGATATAGCGCGGATTTCGAAAAAGCCGTTAAATGGAGGGATATTATGATACATTCATATTTAAAGTTTGATCTCTTAAATAGTCCATCACCTGCACTCAACTGCCAAAATATCCATAGCACGCTTAACCGAGTCATTCAGCCGAATAATGGTGTAATGAGCATTTAAGAGGTGGCAGGCCTTAAACGACCATCTAATGTATCTGTAAGATCTTCCCATGGATTGGATCCGCAACCATTTTTAAGAGTTAATCTCTCAGCACGCTTTGATTGATATATCTTTCCCGTATTGGATTTTCATTAGCATATCTCTGTGTTACGTTTATTTTCGCCGCTGTGCAGAATTCATCCATAGAAGGAAGCTCAAACAAGATGGGGAAGAAATCTAAGAAGACCGCAGGCGCTTCCACTACACCAGCTGCAGGACAAGCTCTCGTGGACAAGAAGAAGGGCTTAATATCTGATACTACATGCACGGGTCTCACCAGAGTTACTTGGCAAGGCACTTACAACCTAATTGAAGCCGAAGAACCAGTAAAGACAGTAACAGAAGCTACTGCGGATCCTACTCGGAAGTCTGAATGTACTCTCAAGGATTTAGCCAACTCTTTCCTTCACAGAATAGCGGCCAAGGAGCAAATTCTCCCATACACAGACGTAGTGCGGTGGGTGATTCAAGAAATCCCAATCTTGGATAGAACTCTCAGCACTAGAGATGGAAGAATCTTCGGATCGTTCAGGCCAGATGATCTAAGGCAAATGTATCATTTGCCCGAGCCGGAGAAGATATATAATAAAGCGTTCCTGGAGAAGTTTGCAAGCGAAAATGAAGTTGAATCCGAACCCATCCGGGATTGGAGACAAAATCCAGCCAAACACAAACACGAATCTTCCGGTAAGTACTCGGTTGATTCTCTTGCTTCTCCTTATTGCTATGCGGGAATAATGATGTGTAGATTATGGGGATTGCATGACTCTGCTAATTTTACCATAGAGATGGTTCCTCTAATGGAGGCAGCTGTAAACGGTATAATTATGGATTGGGCCACCATCCTTTCTGACAAATTAGCACAAGCTGTGCGTGATTTTAGACATCAGACTGTCGTCACTGAAAGGAAAATTCCCCCATTCTATTACAGTGCATATATCTTAGATACACTATATTTCAATTCTGAATTTCTCGTGCTCGGCTGGAGGTGGACGCCACAAGATCCCACGACTATCCACATATACCATCAGAAACTATGGAAGTCCTCTTACAAGCACCATCTGTACCAAATCTGCAATGGCTTTATGGTGCCTATTCATTATTCTATTTTTGATAAACCCATTCCCAAGATTTCCTATCAAGCTTCGTTTGATATAACAGCGGTAGCAAGTTGGTTTGGAGAGGAGAGATTTACCTACATAAGAGTTTTCGGTAGCGAAGCCAACCCACATGTTCTCCCTTTGTATATACCAGATAAACTGCTAGTAAGAGAAATTGCTTATCAAATTATGGCTGAGAGTGTTACACAGACTCTCAAGAAAGAAAAGAAGAGGGGCTGGCCCTCTTTTCCCTTGAGGTGTGGTGTCTATACTCTGCATGATCTCAAACATGCAGAAAAGGAAGCCACAAAGATTCAATCCTTAACTCTGGCGACTATCCCAAACAGGCCATATGATCCAAAGAAAGTTGCCTACAATGCACTAGAACAGGCCAAATTGACAAAATTTGAGCACAAAGAAGATATGTTTGACAACCTATTCGTTGCAGCCGAAACAATAGGTCAGGCTAAAGAACTCGCTCGAATGAAATATAATGATGAAGGGCTGACTGAGTTTAATAAGCTTAGAGAACAGAGGTTGCAAACTCTGCCTCTAGATTTACTAGCAACAACCCCGACGACATCATCAAGCGAGCCTGTTCGGCAACAGTCAAAGGAACCTCCGGTTGTAACAAAGGATCATAAAAAGGAACAGGAGGAAAGGCAAAGAAAAGAAAAAGAAGAAAGGCAGAAGAAAGCACACGAGGAGAAACAGAGGAAAGAGAAAGAGGAACAACAAAAGAAATAGCAAGAGGAAAGGCAGAAGAAAGAACAAGAGGAACAACAGAAAAGAGAGCAGGAAAAGGTGCGGAAGGAGTCCCAAGCTGAAAAGGAAAAACAAACCACCACTGATGTCAATATAGATACTACTATTGACCCTAATTTGCTTCAAGAGTGGAAGCAATTTGACTCTATCATCAGTGGGTTGGAATGTTCCAAGGATACAGACACTTCCAAGACAAACGATATACAGGACATCACTTCACCTCAGGTTCTAAGTGGAACCAGCGGCCCACCCATTTCCAAGGATGTTGAGATAATACCGAAAGACCCCTCCGACAAAATCATTCTCCAGGTAAAAGATATTCCTCCCCTGGATGTTTTCTACAGCCCGAGGCATAAGGCAGTGCTAAAAATACAAAGGAAAAGGAGGAAGATTGATCAACCTCCCTTTTTTCCAGAACAAACTATAACGGGCAGCGTGGTTTAGAAGGAGGAATTCGACCCCTCCGATGACCTAAAAAAACTGTCACAGTATGTGGGAGCCTATTCGGCAACAACAATCGACAAGGCATCGGAGGTAAGTCTTCTACTAAAGACTAAGGACCAAGAAATTTTCGTATTACAGGCAGAGTTGGCTGAATCAAAGCAGAAGGCAGTGCAGGCGGAGCAGCAGTTGTCGACACAACAACAATTGAACAGTCAATTAACTCAGCAATTGCAGGCAGAAAAGCAAAGGGTCGACCAAAACGCAATCCATAAACAGAAGGAATTATCGGAGGCATTGGCACAATTAAGGGTAGCAAACGAGCAAATGATGAAAACAAAAGATGAGCAAATCGCTCAATTGTCATCGCAGCTCGAAAAGATAAAGGGTGCTCAACAGGTGGGTGAATTCAGAGCAGAAGCAGTGCAAATAAACACTGCATTAATATCCCAAATCAGGCTCCTGTGTCAACAAATCGCTCAGGCAGAGCCATTGTGTGAGCTAACGACATCAATAAATCAGCAGGTAGAGAAGGCCACGAATGAGTTAGACCAAGCCGAAGAGATCATAACCGGATATCTTGACTGGCAAGATTATGATCAAGGGAGAGAAGAAAATTTGCTCAAGATTTCAGAAACATATAAAGACATACTTTTCACAGAATGGCACACTCAGGTGATGAAAGCAGAAAGGGCAGCTTCAAGATGTAAATCAACTTCCAGCAATCTGGTTGATCTAGTTAACAACACTCTCTACTTAGCAAATATGATTTCCCAATGTACACCAGGAAAGATGACAACAACAAATACATTGGAACAATCATGCTATCCTGATTTAGAGGAGAAAGGGAGATTAATCGCTGGGATTAATAGTTTTACTATGGAAGCATATTGGCTCTTCCTGGTAAATCCGCATACACAGAGAGCCGCCCTAAAGTGCCTAACAGATGCAATCGGGTGTATAATTCCCGATATTCAGGATGCCACCTATGCCGCCCAGCTCAGTTCGCGCCTCAACAAACCTCCTGAAGTAGAGCCAATGCTTGCGATAAGTCAGCTCAGATTTAAAGGCAAGCAGCCTACCTGATGAATCATGCCGCCGATTGCCAGATCGCTGAGGAAAATAGGATCAAAATTTATTGATACCGATTTAGTTGCATTTCAGTTTAATAGATATTTAGATTAATTTAGTATTTATAGACCCTTTCATTGTTTTGGAAAGGGTCGTAAAGTTTTGTACCAGACTTAAAGACTGAAGTTTACACTATTGTGCTTCAGTCAATATTCTTTTATGCAACTGGACCAGTCTTTCTTAATTCAGCAAAGAAGCTTTTTATGCAATTGTGCACTATTGTCGTTGTTGTGAATGTTTCTGCGTTGAAGAAAGAATTCCAAGTAGCGATTGATATCGGGAGTGTCAAAGCAGCTCATATGGTATTTCTATCTATGTCTGAATTCATTCCTGTTATGTGAATTGTTATTTGATTATCCTTGCTATTGTTGATTATATGCATGTGCTGTAACAGCAGATCTACATTCATACCACTATTGGATGTTTTATGATATGCTTTCCTTTTAATCATGTATATGTCGATAATATAAATGATGAGTGCGGTAATATTGCTGTAATCGCTGGGCTTAACTATTTAGGCACAGTAATCTTGAATGAATTAATATCTATGTCTGATCGATGGAGTCATCTATATGCCTGTCCTTAGACACAGACCATTAAACGCTGCACTTTAAAGTTCAATAGATTCCCGGGATAGGTTATAGTCCTTGTATTCTTGTTAAATAGTTTAGTTATCCGCCCATCGCTAGCTTAGTTTTATAAATCATCCATTCATCCCGATTATCTACTTTTGGGAAACTGGTCCCATTATCCCTAGTCGGAGCCACTATTCCAAACGGAAAAGGAGCTGTACTAAGGTCCGGACCGGGTGGTTATCCCCGATGTTGTTGCAGCGATTTTCGAGGCATCAACAAGAAGTCAAATGGGCTAGATACAATGCATCTTTACTTGATATGTAGAAACATTGGAACTGCTATATCAAGACTAATACAATTTAGAAACATTGACCAAGTTGGAATATTTGTTTAACAACTCAAAATAACTGAATTTAAACTTATTAAAACTTATCCAATAACCAAAATTACTTCTAGATAGAAGTTCCAAAATTTGAAAATTTATAAAATAAAATTGAATGATATGTTTGCGCAATAGTTGCACAACAGAGGGCATAAGTCTTCAAATTGGTGTGGTTGCAGGTGGTTCCTATGCAAAACTGAGTATGTAGATGTGCTTGAGATGACCTGGTGTTGATGTATAACCCACTAAGTGCTTCCTTCCATGCTTACAAGCCTTCAAAATGACTATTTTTAGTTTGCGCAACAAATGCGTAGCAAGTCTGCTACGAAACTGGGATCGAATTTATGGAAACATAGGGTTCGAAGACGAAATCATATATCTTGAATCTTGTGAGCTGTTACAAAAAAGAGGGAATTTTTTGTAGATGAGAGTTTTCTTGAGAGAAACTTCTCTCAGTTTCAAAAAATTCCTATCCATCTCCTCACAATATGCACCCAAACATCATAACTAAAACATGAAATGCTAAAACCTGAAAAATAGACTGTAAATATGCATTTTACTCTTCCAATACATGATACCTGTACATAAACTGAAGGAGGTTTTTTTCCTTGGCTTGTTCTTGGAAAAAACCTCTTTCGGTTTTTTTAAGTTCATTTCCATTTGGTCCTAAAACACTTTTGAAAATGATGAAAAAAACAATTAGTTTCATAACAAATTCATATCAGAGTGTGGCAAACCTCCATGGTTGATATGGTTGCGAAAATTTCCTAGAAAAACGGAGAAAATGGGCATGTTTGTAATGAAAGTTAGATGGTCTAGAACCCTTGAAGTATTTTTTTCAATTCCTGCAGACCTTCAAGATAGCTAAATCCAACTTGCACAGCATATGCATAACGACCATGTACCTTGAGCTTAAACCTCCTCCTTCAACTATGCAACATTCTTTGAAACCTCATACTAGTTCAGAGCTCGAATTTCACTTTGGATGAAGGAGAAACGAGGGATGGCTTGCAAAATTTTTGAATTTAATGCCACCACAAGCCCTCTCATGTCATGATGACGAAATTTGAAATCATGGACATATGAGAAGTATAAATTGCTAACAGACCCATGACATGACCCCTTCAACTCTAATAATGACCTCTCATGGACTATTATACCTTTACAAGTTCGACTTTGGGCTAAAAGACCCCTTTATGACATGAAAATTTACAATGACCTTAACTTGTATGACTCTTTATACAATGACCCTTTAGACTATGACATTTAGTGACTCATAGGCTAAAATTGAAAAAAAGACCCCCAAAATGAAATAGTAAGATAGGAAAACACACTTTGATTCGTAGATTATAGGATCCTAACAACTTCCATCATTTTATTTTTGAAAGAATCATTCTACAAATATACACCATTCCCAAAGTTACTAATGCACTAGTTGAAGGCACATGTTTTGTAGGAGTATCAAAATATTAGCTAAAGCTAAATTGTAGAAAGAGAGATGTGAATCACAAGTCTCAATTTTATTTGTATTAGATTCTAATTTCATGAAAGTATTTGTTTTCCCATTAATTTTCAATGCTTTCTAATTAAGAATTTATATTATAACGTACAATTTTGCATCATAAATTTTAGGGCATATGTTGAGAATTCGAGTACCTCCCTTGCCTTATACACCATGTCCCATTGGAGCAAAGTGGATTCAAGTTACCAAGTTCCAGTGACAAAGTGTCAAGCGTTTGGCCAGAATCAAGGTTGAATTCAACATAGTTGCAAAGAGCAGGGATTGAATAAAACGTGAACAAAAGGGATAATAGAGAGGCATGGTCAGGTTGACACACAAGCAATGATAATATATTGAAATATAATTGTAACTTTGCCTACAAATAGATGATTATGGATGAGTTCATCCCCCCCGAAAATAGAACATACCAACACGGTATACTCAAAATGGTTGGAATTATGCATGAGTTCAAAGTCACCACCATGGCTCGTGAAAATTTATTTGGACATTTCACATGATTTATTACAACTCTATAATGAAATTTTGTGGAGTAATACCCATCCTGCATGTTAAACCATACAGATCTTACATACAACATAGGTATATACCCCCATGCCACCAATCCCTCAACATCCTCTTAAGCCTTCTATCCTTCTATAAAAAAACATGATTAATAATTTAATTGACTATAAATCACCACTTCTGTGACCCTACGGGCCCACTATTTTACCACTTGTCTCTTTATCTTGTTATCACCCAACCATGTGGGCCCACTATTTTACCACTTGTCTATCTTATAATAACCCAAGATGCATGATGGACAACACAAAAAAGAGCTCTATTTCGATGACACGTCTGGTTACTTTCCATGAAAGACAAATTGAAAAGTTGGCAGTGAGAGCCGGGTACTTGAAAACAGATGAAGGCTTTTTGAGCAAGGGAATTGACATGGTTAGCGGTACTACTTGCCTAAGTGCTGTGATCATAGATGGGAACTTATTAGTTGTTTCTAATGCTGGGGATAGCCGAGCAGTTATTAGCAGAAGAAGGGGAGAGGCCCAAGCTCTGACATGTGATCACAAACCTGGAAGGCCAGACGAGCAACAACGCATAGAGAATCGGGGTGGATCTGTTTTTCGGATCGGCAGAGTTTGGCGAGTTCAGGGAGGGCTAGCAGTGTCCAGGGCAATAGGCGACGCCAACTTCAAACAATGGATATCAGCTAAACCAGATACCACAATTATTCCAATTACAGGGGACTGTGACTTTTTAATTCTGGCATCCGATGGGCTGTGGGACGAGGTGAGTGATCAAGAAGCGGTAGATATTGCGAAGCCTTTTTGCCTCCAGAATGTGGTGCCTGAAGTTAATGGGAAGCCATTAGCAGGTCCTTCAGCTGCTTGCCAGAAGCTGGTGGAGGTAGCACAAGCCAGAGGATCCAATGATGATATAACTGTTATGATAGTTCAGCTCTCACATTTTTTGAAGGGTGCGGAAAATCTGTAGATAATCCAGCGTTGCCATCAAGGGTGGGGAAAATCCTTAGAGATTCCAACTAACTCAAATTTGATCATTATATGTTTCATTAAACGATGAATACTCCAAAAACAAAGATCCCCCCTTGATAATTTTGTGTTTAATTAGTTCCCTGATTATTATATCTATAATTTTGATTTGAAAAAAAAATTGATTTATTATTTAAATAATTAACTAGTAAATTTCACAAATAAAATATGTATGGTTAATATTTTTATTATTTTTATTTTTAAAATATTTATAATATTATAATATTATAATGTTAAAATTATAATTTATTTAATGTAATTAATATACATATTTTGTTAATGCCTCTCTAAACACAATTATGACCATATATTAATATATTATAGGCCTAGAGGTTCTAGTGTGATGTGTAACACTTCGTCATCAAAGTTGAATTTTTGCTCATGTTCACTAAATAAAAATAAAATAAAATAACTATACAAAACAATTAAATAAAAAGAATTAAATAATTATATAAAACATTTAAATAATGTCTGCTCATAAAAGAAATTACACTTAACTTATAACCACATATCGACATATTGGAAGCCAATCTTTTCATACTCACTAATTTATAACTTCTTTAATCCAATCACTGATATATACATTAATACCATTAATACATTGGACAAAAAGTTTATATATATATATATATATATATATATATATATTCATTTTGGACTATATATATATATATATTAATGATCTTGGTTACTTTCCAGAGTGGACAATTTCATATAACTTACACCGAGATTCCCATTTCATAGAAACTTAAACCATATTTTTACCTAGTAATAAGGTTTCCACTTTGTTAAATTATTGGTGCAACAGTCCAGAAATAACTTTCTCCAGCCTGGATTTGTGCGTTTGCACAACACCCATAGATAGTCCAAATTCCATGACTTGGACTTTGCATTAAATGGAGCTAGGACAAATGACAAATATTAAACATCACAACAAATATCTAGCCTTCCATTAGGCATTTAAGACACCCTAACATGACATTTCAGAGTTATTGGATCATATACAATGACATATGATCCAATAACTACTAATTTTCTAGCCATCATCCCTATTAAGATTACTCGGCCTCCTTTCAATTTCAATGGCCTCCCTAAACTTTCCGGTGATGAAAAGGAGCAATCCTAGCAATGAATTGGGCCTACTCAATGCATATATGATGATTAGTCTTCTTCGCGTGTTCTGCAAAAGTTGAAGACCAGGTCCTCTCATGCTTAATGTTGACTGTGTGCTCAGAATTTTTTGATTAATAGAGCGCCCAATTTCACCAACATAGGAGGTCCTAAAAGAACATGGAATAACATAAACACCTTTCATATCCTTAGGGTCAACAGGGTTTTTTGCAGATCTTAGGGAGCTACAAATGTTGTTAAGGGGTCTAAACGTTGAGGGAATATTATGCTTCCTTAGGATTCTCACAATCTTGTCAATGGTCCCCTGGATGAAAGGGAGATGCACCCCTGGGATTCGATATTTAGGGTCTTTCTTAACCTTGGAACCTATGTTAGCTTTAAGGAAAGCTTTAAGACCCTACTGCCTACTATATCCATTATTAACAAAAACATTAAGGAGATGGGCTTTCTCTTTATAAAGGTGGTTTTCATTAGATATTCTCATCGCACGAGTAGCTAGCGTTTTGAGAAAACCAAACTTTTGAGTAGGGAAATGATGAGACTTGGCATGAAGATACTACTCAGTGTGAGTTTTCTTGTGAAATACCTGGTGGGAGAAAAAACCATCATCCTTCTTTGAAATGAGAACATCAAGAAAAGGCAGCAACCTGTAAACTTCCTGCTCCATAGTGAAATTTATGGAGGTAGATTGATTGTTGAGATGTTGGAAAATTTGATCTAAATTTTCTTGGCCATGAGACTAGACAACACATGTGTCATCTACAAACATTTTCCATAGCTTGGGTTGGAAATGGGCTAAGGCCAAATCCTTGGATTTCTTTTTGTTATTGATGGAAAAAGTAATTAATTAACAACATTCCTTAATAGGATTTCTAAGGATTAATGGTCATTGGCTTGTGATCAAATGTGAGATCCAAGCGGAGCTGTGTAGAAAGAAATCCAATCTTTAACTATGTGGGGGCATTATATGTAACTATCTACTGAGTCAGTTGATTTACGACTTGATGATTTTTTGAAAGGTTTTTGAATATTGAAAGGCTCCTCTTCCCTTTTTTTCTTCTATTCTTTTGGGTCATGTTGCAATTTCCATAAGCAAGATCAATTTTTCTTTCTTTCGCTGCTACAAAAAAGATCCACTTTAATATGAGGGAGAAGATCTAATTATAATCTAAATTAAATGAATTATAATTTAAATTAATATTCAAATTAATTACTTAATGAAGTAATTTGGATGAGCAAGATTACATTGGTGGCATGTTTACATAGTTATCTTTGTTGTATCATTTTCAAGTCTTTGATTTTCTTCACCTCTTTTGAGGCAGGAAAAGATTCACATGGTGATTAGTAATTTTAGGTGGGGTATATTTTCTTTTGGTGTGGTTTTTTTAGAAAATTTGATATTGATATTGTAGTGGTAGTGGCAAGTTAAAAATTTTGATATTGCTTATCCAAATTATTCCAAATAGTTGCATAAAAGAAAAACATTTCAATATACAAAATCCCTTCATAAATCAACTAACTTAGTAAATAGTTACAATGAATGACCACACATAGTGAAAGATTGAGGATTTATTTCTTTTGGCATCATCAGTAAATCAATGGATGATTATATATAGACATGGAACAAAACAACTCACTTGGATCTCACATTTTATAGCAAGAAAATAGCCATTATTTCTTAGAAAACATAATAAGGAAGATTTGTACTTAATTAGTTATTCCATCAATACCTATCACATTGCTAGAGCGCCCCTCAAGTTAAGGCAAATCAAGTTCTCTAAGAAGGCATCACCAACGAGGTTCCTCACAATGGAGGTGAACAAATGACAAGTACTTCAATCCCATACTACATCTATTTCCCTTATACTTTGTCACATGTTAGATATATTATGCTTGCGGAATTAGCATCCAACATTAACACAAGTATAATTCCAAACATTCGTCCATAAACATCCTATATCATCCACATGTACATGTGTGCTACATTAAAAATGTCACAATACAATGACACATTGTTACATATAAACATCCCTATAAAATGTACATTAATAATGTTCATGGGATGAGACCCCCTGCTCCACCAAAATATGTCAATATAAAATATGATATTGCTACAATAATACAATGTACAATAATGGAGAAAGCCTCCAAGTATTCTACATTTAAGCTTCCCAATCTTAATGTCACAATACACTGGAAAAATAATCCCAATAATCCTACACACCCTAGCTGAGCACCCTTAGGGTATGGAAAGGGTTCCCCATAATTAGATATGAAATCAAATGAGAAATCACCCTAGAATGGGTGGCTAGGGTCCCACCCATTCTAGGGTGATTTCTAATTAGTCGTTGAGCCACCCTAACTATCCACCCTAATGAGTCGTTGAGCCACCCAACCCCTACTTTCAAACCTACGATCTTGTTTCTCTCTACCACATGTTTAGAAACCCCTTTACATGTCACCCTTTGCAAATACATCGAAATGAATTCCATCTAGAAACTCCATTGTCTACTCCACATCCAAATCCATGAAGAGATCTAAAAAATAATTAGTTTGCAATTTAATAATTCAATCCTCTCATGATGATCAAATGTCTGCAACCAAACTCTAAGGTGCTCCATCAAGTAGCTAGATCCACTACTCCTACTATCGTCCATGTCGCTCCACTCCTCATATCTCCTCATATATGAAAACATGTTACTCACACATCTATGAAGAAGGAAAGTCCCACTTGCCTCATCATCTCATCTACATACCAAGTGGTCTCCATAGATTTCCAAGTCCTCCTCCTCAAGAAGGCTCTCTAGATCATGGAAAAATTAACCTCATCAATCATCCCAATCTACAAATCATGCTACAATGGCTAACTCTCCGAGACTCAACCCATTGAATAAGTTTCACACCAAGGTTCCATCATAACTACAACCAAATTTACCCATCTCTATCATTGGGTCATGTTAATAAGCTATCTCAAAATTGATCTTTGTTTTCCAAGCATGCTCCAAAGAGACACATCCCATACTATGTCTAAATTAGGTGGCACTTAGTTTACCCAAGTCATTGATTCAATCTCTTCATGAAATTAGAAATACTCCAAGATCACCATTGATAACCAAATTAAGGCTCCATTGGTCACAACTACAAGTCCATGAACATGTCATCTTAGGCTCCTTGAACCCAAGCCAACATCATCTTGATCATCATGTTGTCTCAATGGATAGCTCATTTATCAATCAATGTATCCACCCCCTCATAGGTCACCAAGATCTCATCTCGATTCACATTGATGTTATAATGAAGAAGTCCAACCAAACCATGATGATATATAATCTCATATGATATTTTTCCATTCTACTTCTAGTGATCTCATCCAAACAATCTCAGTTGTTTAGTTGTGTCGAATGCTTGGCCAATCCATTGTTGGAAAATCAGAAAGGCAGAAGTATTGTCTTTATGTTGATAATTACTTGTGATATTATTATGTTCTTATTAACTTTCTTGTCTTCTTCTTTTATCTTAGTTCATAAAGCAATTACAAAAACCATAACACGAAGATCAAAGACACTAGATGTAGGTGGACATACAGGGAAAAACCCCTATCTAGGGGAAAATCCAGTGAAAAAATCTTCCTTCATTAGTTTCACGAGATGATCCAAGACTCTTTGACCTAGACACATAATTCCTCCAGTCATCAAGTCAACCCTTCCATTCTTCTGCAGATGATAACCTTCTAATAACAACTTAGACCTAGTAGCAACAATAGATCTTTGACCTAGAAGAAATGACACTTTGAAGCATCAACACTTTGACCTTGAAGCAACAACACTTCAACCATGAAGCGATAACAAAATATTGACCTTGATGATCTGTTATTGAATGTTAGTTTTGCTGTGATAATTTCAATTACATATTTATAAACAAATGCTTGTTCATTTCTTCCTATGCATAGGTTTCCTTAGGTTGTTTGGTGATTGTAAATAGGTAAATTACATCAAGTTTAATGTGACATTCATGAGAAAATTAGCTTAAAAGACAAGTGTTGAACAACAACAATAAAAAGTACAACAAACCATCAATTGAACACTTAACACAATGTTTTGATGAAGGAGTTCACCCCTCCTGGGCTACATCTCCTTGGTCCAACTTCCATGGCTTGGGCCTTTGTATCAACTCAATATGGAAAAAATGTTCTTTATAAAGCTCTACTACTCTTGATACCTGCACCAATGTATTCAGAATGTCAAAATTAGCTAGGAACACCTTTTCCTGCTCCATTTGATGATCCAGACTTAAACAGGAACGCAACAAATTACAGAGATAACCATAAACACGGATATGCAGCGGAAATAATGCTTCATTTAATTAATGTAAAATACTGAAATATGCTTACAAACAGTAATGGAAATAAACTAGCTAGGGCGATGGTAGCTTATCTCTGAGAAGAGATGTGGTGGCTACATGCCTCTGAACTGTGTTACAATGAGGCTCGAAGGCCTATTTATTGTTGAGAAACAATGGAAAACCCTTAACATTCCAAAACCTAACCCTAGAAGATGAAACGCCAAACTGTGGGCCCCGTTTGGGTAAATTGGTACACCAACTTCCCGGGGTCGTAACTTTGGCATACGATCTCCGTTTGACGCGTACAATAGCTCGTTAGAAAGATCTATCCGAGCACTACCACTTTGGGAGGCAACATCGGTCAATGGACCCATGTTGCCCCATATTTCCTAAAAAACGTCGTTTAGGGCCTCAAAACGGCTCCGGAAGTTCAGGACCCGAAAAACTGCTAAAAGTAGTAAGTTGTGCTACAATTAAGGAAACTGAAAATGCTAAGAGAAACAATGGTGGGGGTCTAGGTGGACTTGGCAGGTGGCCACCAATATCCACCTGGATCATTCCTCCCCCCTTAGGAAGCAATGGTCCCCATTGCGTTGAGTTCCTCCATGAGATGAGGAAACTTTTGCTGAACTTGTTCCCTGGTGAGCCACTTGCCCTGGTGAAGGAGTTGGCCTGCTTTGACAACTCGATACAGTTGGATATTCTGTTGGCGAGTGTTCTTGATCTGTGCATCCATGATCCGATCAGTTGCAGCTTGTTCCATGCAATATGGATTTAATTCTGTGGGTGTGAGCTGTTCTGCAATGTCGGATGTGTCTAGCAATGGTGGAAAGTATGGCCGAAGGCGGTCCATATTGAACACTGGGTGCAGGCCAAGGAATGGGGGAATGCTGAGCTCAAATGCATTGTCTCCCATAGCCTTAGTAATGGTGTAAGGACCATATCGGAGTGGTCTTAGTTTCCGATAGGCTCCAGTAAGGCATTCCTTTTGCAAATGCAACCAGACTTTGTTGCCCACCTGAAACTTGTGTGGCACCCGATGTTGATCATGTCGCTACTTGTACTTGGCATTTGATTTCTCTAGAATGTCATGGACTTGCTGGCGAATATATTGGATGCGCTCAATGAAGCTGGTGGCCTTATCTGTTTCGGACTAGACATGAGCTGAATTTATGTGAGTAGCTGCAAGTGGCATGGCCACATCAATGGGGCATAGTGGCTGGAATCCCAAATCCACCTGAAAAGGGCTATGGCCAGTGGAGCTATGAAGAGCTCGGTTGTAGCTATACTGAACATAGGGGAGGCTCTCGTCCCATGTGCGTGGATGCTTTGAGTTATACATGCGCAAAATGTGCACAATCATCCTATTGACAACCTCTGTCTGGCCATCAGTTTGAGGATGGAAGGCTGTGGACTTCGTGAGTTTGGTGTCCAGCATTGACCAAAGACTGGACCAAAATGTGCTGAGGAACCGATTGTCCCGATCTAAGATGATAGACTGTGGGATCCCAAAGTGCACCCACACTCGTTCAAAGAAGTGTTTAGCAGTGGCTTCTGCTGTGATATTCTTCTTGCAGGCTGCCATAATGGCCATCTTCGAGAACCTGTCAATGACCACAAAAACACAGTCATTTCCATGCTTAGTGGAAGGAAGGCCTGATATGTAATCCATGGAGATGGATTCCCAAGGTCGACTAGGGGTAGGCAACGGGGTATAGAGGTCGTGCTTCTTGATGGTCGGTTTGGCAATGGCACAAGCAGTACATGATCTGATGTACTTCAAAACATCCTGTCGAAGATTCAACCAATAGAAATAATTTTGCAGTACTACCACTGTTTTCTCGACCCTGAAATGCCCAGCAACCCGACTCTAGTGTGCTTCCCAAATCATCTTGGCACGCTCGCTTGAAGGAACACAAAGGTGACCCAGGTGGCATAACAGGGCATCCTGGAGGTGAAAGTTTGGAACACGCCGACCCTCCAAGAGTGTCTGGTATGTGTGGCCGAATTCTGGGTCGCTTTTGTAGAGAAGTGGCCAATCAAAAGTCTCGTGCCCACAAGAGTTGAGCATGGTGGTTAACGCCATGATCGGTGGTCGACTGAGGCAATCTGCTACATTATTAGTTCTGCCCTTCTTATACTTGATATTCAAGTGAAACTGTTGCAGGTATGTAGACCACTTCTGATGGCGATCATTCTGCAATTTCCCTTGGGTCTGTATGAATTGCACGGGTCGGTGGTCTGTGTGGATGACCGTTTCCTTCCCCAAAATGTAATGCTTCCATTGTCGGCAAGCCTGCACAATGGAATACATCTCTTTATCATAATTGGGGTACTTCTGGACTGTGTCTGAAAGTGTTTCACTGTGATATGCCACTGGATGTCCATGTTGAGTAAGGATTGCCCCAATAACATAGTCAGAGGCATCTGTCTCGACCTCAAATGGTTGTTGTAAATCTGGTAACGCGAGCACTGGTGCCATGCAGAGGCGATCCTTCAACTCTATGAATGCCTTCTGTTGAGATTCAAACCAAAAGAATTTTGCTTTCGCTCGTCCCTTGGTGACTTGAATCAAGGGCCAAGTAATATGAGAAAACCCCAACGCGAACCTGCGGTAGAAGTTGGCAAGACCTAGAAAGCTGTGGAGCTCTGTTAGAGTGGTTGGAGATGGCCAATCCTGAATGACTTGGATCTTGGCTGGATCCACATGCACCCCCTGTTCATCAATAATGTATCCCAGATACTGAACCTGGGTCATGCCAAAAGTGCATTTCTCCAAATTGGCACATAGCTTGTGTTGCCGTAGTGTTTGGAGAACCTGTCGGATGTGGTGGAGGTGCTCTTCCCAACTCTGGCTAAAGATCAGAATGTCATCCAAGTATACTACTACAAATGAGTTGGTGAATGGCCGCAAGATGTCATCCATTAGCCTCATGAAGGTTGCAGGAGCATTCGTCAATCCGAAAGGCATAACCAACCATTCGAAAAGGCCCTCCTTGGATTTGAAGGCAGTCTTCCACACATCAGAGGGTTTGATTGGTACCTGGTGATATCCTGACTTCAGATCGATCTTGCTGAAATATTTCTCCCCCTTTAGTTGGTCTACGAGGTCATCAATCCGCGGGATCGGGTACCTATTACAGACAGTGATCTTGTTCAGTGCCCGATAGTCAATACAAAGTCTCCACGTCCCATCCTTCTTCTGTACCAACACGATCGGGCTCCCACAAGGCGATGAACTCAGACGGATGTGACCTTTCTGCAGGAGCTCTTGAATCTGCCTCTTGATTTCATCGTTCTCTAGAACAAAGCACTGATAAATTGGTCCATTGGGTAGCGGCGCACCTGGGGTCAGATCGATGGAGTGCTTGACCTGACAGTACAGAGGAACCCCTGTGGGGGAGGTGAAGATGTCCTCGTACTCCTCCACGACCTTGTCCATCTGTAGTTGTCGTGCGGAGGGGCCCTGTCTGGAGGCCATGGTCACCGTCTTCTTCTTTCCTTGAGAGCGTATCATCAGGAAAACAAATTTCTCGGTTTTGGAAATGAGCTTACTACATTGTTTTGTAGTAATCAAAGAGATGGCGGTAGGTGGTGCTACCTCTGGTATCCTGTACAACTTATTTCCCAATGTAATAATAACAACACGGGGCCTTGATTCATACACAGCATGTCGCTTCCACAAGTATGGCTATCCTAATAATACATCACAAACTTCAAGGGGAGCAATGTCACACAATAACTCATCCGTGAAGGGCTTGATGTTGTATGGAAGGCGACACTGTTGGCTCACACGAAGATCTCGTCCTTGGAGAAGCCACCCGATGGTGTACGGTTGTGGATGTGCTGTGGTCGGTAAGCCCAACTGCTTCACGACCTCTGCCGAAACGAGGTTCTTTTGGCTCCCGCTATCAACAATGAACTGTAGTGGGGAGCCCTTTACCCACATCTGGGAGTGGAAGAGACACTCCTCCTCCTCTGGATCTTCGGGTTCATTTTTCTGGATTTTAGCGGTAGCAATAGTGGCGTTGGGATCCGCATCAATGATCTACTTCCCTTTGTCATTCCCCTTGTCGGGTTCTGACTCAGAGTCAGAACATGCATCTGATTCTGAAACCTTTAGCTCAGCCACTAGTGACTGCTTGGCCCGACACTCACTTGTGTTGTGAGTGGAGCTCTTATGGAAATCACACCATTTTCCCGTGTCCCTTTTCGGCTTCACGGCGCTGTTCTTTGCTTGCAGCTTCGGCGGGTTGTCTTGGGCTTCCCCGCCTTGGCTTTGTCCTTTGTTTTGTGGTTTAGGGGCACCTTTCCCCTGCTTTGGATTTGCAGATCCAAAGTCTCGCTTCTTTTGTTTAAACTTCTGATCGACCTTGACGGCATATCGGTATGCTGTGCCAAGCGAGGAGATGCTCAGGAATTGTATTTCTTCCTGGATGTACTTGTGCAGGCAGCCGTAGTATTTGAGTATCAAATGCTGCTCCGAATCCTTGATACCCAACTTTGTGCGAAGGGTATGGAAAAGATTGGTGAACTCTAGCACGTCTTGGTCCCTTCCCTGCCGCAGTGTGGTCCACTTTATGTATTCATCCTCATAGCTTCTTACAGGGTAGTACTGCTCCTTGATGGCATCCCGGAATGAATTCCAGGTGGGTGCAGCTGAAAATAGTGAGCCAGTACTTTCATCCTTCTACTCGCAGTAGGTTTCCCACCAGTCCTTGACGTGGGGGGCTGCTTTGAGAAGAGCGAAAACAATCTTTTCCCGACTCAAAAATTCATGAACAGAAAAATAACCCTCTAGCAGATTTAACCATTTATCTACGGCATCTGTGTCTATCTGACCCTCGAATATGGGGATTTCAAAATTAACTTGTACCTTAAAAGGCGTGGCATTTCCAGAGTAGCTGCTGGAAGCCGATGCGTCGCTTCTGGGTAGCCGCTGAAGGATCTGGGAAAAGCTGTCCATCATCGCGTTCTGTTGTCGCTCGAGGGCTTCTTCGAACAAGATTTTGATAGGATCTCCTGCCCCCTCGTCTTTCTTCTCATCCGTGATGGGAGGCCGTCGGGATTTGCGAGGCTGGTCTTGCAAAGGTTCGACCAGTTCAAGCCCTAACTCCTTATATCCCGACCTTGTTGGGGACATGCAAAGAAAAACAGAGAAAAAGCAGACCGCTCTGATACCACTGATCCGGAGTTAAACAGGAACGCAAAAAATTACAGAGATAACCATAAACATAGATATGCAGTGGAAATAATGCTTCATTTCATTAATGTAAAATACTGAAATATGCTTACAAACAGTAATGGAAATAAACTAGCTAGGGTGATGGTAGCTTATCTCTGAGAAGAGATGTGGTGGCTACATGCCTCTGAACTGTGTTACAATGAGGCTCGAAGGCCTATTTATTGTTGAGAAACAATGGAAAACCCTTAACATTCCAAAACCTAATCCTAGAAGATGAAACGCCAAACTGTGGGCCCCGTTTGGGTAAATTGGTACACCAACTTCCTGGGGTCGTAACTTTGGCATACGATCTCCGTTTGACGCGTACAATAGCTCGTTAGAAAGATCTATCCGAGCACTACCACTTTGGGAGGCAACATGGGTCCATGGACCCATGTTGTCCCAGATTTCCCAAAAAACGTCGTTTAGGGCCTCAAAACGGCTCTGGAAGTTCAGGACCCGAAAAACTGCTAAAAATAGTAAGTTGTGATACAATTAAGGAAACTGAAAATGCTGAGAGAAACAATGGTGGGGGTCCAGGTGGACTTGGCAGGTGGCCACCAATATCCACCTGGATCATTTGGTCAAAAAATGCTCCAGTTATGGCTCAAACAATTTTCGCTAAAAATCCTCCTCCAAATATGGAAGAAATCAGTTAGGGCCACCAAATCTGGGAGCAATTCCGAAAATAGTGGAGACCACCAAAAATACGCCAACTATTAATATGAGTTTAGTTAACTATAAGTGGAGTTTAAATAGTGTTAAACTGTGGATTAATACACAATTACCGCACAATTAACTAATCATTTAGTCATGGTTTTCGGAGCGGTCACATATGACATTTTCTGGCACGGTTTCCCCAATGGTTCCGAAATTGTAACCCTGATGGTTTTCTACGGAGGCGACACATGTAATTTCTACTCGGTGGTTTAATGTTAGGGTGAAGGTGTTTTGTCCACCGGTTAACACTAACCATTTGTCGTAACTATGGGTGCGTTCACATGAATGGCATTAATTGTCGGGTTGTGGTTTTATGTTGGAGCCATTTGCATTAACCGTTGCTGTCATGCTGGCACGTTCACATGGGGAGGGCTGGCCCCACTAATCGCCAACCCCAAAACAATTAAACAACAAATAGTTATGGCATGCTATATGGTTAAGAACCATTGTATAATAGAGACGATTAATATTTTTGGACTATGTAGCGAAGGTCACAGGGTCGAACCCCAGCGCCTCCATAAAATTTTTATGAACTGTGCTGAGCCCGACTTTTGGCGAGGGACACATGGCGGCCTCTGGGCTTGCCACTTGTCCACTCCTCATTGGTGCAATTCAAACCACTAAAAATGTGCCACATCACCTCCTCTAATAAACCAATAAAAAGCTAACACTTGACAAGCTCCAATTGGTCCATTGACCATAGTTGAACCTGAATAGTCACTTGCCATGTCAGCAATACGAATTTTCGACTGTGCAGTGACTGGGCATTTTTTTTGTGAAATTTGGCCTGTTTAGCAAAGCAGACAGAACTCAATAACTTCCTCATACGAACTTGGTTTTCAGTGAAACGAGTTGCATTAGGATTTCTTTGCTGAGATGAACGTGGCCGTTTAGGTTTCAAGCCATTATGAAAACTTTGATTTTTGAGCTAAATACTAAGCGCCTGATCATTCCTCCCCACTAGAAGCCTTTTATATCCAAAAATATATTATCAATTGTTCAGCAGGTGAGGGTACAACTCCCTCACCTTCTCTATCTGCAACCATTTGGCTTTAAAAGGATTTTGTCCCTTGAGTTCCACTTTAAGGTATTCAACATTCCCTCTCTTCGAAGTCTTGGTTCTTCTTGTCAAGTATGAGACCCTGTTGAAGTTCATCAAGATATTTTGGCAATAAATCATCTATTGATGGAAGCTGAACATGATCTCCTTGATCATCAATCAAAGGAGGCTCAAACAATATCAAATTCTCAACATTAACAACATAGTATATTTGCATATAAGGAGGCAAATCAAGCTTAAATGCATTGTTACCAATCTTTTCCAGAATTTTAAAAGGACCACGAAAGATTGGCTTAAGTTTTTAACCTTCCCCTTGAAGTATCTCTTTGATAATATATAACAAAAATTCATCTCCAACTTGAAATTTGTGATCAACCCAGTGTTTTTCATGCCTTGCCTTGTAGATGCTTCGACTTTTCTCAAGATGTTCCTACAATGTATGATGTATCGACTGAATTTTCTCCATGAACTTCCTTGCCTTATCGATGTCACTATGACCATCGATGGAAACATATTTCTCAAATATGAATTCCAACGGCGATCTTGGAAAGTACCCAAAACATGCCTCAAATGGCGATGTGTTTGTGGAAGAGTGATTTGCCCCGTTGTATGCATGTTGTATGTAATGCAATTGTTCATCCCACAACTTGGGACGTTTGTTGCAATATCCTCTAAGAAGATGAATGACTATTCTATTGACCACCACGGTTTGTCCATTTGTTTGCGGATGAAAGGTTGTACTCTTCTTCAACTTTGTGTCTGTCATGTCCCACAAATTTGACCAAAAATTCCCAACAAATCGAGAATCTCGATCACTTACAATGGAAGTAGGAAGACCAAAATGAACCCAAATGTTTTGGAAGAAAAAATGAGCTGTTTATTTAGCTGTAATTTTCTTTTTACATGGTGTTAGTATACACATTTTGTTGAACCTGTCTACAACTACATACAAGTAATCTTGGCCTTTCCTTGACAATGGAAGACCTCCTACAAAATCCATTGAGGTACTCTCCTGTGGATGTGAAGGTACCAGAAGTGGAGTGTACAATCCTACTTTCCTATTACTAGGCTTAATTGTTGCACACAAAGAACATCCTCTAATGAATAGAGATACATTATCAAACATGAGTGGCCAATAACAATACCTTTAGAGATTTGCTACTGTCTTGCCTACACAAAAGTGTCCAGTAATCAATGAGTTGTGCGCCTCCCTTATGACACTATTTCTTTCTCCCTGTGGAATACACAACTTGCCCAAGTGATACAACAAACTGTTATGTACATGATAATCCAACTCTTCAATTTGGTTTCCCTGACTCAAGTTTGCATACACATCTCGAAAGTGATTATCATATGCATATTGCTCAATGTAAATTTCATGCAAAATATAATTATGCTTGAGTATAACAGATGAATTTACAATAGGCCTTGAAAGCATATCAGCTACCTTATTGTAGATTCCCTTTTGTACCTGATAACCAAATGAAACTGTTGTATAAAACCCATCCATATGAAATGTCGTGACTGCTACAACTTTGACTGTGATTGTAAATACTGAAATGGTTGATGGTTGGTATGGATAATGGTCTCCTTTCCCATCAAGTTGTGTTTCCTTTTTTTGACACTTTGTACCAATGCGTAAAGTTCTTTGTCATAAGTGGGATAGTTAGTTATAGCTCCATTAAAAATTTCATAATGAAATGAAATGGGCTTACCATGCTGCATAAGAACTGCTCCCATGGTGTAATCACTTGCATCCGTTTGAATCTCAAATGGTTGTCTAAGATCCAGAAGAGACAATAGTGGTGCTGAACTGATCTTTTGCTTCAAAGCATCAAATGATTTATGTTGTACATCTCCCCAATGGAAGACTTTCTTGACACTTGTCAATGCATGTAATGGAGTTGCAATGGAAGAAAAATTAGCAATAAATTTCCTCCAATATTGTGCTACCCCTAAAAAGCTTCTTACCTCTGTAACTGTATTGGGCTTGGACCAATTCAGAATGACCTCAACCTTAGAGGGGTTGATATTCAACTCACCTCCTCCAACAATGTGTCCGAAATAAACTAAAGAAGTCTTTCCAATTTCACACTTTGACATCAAGTACTTTATTTTCTCAAGACATCAAGTACTTTGTTTACATGCATGACATGTTCATCTCTGGATTTGCTGAATATGAGTATATCATCTAAGTACACAATGAAAACGTCATCTAGAAATGGTCTCAATACATCATTCATAACTCTCATAAAAGTAGCTAGAGCATGTGTAGGACTAAAAGGCATAAAAAGCCGCTAAGACAATCCTTGTTTAGTTTTAAATGTGGTTTTCCAAATGTCCTCTTTAGCTATTCTAACTTGATGATAACCACTTCGTAAGTCTAACTTAGTGAAATAATTTTCATACCTCAACTGATCAAGAAAATCATCAATTATTGGGAGTGGATAACGATTCTTTACCATGATTTTGTTCAGTGCATGGAAATCCACACACATGCGCCAAGTCCCATCCTTCTTTGGCACCAAGACAATGGGCGAACCACATGGCGAAGTAGATGGGCATATGATATCTTTGTTCAACAATTCTTGAATTTTCTTCTTGATTTCCATACTCTCCATAATCGACATGCGATACATGCTAATGTTTGGAAGTGGAACATCCTGTTGTAGCTATATATCATGTTGAATTCCCCTCTTGGGAGGTAAACCCTTTGGTTCCTGAAACATCTCGCCATGCTTTCTTACCACATCAAACAAATCAGGTTTCAATTTTTCATCACAATCTTCAAAAGATTCATAATCATTATCATTTTTTTTCTTGATCATGAGAAGCACAAAATTTTTACTTGCATTTACTAGTCTCTTCATTTTCCCTACATTAACCAAAGAAATGTTTAGCTTTTTGTGATGGGCTCTCACAATGTACTCCACCCCATTCTTGAGCAATAAGTATTTGTTTTCATGGTGATAAAACATTGCTTTCCTATCATACAAATATGGACTACCCAAAATGATTCCTGAGAGGTCAAGTGGAACTACATCTAACTCAACTTCATCAATGAACTTTTCAGTAATGGCAAACTTCAATAAGCACTTCCCTGTAACATGTAAATTTGCATTATTGACTATCCAACCTAATGGATATGGTTTATGATGAGGTACAATTTCAAGGTTAAGCTTTTTGACCAAGTCTTCTGAAATTAAGTTTGATTGTGACCCATTATCAAATAATGCATAAATCTTTGTATGATTTGAAATTACCCTTACATGAAACAACTCTATTCTTGATTCTTCATTTGGAGTGTTGTTTTGAATGTTTAAGGAACTAGTGTTTGCAACTTCTTTCCCTTTTGTAACCATGGCTGAAATCTTGGTCTCATCACCAAAATATGATCCAAGGTCATGTTGTGTGGCAGCGGTCGTATTTTGTTTTCCCTTATTGTTTTGTTTCTTAGGTCTTAGTTCGGGATGTAATTTCCAACAATGGGCTTCATCATGCCTAGCTTTGGAACAATGTTGGCAAATGGTTTTCTCCCTTTCTTTATTCACACTTGCATTCTTCCTTCCCTTCCATTCCCATCTCTCGCTCGCCCCCCGTCCCCACCCTGGCACCCCCCCCCCCCCTTTTTTTTTCTCCTTACCCTTTAATGGCTTCTTCTTACTACCCTCTTCCTTAATGTTCTTTCCCCTCGCTCCAAGGTATGTGGCTTGCACACATACCTAATCCAAATTGCTTGGATTGAACATAAGGATAGTATGTTTCATATAGGAATATAAACCCCCAATATATTTCAACAGTGTATCTTGGGAATTCAAGTTTACTCCTAATAACAAAGCCCTCTTTCTAAACTCCTAGGTATAGTCTCGGACCGTTTTGCCTTTAAGCTGCCTAAACTTCTGCCAACTCATAATGGCTTTTTTCATATAGGCTAAAGGGTAAAGCTGTCATTTAATTGTAGAAACAAATTCAACCCAAGAAATGGATATATTACCATGGACTCACATTTCCTCTTGGGTCTTTTCTTCCCACCAGACCAATGTTGCTCCTTCTAACCTCAATTAATCCAAGTGGATCTTTATGTCATCTTCTTAAAGGTTCTGAATTCTGCAGTATACCTCCAATTGTCGAATCTAATTGTCTAACTTTTATGCATTTACTTCACCATTTTACATGGGAAGTTCAAACTTAATGTCCTATCTGAGTGAGGGAGTTTTTTCTTTTGGGGTTTGGGAATGAGTATGGACAGTTTTGGTGGTGGAAGTGGAAGATGTTTGAGATGTTGAGGATGATGAAGATGATGAAGATGGTGGAGATGGAGGTGGATTTCCTCCATTACCCTTGGAATCCTTCTTATCATCTTTTTTGTCTCCTGAGCTTCCTTCTCCATGTGGAGGGTTAGAACTCTCTCCAACCATTCTAGTGTTCCTATCTTCATAGAGGACTCTAACCATATCACTCAAGTCATAGAATTATTTCTTGAATGCTTCCTCTTCTAAAAGACGTTTAGTCTCTCTTGCTCCTGACATGATGGTTGTGGATTCAGGCCCAGTTTCTGGTACTTCTTGTACCTCTTCAATCTCAATTGAAGGCAAAACTTGAGGTGTTTCAAGTGCAGCTGGAATTGGAACTTTGGGTGGTGGATATTGTGGCCTTGTGGCTCTCCTTCTTCTGGTCATTACCTCAGGAGTTGCAACCAACAATTTCCCTTCTCCTCTCTACAAATTTAACCTTGTAAGCATCACAATTTTGTAACCATTAAAACCCTACTTGCACAAAACTCAAGCAATCAAGAAAATAAACCTTTTCTCTGATACCAACTTGATCTATTATTGAATGTTAGTTTTGCTATGCTAATTTCAATTACAGATTTATAAACAAATGCTTGTTCATTGCTTCCTGTGCATAGGTTTCCTTAGGTTGTTTGGTGATTGCAAACAAGTAAATTACATCAATTTTAATGTGACATTCATGAGAAAATTAGATTAAAAGACAAGTGTTGAACAACAACAATAAAAAGTACAAGAAACCATAAATTGAACACTTAACACATTGTTTTGATGAAGGAGTTCACCCCTCCTAGGCTACATCTCCTTGGTCCAGATTCCAAGGCTTAGCCCTCTGCATTAGCTCAATATGGAAAAGAATGTTGTTTACAAAGCTCTACTGCTCTTGATACCTACACTAATGTGTTTAGAATGTCGAAATTAGCTAGGAACACCTTTTATTGCTCCATTTGGTCTAAAAATGATCCAATTATGGCTCAAATAGTTTTTCCCTAAAAATCCTCCTCCAAGTCTGGAAGAAATCTAGTGAGGGCCACCAAATCTAGGGGCAGTTATGAAAATAGCAGAGTCTGCAAAAAAGTCGCCAACTGCTAATCCAGGCTTAATTAATTGTAAGTGGAGTTTAATTAGTGTTAAACTGCGGATTAATGCACAGTTAACTAACCGTTTAGTTGTGGTTTTGTAGTAGTCACATATGACGTTTTCTGGCATGGTTTCCCCAATAGTTCTAAAACCATAACCCTGATGGTTTTTTGTAGAGGTGACACATGTTGTTGCTACCTGGTGGTTTAATGTCATGGCTAAGGTGTGTTGTCCGTCGGTTAACACTAACCATTTGTCTTAACTGTGGGTGCATTCACATGAATGTCATTAAATGTCGGGTCATGGTTTTATGTTGTAGCCATTTTCATTAACCATTGCTGTTATATTGGCATATTCACATGGGGAGGGATGGCCTGTGGGCTAAACACCCGACCCCCCCCCCCCAAACCGCCAACCCCAAAACAATTAAACAACAAATAGGTATGGTGTGTTATAAGGTTAAGAACCATTGTATAGCAGAGACAACTAAGAGCGGTGGACTATGTAGTGGAGGTCGCAGGGTTGAACCGTGGTGCCTCCATAAAATTTTGATGAACTGCGCGGAGCTCGACCTTTGGGGAGGGACACGTGGCAGCCTCCAGGATTGCCACTTGTCCCCTCCTCATTGGTCCAATTCAAATCACTAAAAAAGTGCGACGTCACATCCACTAGTCAACCAATAAAAAGTAGACACTTGGCGAGCTCCAGTTGATCCATTTACCACATTTGACCCTACCTAGTCACTTGCCACATCAACAACACAAACTGATGACTGTGCAGTGACTGGGCATTTTTTTTTTGTAAAATTTCGTGTGTTTAACAAAGCAGACAAAACTCAATAAATTCCTCATACGATCTCAGCTTTCAGTAAAATGAGTTGCATTAGGATCGTTTTTTCGAGACGGATGCGGTCGTTCAGGTTTCAAGCCATTCTGAGAACTTTGATTTTTGAACTAAATATTGAGCGCTTGATCACTTGAAGCAACAACAAAAACTTTGATCTTGAAGCATCAACAAAATATTCGATCTTGAAGCATCAAGAAAAAGTTTGATCTTAAAGTAGCAACAAAATATTTGATCTTGAAGCATCCACAAAAAAATTGATCTTGAAGCAACAAAAAAAACTTTGATCTTGAAGAAACAACAAAAACTTCGATCTTGAAGCAGCATCAGAAATTTTGATCTTGAAGCAACATCAGAAACTTCGACCCCCCAGTAGTAGCCCAGTAACTTCACACGTGTGAGAGATATATACCCTAGAAACTTTGATCTTGCAATCCTTCACCTTCTTCTGCAATTTTGTACTCTTAAGCTTCTTCTGCTTGTATATTGAACTTGTGTGTGATGTACTTCAAATGAATTGAATTGTTCTTTATTTATAACCTCTTCTATGGGTCTAATTACCATCATGTAGGCCGACTTGATTAGGTAAGGGTCGAATTGGTGTGGAGGTGACAAATAACGTATTTGACTTAATAAAAATCCTTTCTACATGATTCAAAAGCCCAAGAAGTGTCTCATAAAATGCACATTGACTCTAAAGAGTCAATATAAAACCTAGAAGTCCTCAATTGGGCCTTTAACCTATAACATGATGAACCAAGCATGAAACCCATGCCTTAATAAGCCATAATATTAATAATGAAAATTAATTTTCTTTCTTTTGATAAATACATTTCATTATGACTCAAATACAATTACGAAGACTGAACCTAGTTACATTCTTCAACACTCCCTCTTAACTAGGGAGGTATTCATAATTAAAAATATATATACAAGTACAAGGAAAATATCAAAACAAATGAACCACAAATAATTTAGGCACACACGGTGCCACCGAATAGATTCCTGACGGGATATCTATCCGAATGGGAGTAATAGACTAAAGCTTTCAGCTTCTCTAGGTACCATCACGCTTAATTGCTAACCATCAACCCAGGGAACTAGGTGCGTAATTCAAGGTCATAGCTATATGATCTACACCACCCTCCCTACTTCAGGAACTAGACATCAACACACAGGTCGACCATATGTCCTCCTAGGCATTACACAATGCCTCAACACTCTTAGTTATCAAACTGGTAACAAATCTCTCGTGGTGAACTAGATAGGTAACATCAAGCATGCAAAACATGCTTCCAATAATTCTAGAGATTTACCTGTGCAAACACAACCCCAATCAGTAACAATATATCAAATATACATAAGTAATTACAAACCTTTGAGGCCTTCAAACATATTGATGCTGCCTTGATTATCTCAATTTATCACAGTAGGACTTAGAGACTTCCCAAACAAAATTTTCCTCAATCATATAACTTCCTTTCTTACTTCACATGAAACAACATATTCTACAAATGGATCTTGATTGGAGGATTTCCACAAGGCCACACCATTCAATATTCGTCCTCTTCCAACTTCCAAACAGTTAGAGTTAGAGTCAGAGTCACTCCATGTCCCCTTTTTTGGTGTATTTGATGGTCAGGCAGGAAAGCTGCAAAATTTTCTGCTGAAAATCTTGGGAAGAACATTGTGGATGCTTTGGCTAGTATACATCTCAATAGTGAGGAGATGGCAAACAAATTAAAAAAGAAGAACAGTATTGAGGGGGTAGTGCGAGCAGGGTACTTGAAAATAGATGAAGGATTTTTGAGGAAGGGAATTGACATGGTAAGTGTACTATTTGTGTAAGTGTTATGATCATACATGAGAATTTTTTGGTTGTTTCTAATTCTGGGGATAGCCAAGAAATTATTAGAAGAAGAAGGGGAGAGGCCCAAGCTCTAACATGTGATCACAAAGCTGGAAGGTTAGACGAGCAACAACGCATAGAGAATCTAGGTGGATTTGTTTTTCGCATCGGCATATTTTGGCGAGTTTAGGGAGTGCTAGCAGTGTCCAAGGAAATAGGCGACGCCAACTTCAAACAATGGATATGAGCTAAACCAAATACCACAATTATTCCAATTACATGGGACTGTGACTTTTTAATTCTGGCATCAGATGGGTTGTGGGATGAGGTGACTGATCAAGTGGCGGTGAATATTTCTAATCATTTTTGCCTCCAGAATGAGGTGCCTAAAGTTAATGGGAAACCATTAGAAGGTCCTTCAACTGCTTTCCAAAAGCTGGTGGAGGTAGCACAAGCCAAAGGATACAATGATGATATAACTGCTATGATAGTCCAACTCTCATAGTTTTGGAAGGGTGTGGAAAATATGTAGAGAGTATAACATTGAGAATCCAAGAGAACCCAGCGTAAGGTGGGGGGAATCATAGAGATTCCAACTAAATCCTCAAATTTGATCATCATTTGTTTCATTAAATGATGAATACTAGAAAAGCAAATTTCCTAATTTGATAATTTTTTGGCTAATGAATTCTTGATTGTTATTTTATATGTTTCGACCCATATAAAAAATAAATATACTCGTTTGATAATATTTTTTATTATTATTTAAATAATTAACTAATAAATTTCAAAAACAAACTTTATATCTTAGTAATATTTTTATTTTAAATTGTTTATAATATTAACATATCAAAATTATAAATATGTCCATATGTGTGTTTCCTTTGTGGAGTTAGGGTGAGTAGACTGTTCACCCCAACCAATCACATAGGTGCGGTATTTTTTTGTATTTTTGTTTTTTTTTGTCTTTTGTTTTTGTTTTGTTTTCTGTTTTGTTTTTTGTTTTTGTTTTGTTGTTTGTTTTGTTTTTTGTTTTTGTTTTGTTGTTTGTTTTGTTTTTGTTTTTTGTTTTTTGTTTTTTTGGTTATTGTTTTTTTGTTTTTTGTTTGTAAAAAAACACTTTTGTATTAATAAGAATGTTTTACATAATCGATCAATCTTTAACAAAGGTGACAACACTTCTTACTAATGTCCATCAGGCCAAGCAATAAATATCTTCAGTGCCAACAAAAAATACCCTGCCTCTCAAAGAGGCATACATTGCAAAGAATAACAACGATAATAGAATAGAGATAGAGAAATAAAGGAATGACTTCAACTCTTGCAAAATCCTAATGGAAAAAAGAAAATAGCAGGGGAAAAATCTTATAGCTCAAACATTCCCTCTCCATAGATCGCTCCACTTTGAAAGACCTCGAATAACATATATCATGGAAGCATGGGAACCCCACGCTTGGAAAGAAGGTATGCTTAAGAGTTTTTCTCATAGTAGATATGTTGGAAAGAGACCTCCATGAAGGCAGACCTCAGCTCTGAGAGCATCTGTGCCTAGTTACAAATTTAGGGGACATCTAGAGTATGCTGACCGTGAATCCATCAGATCACCAAGAGGGAATTCCCTACAACTAGAAAATTGTTTAAATCCAACCATTTTGAGCATTGGAGGGCACCCCATAATGCCAGAAGCTTAGGCCGAAAATTATCCCAAACACCAATAGACCAATAGAATTTGTAGTGGACAGAGGGATCCAATTTGAGTAAGACACCACAACCACAATTGCCATCTAAGGAAGCACCATCAAAGCAAATCAGGAATCTGCCATCCAAATCAACAAATGAAATGGATCTGGATGCAGCTTAGGGGTACCAATGGCTAAATTCCATGAAAAGAGTAACAATCCGGAGGGAGGAAGACATAGTGTTGGAGGGAATGCCTTCGAAGACTAATTTATTTCTAGATAACAAAATTCCCCGCAAGACATAAAGGGGGACAACTCTATAAGTAATGACTTGGAGAGACTAGAACTCAAAACATGCAAGAAAAGAGGAGCAATTAGAATGGTTATTGATACCAAGGAGGAGAGGGACCACAGTCCAAATGATAGCAACAAAGGGGCAATGCAAGAATAGATGAAGACAGTCCTCCAAATCCGATTGGCAAAGAGAACATCTACCAGGCTCCACAAACCATTTTTTAAATAGTTTATCCCAAGTGAGGATGTAATTGTATGAGACTTAAAGGGAATTACCATAGCCATAATTTGGAGGTGCAATCCGCTATAGGAAGAGGGGGGATGTTGGAGGAAATATAGTTATGCACATCCTTGCAAGAAATCTTCCCATTCAAAATTCTTCCACCCCAAATGAGTTTATCAGGATGCATATTGAATGAGATGCGAGCCTCTCGAGAATATTATGGAAATATTACCATTCAATGGACAAGGTGTTTGGAATGCCTAACTATCGAGCATGAGGCGAAACTAGAGCACGGTAAGGGAAGGGAATGTCTGATCTGAGGCTAGCCAGATTATGGAAAACCAACTGGATGAGAGAGTGAATCAAGGGGACTGATAATATGTCGTAGCCCAGCATACCTTTAATGACATCCTTGTCAACAAGAATTTGTTGTCCATCACCCAACAAACAATGAAGATCGTTGCAGAGCCATGAAACAACATGTTTGAAACTATGCCAGATAGATGACGTATTGGGATTCGATGCCACCCCCGCCCGCACCCATTCCTCCAGACCCTCAAAGTGGATGTATTTAGTGAATAGAATGGTCAGCCAAAGACCTCTTTCCTTGTAAGCTCCTCCATAGATTCGTGGTCAAGAGGGAAATATTGAATCTTATGAGATCTAGGATGCCCCAACTGCCCAAATTAACATGCATGGAGTTTGTGCTAACAGCCACAAGGTTAAGTTATTTATGTGGGCACACACCATACAAATAAAGTTAGCAATGATGTAGTTTAGTTTATGAATAATGCTTTGAGGATTATAAAAGAGATGCATCCAGTAAACAGGAAGGCCTTGCAACACCGCATTGGTCATGATGACCATGCCCGCCAACGACAAGCATTTATCGTCGCATTGAGTGAGCATATTCTTGAATTTGCATGCAATCTAGTCCTAGTGAAGAACTTTGTAATTTGACGGTTTTAAAAATCACCCGACGTATTTAAATCCATTAAACAAGGGGTAGATGAAAATGCCTAATAAATTTTCAATTTCAATTATCTCGGCCAAATTACCATCATCCAGTATGAGTTCTGATTTGGAGCTATTGATATGTAGCCCAATTGCATTACCAAATTTCAAGAATATCCTATGAAAGAATGCCCATTTTGAAATGTTCGCAACACTAACACAGAATGTTGTCCATAAATAGAAGATGGGACAAGTTGTAGGTGCTGGAAATCCTACAACTAGAAATGTTGCCAAATTATCTCATTGCACAAATTTCCCTGCTGAAGGAGTCCATAACAAGGATGATGAGTAAAGGTGACATCACACAGCCTTGTCTGAGGTCCCGATGCATCTTGAAGAACTGAGTTGGCTCTTGATTGATGAGGACAACCATTGATGTTGATGATATGCATGCCTTGATCCATGAAACATGCCTATGATTAAACCCAATTTTGTACAATATCATAGTGAGAAATTCCCAGTCCACACAGTCAAATGCCCAGGAAAGGTTGATTTTCATGAGACAGGATTTTAGCTTCCTCGTCTTGATCAATGTATACATTATTGTGCAATTTCCACCGCATCCTATATCCTCCTGGAGGACAAGAAACTAAATTTAGATATACGAGGAGAAAAAATCTTCTTGACATGTTAGCGAGGCGTTTAGAAATCATTTTGTAAATAACATTGCACAAGTAAATTGGCCTATAGTCAGAGAAAGAAAGAGGTTTATGAATCTTAGGAATTAGAGTAAGAAAGGTGGAGTTAATAGAACCTGGAATGAACCCAGAAAGATTCACAATCTCTGCCAAGTTGACTAGATCTAATCCCATTATCTCAAAGATGTGGAGGAAGAACTCAACTGGCCAACCATTGGGCCCAGGGCTCTTATCTTTGGCCATCTCCTTCAAAGTCTGGAGCAGTTCAACTTCAGATATTGGAGTATCCATGAGTAATGTATCATCCATTGACCATGATAGGGAAATGATTTATTAAGTCCATTTTATCTTCCATATGAGCTTTTTCCCTATTGATGAATTTCTTTTTGAAGTGTTGGAATGCCGCCAGCTTAATTTCCATAGGGGAGGAGAGGGTAATACCAACTTCATTTTTGATAGTCCAAATTGTATTTTGTTGTTTTATTTTTGAGGCAACCTAGTGGAATTTTTTTTCTTATCTCCACCATTTATGCAAGCAAGGTGACTTTTATGCCTCTGTTCCTTTTCCTATATTTTGAGGATTTCCTCCTTCCTTTGAATTAGATTTAGAATTCCCCTGTGCTATTGGGTAGAGAATAGAATAGGAGTAATCAGGTCAATAAGGAGGGAAATCTCATGTTCAATGGAGTGCGGCTCCTGATTGAGTGCTCCTCATTGGAAATGGACTCATGATTTAACAACAATCTTCAATCTCCTTATTTTGTATGAAATCCGATATATGGGATCATTCAGAGGTGGAGAAATTGATGTGAACCAGGATTTCTGGATCAATTTTTTGAACTTAGGATTATGGACCTAGATATGATTGAATTTAAAGGGTATATTTCCATGTGTCAATTCATCCTACCACTCAAGAAAGATAGTGTCATTGTATGACATTTTAGATAATAGACTCCAAGATTTGATGTTGATCAACCTTTGGCACAAGTGGGAATCCACAAAGAACCTATCTAATATTTTCGCAATGAGCTCAATCCCCGAGCAAATATTTCTCCAATTCAGGAAGAGGGGATTAGGGGTGATGTATTTGAGGGTTTTCCTGTAAAAAAGGTCAATGAGAAAAGCAGAAAGTGTATCCATTTTTGACTTGTGACCCCAACACCCACTAATTTCCAATGTAAAGTTTAGATCCCCTGCCATGATCATATGATTAATGTCCATAATGCTAGAAGATTGAATCAAATCCCAAAGACCTTTACAATTTTTTTTATGGGGCATAAACATTCATAATACAAATTCTATGATTCCAAACCCTGCAATGTTCAGATAGTATAATACCGACAGGAAATTTGAATGCCTGAAAGGAGAAGTATGTGGGGTTCCATATGGCAGATAGACCCCCAGAGAAACCCTGTGAGCTAGTGGCACAACCATGCCATTATGGAAAGATTTTGATAAGAATATCTAGAGCATGTTCCTTAGACAACATAGTTTCCTAGAGCAATACAATCGAGGGTTTGTTTGTGGATATGTAGTGTTTGGGGGATAAAATTGTATTGGAAGATCCCAAGCCCTTGATGTTGAGAGACAATAACTTCATTAAGGAATGGATGTTCCAGGATATGATGCTCTAAGGTCTCAGGAAGGAGCTTCCTCTGATGAGTCAAGAGATTCGTTCGCTATTCTAGGATCAAAAGAAAGATACAACGTCTCCCCAATAGCTTCAGAAAAATGGGAGTTCATTTCAGTCTCAATATCCCCACGTAGGGAGAGTTTCTTATAATTATTTTCCTTATTTGTTTTCCCTGACCGAGATTAGCATTGTTTGGGTCCCCTGTGGACTTGGATCTCAAATATTGAGAAGTAAATTTCTTGAATGATATAGATTCAATACCAATTTTCCATGTGGTTGTTTCTCATTGCTTATCTCTGTCTTTGTTCATCTTATTCTCTCGTTGAAAAGACAACCTATGTCAAGTTCAAGTTCAAATCCTCCCTTAACCTCCATGGGCTTTCACAACTAGCGATGTTGCCCAAACTCAACTTCTATCTTCATTGGTCTTTGAGTATTATTCACCCTTGGCTACCAGTAAGCTCCATTGTGCTAATCTAGTGTCAAAATTAGGCACTATGTTTTACTTCCAATGCAATATGTGTTTTCGATGTACTCCCTCATGTTGTGAATAACAAATAAATTCTTATTCCTTATTGCTTAACTTTAATAAGGGTTTTATCCTTAGGTTCGCTTGGTGCATTATTGAGTCACAGAGACAAATTTTTTTTTAAATGTCTTAATCCCTTTTGGTTACAAATTCTCCATGTTTTGCAAGTCTTTAAAATTGGTTCAAAAAACTTCCAATTACTTTCTTGTGAAGGTCGCTATTTCCCTTCAATTGATGCTATATTCTCTCCCCTTGATACTTGACAAGGTCTTTTATTCTCCATGGGTAGAGAAACATCCAATGTTGTGTTCGAATTAGGGTTGTGTCCATTCTATTTTCTAGATTAAACTTGATGGTGAGTACATAATCTTCCTTCCTATGATAGTAACTCAATTGCTAAAAGAGAACCTGAAATTACCATTGAGGGTTTTGACAACTATTGTGTCTTTTTACCCTTGCCCATAATTCTTATTATGTGTCTTTTTGCGGTAATGGTTTTCCAACTTCCTTCAGGTTCCGTTGTTTCGACATTTACCCTTGCTATACTTTTTTTTTGTCACTCTAATTGTCTTGGTAGTTAATGGGTTTTTACACCCCATTTATATACTATAGGGGGTTTTCCCTTTATGTATTATTTCTACAAGTGTTCATAAAGATTTTTGGGGTGTCAACCTATATATGATCAACTTGGGATTCATCTAAGCGACTTCTGTTCTTTTTTTTTCCACAGAAAAAGTCCATCTTTTTATTTGAAAAAAATTGGGTTACATAGAGTATGTAAGCAAAACGCCAAGGCTGTATCCACCAACAAGCGGGGAGAGCCTCAGCTACCAAACCAGCTCGCTGACAGTGCAAGCCATCGCATGAAGGAGAAACTCCTCCCAAAAAACCACAAATCAATGAAACACAACCCAAAAGCCCGCAGCTATAAAGGCAAGCCACCGCAAGAGGAACAAATCCTCCAAATCCAACCGATTCGTTGAAATCAAGACCACGCTGGAGTGTGCGCGATCAGGAAAGGGGTCTCAGAGATCCGCAATAAGCTTGAGGATTCTGAAGCCACTACAGAGAAAAGACGTAACCACTTCCTAGGCATCCACAAATAGGGAGAACAGCCCAAGAAAACCGGCAGAGGAAAAAACAGAGAGAAGGAAAAACATGAAAAAAGAGACAGAAACACCACACAGTTATTTACAGGAACAGAGGAAACGAGCGGAAAAGTTAAGCAAAGATGGGTTGTTCAACAAGTCGAACAACCCCATTATCAACCTCCGAGACAGCCCACGACCCCATCTCAAGATCAACTCCTTCTTTAGAAAGACGGTCCGCTTCAGAATTCCTTTCCCGGAAGATATGACTGAGAGAGATCTCCATGAAGCTATTTCTAAGCCGAGAAACTTCTCTAAACAGAGGAAGCAGAGTAAGATTGCTGCAGCGATTTGCCCCGTTGAACCATTTCACCACATTCATGGAATCCCTGAAAAGCTGAGCTTCTCTCACATTTCGAAGAATAAGCCAGCTGAGAAGGAGATGAAGGGCTTTCAATTTGGCAAAATTATTTGTGCCCTGTCCCAGGCCTATTGAGGCTTTAACAATATTCTCCTCTGAAAAATGAATGATCAAGCCAGCCCCACATCGACCATTAATATCCGAAGCCCTGTCAAAATAAGCCCATGGCATAGAGTGTCTAATGACTTCTTGACTAACAACTCTGGAGGAATTAAGAGCTTGAGGGATAGGAATGCTTTCATAGATGGCAGCTCCTTCAGCGGCAAGTCTTCCAATAGGAAATGCAGAGTCCTTGAAAATAGCTTGATTTCTGGCAAGCCAAGTCCCCCATGTAATGAGTAACGGAATGGTTCGTTCCCTTTCGTTTAGAGAAACGTTCCACCAACTCTGCCAGGCCTCTAGGAGCCCCTGCCCTTCCCATCTATGAGGTACATTTATTAAGCTTAGCATTGCTGCCCAAAGGCTAGAATTGAAAGGGCAAAAGAGAAATAAATGCTGAACTGTTTCAGCACTGTCTTTACACAGTGGACATCTACCAGGACCAATTCTGCCTCTTCTTTGAAGGAAATCCCACGTAGGAACTTTCTGGAAAAGGACGCACCAAAAGAACAATTTTGTTTTAGCTGGTCCTTTTAACTTCCATAACGGTTTAGTCCACCAGTCCGGATTCTCCCAACCAAATTGTGACATCATCCATTTGTAACCTGCCTTTGGGGAATAAAGGCCATTCTGAGCAAAAACCCATTTTAGCTCGTCCGGAGAGTCAGATAGCCGCACTGAGGAATTGAGGAGATCCCTTGTGTACCTGTCCCATTCCTCCAACCTATCGTCGGCCAGATCTAAGTCTCGTCCTTGAAGCCACCCTTGGTTCCAAATGGAAGAGGCCCGGGGATCAGCTACCTGGTTTAGAGTGTATAGACCTCTGTCTTTTAAAGCCTCAACCAAACCTTGAGATAGAGTAAACCCCTCAGAGCAACCAATCCAAGGATCTCGCCCCAAGCGGATCTGAGTTCCATCTCCCACATACCATGCCAACCCCTTCTCAATGATGTGAACAGATGCAACCACTGCTTTCCAGACCACCGAGGAATTTTTGGACGACTTTTGCGGCAGTCTGATCCAATCTAGCGTTGATAATGGATCTATATATTTCCTTTTAGTCACAACAGTCCATAGATTTTCCGTTGAAATGATCCTCCAAGCCAACTTTGCTGCAAGGGATTGGGAGAAACTAGCAAGGTTTTTTATACCCCAGCCTCCCCACTCTTTAGGGCGAGCTATTTTGTCCCATGCGATCCATGGGGTAACTCTCTCTAACTTGGACCCCGCCCACAGAAAGCTGCTGCAAAGTTTCTCAATAGAGTTTAGAATACCTTTGGGCACCCAAGTCAGGCTCACCCAATAGACTGGAATTGCCATCAGAACAGATTTTATTAAAACAAGCCTACCTGCTCGAGAGAGCCACTTGTGGCTCCAATGTTTCAGTTTCGAATCCAATTTTACAAGGATCCACTGCCAATCTTTTATCCTATAATTATCTGGTTTCAAATAGAACCCCAGATATTTGAAAGAATCCTCGAGCGATTTAACTTCAAAATTCAGAACCAGGGACACTCTACGCACCTCCTCTCTAGCCATACCAGAGCAAGTGATAGTAGATTTTCTCTCATTTATACAGAGGCCAGTCGCTTTCAAAAAGAGGTCCAAGATCCTCTTAAGCATCCTGCAGTCTTCGAGGCTGCCATTACTGAAGAGAATGATATCATCCACGAAGAGAAGGTGAGTGACCCATAAATTTGGAGCAACTTCGATTCCTTTCAACAAACCTTGACTTTTTGCTTCATGGATCAAACGACTGATTCCATCTGCTGCCAGCAAAAACAAGAGGGGGGAGAGGGGACAGCCTTGGCGAAGGCCACGTTCAGGGCTGAAGAAACTGGAGGCTGCTCCATTGATCAGAACAGCTATGGAAGAAGACGTGACACAGCTCATAATCCATCTTACAAGATCAAACCTGAAGCCCAGATGAGTTAACAAAAGTCTCAAGTATAGCCAACTGATTCTATCGTAAGCCTTCGATAAATCTATTTTCACAACGACTCCTTTTTTCTTTCCAACTTTGAGACTGTGGAGCATTTCTTGAGCAACTCCCACAGCTTCATGAATTTGCCTGCCATCTAAAAAGCCAAACTGCTCCGGAGAAACATTTTTAGAAAGGAAGGGTTTTAGCCTGACAGCAATGATTTTAGCAATAAGTTTGTAAACACAGGTACACAAAGAAATGGGCCTGAAATCGGCAAACGAGCCTGGGAGATCAGACTTGGGAATGAGAGTTAAAAATGTAGCATTAAAGGGTTGATAGATAGAACCTGAAAGTCTGGATTCTTCCACTACCTCCACTAACTCATCACCAATGAATTCAAAGAAATGCTGGAAGAATTCAACTGTCCAGCCATCCGGGCCGGGGCTTTTTTCCTTTTGCATCGATTTGAGGACGCTTGCAACCTCCTCTTTAGAAATAGGTGCCATGAGAAAATCATTGTCTTCCTCCTCTATGAACCGTGGGAAAATCTGGGCAACCCTTATAACTTCTGCAATAGAAGCTTCACCTGGAGCTTTAAAGAGGTGTTTAAAATAATTTACCCCCTCAGAAGCCAACTCTTCGAAAGAGAGCGCTAAATCTCCATTTGCCTTACCCTTGCCCCTTTTGGTTATGATTTCAGTGGTTTTTTTTATTGGTCTTATCTAACTGAGCACTTTATTTTTTCGATCTTTTTTGTCTCCTTCTCAGTTCCTAGGGTTATAATGATAACTAGAATCCTTTCGTCCCCAGGTTTTTAAGCCACAAAACTCTTTCGAGGTACAAGTTTGAATTTACCTTCTTTGATTCGATTTCAGGGTATTCTTGTAAAATTAATTTAAAACCCTTTAAGGACCCTTGTCTGTTTTTATTTCGGGTTAATTTCTGGGCACTCTTCATTGGACTTACCGTAGATAACCTACCTCACAGGAACTAGGAAAATCTTAATCTTCTCTCTTTTTTGCAAGGTTCACAACAACCACAATGGTGACGAGGTTCAAACTATTTTAATTGTTTTGTCTTCCACTGTGTTTGGCCATAGGATTCAACCTCAAATATTATAATAGTTTTTATTTTTATTCTAGTCAGTTCTATAGCTGTAAACAATGGTTTTAGCTAAGGTTATAATACCTAGCACTAATTACAATATCTATATGTAACTGTGATCAACTAGAGCAACTTCAGGGATTAAAATTTACTCCCAATTCTTTATGAATCACAAAACAAAAAATTTGATAAACTAGTTGTTGATATTCTTTTGAGTGTTTGTTTATTGGATTAAGTGGGTAAATTTTCTTAGTTTTTTGATATTAAATATTAAAAATTAGATAACCTATTGAATTTTTTTAGCGTGATTTTTTTTAGTAAACGTAGGTTAGTTGAAGTTGATGTCATATGATTGTGCTAATATGGAAATGGTGATTGCTATGTGTTGTCCTGTCTATGTTTCACCCATTTCCCCAACATTCTCATTCTACAATCCTTCTCTAATTCCTCCACGTATTGTTGACCATTGGGAGATTAAGGACTCTCTACTCTAAAAGGTCAATAAAATTACAAAGTTCCTATAAACTCTTCTTCACAGATAGATGGGTTGTTGGAAGAACCAAGGAACTCGGCTTGGCTAGAGGATTTTGTAAGAGCGGACTTAGTGAAGTTAACCAAGGAGAAGAAAATGAAGAACAAGTGTCCGAGGGCATAGTCACACGAAGGGAAATTAAGCTTCCTATATATACGTAGCATTGGTTCCTCTTAGGGTTACTTTGATTTTTTCTTCCCTCCCTCATCTTCATTCATATATTTACGGGTTGCATTTACCTATATGTTAAAGTAAGTCATTTTCCAATGAGTTTTGGATTTTTCTTTTCCAGTCATATTGGGAAATAGCTTTTTATTTTTATGGTCAATTCGATGATTATTGTTAATGATTGTTTTTCTCATATTTCATTTGTATATTTTGTTCTATAACAAACATTCACTTGAGGGCATAATATTGTACGTACATACATATGTTGTTGAGACTTGAGTTAGAATGGTTGGTTATTCCAGTCTAGTAAGATATTTTAATCAATACCATAGTGCCTTATAGGACCTCACCTAATTGAGATAATACATGGGTGAGTGATAAATGACACCTAATACCAATATAGGAAGGGTTATTTATTCTAATTCAGTAATACCTCTCAACTAATACATTATAGAGTTGTAAATGACACCTACTATCAATATGGGATCATAGTGCCTTTTAGTACCTCACGTGGACAAGATGATACATTAGAGAGTGTTTAATGACACATAACACTGATATGCACATTTATGAAATTTAGAGGCACTTCCTCATTTTCACTCATGGTCATGATTGGTTGGGGGAGAAAAAATTATAGGAAAAATATTGAGAAAACTCTATTGTCAAAATTTCAAAAATATTTTTGATTAATACCATTAAAAATATCGTCTTAATTGTTCTGTCTACCACTGTGTTTGGTCATAGGATTTAGCCTCAAATATTATAACAATTTTTATTCTGAGTTTTTATTTTTATTTCGCTTAGTTCTGTAGCTATAAAAAATGGCTCTAGATGAGGTTATAGTACTCAACAATGATTATAAGATCTGTATGTAATCAAGATCAACTAGCACAACTTCAGGGATAGGAATTTATTCCCAATTCTTTGTGAATAAAAAATTAAACACCTAATAATATGTTGTTGATATTCATCTGAGTGGTAGTATACTAGATCAAGTGGGTACATTCAGTTTTTTCATATTAAAGATTAAAAATGAGATAACTTCTATTTTTCTCATTAAAAAATAGATAAGTTGTTGAATTTTCTTAGTGTAATTTTTTTTTAGTAATTCAATTTGATTGTTGTGGAATTCATTTCAAGTTGTGTGATATCTACCAAAATGGACTCCAACTTTGCAACCAATGAAGACATATAAGGAGATACAAACCATATTTTGGGAGAGAGAAGAGCTTTGATGGAGGAGAAGACCACATATGGTGTATTGTACCAAAGTATAATAAGTTTAACGATTCTATTGTTTGATGCCGGGTTTTTGTAACTAGGCTCTATTATTCAATGAAATTATTTGTTGCAAGTAGTTTTTGTGTTGTAAAGTGGTTGTTGCATATTTTTGTGGTTGATGTGAGTAGTTTTGTAAACGTGACATCAACATATAGTGTTATTTGTCTTCAATGCTTTTATTGCATTGTTTGTAAATCCATTATGTTGAAAATTAGGTAGGCTAGGAATTTGACCTAGGGCTTTTTCTGCCAATGAGCTACATGCCCTTTTGATGATGGGAATATTTACCCATTTGATATCAAGGTTTGAATTTCTACTTCCAAAATTCCATTGGATTAATACCAAATGGTGTAATAGCACATAGACAACTTTTGTAGTGACAGTTCATTGGAGTATTTCAAGTTTTATTGATATTCGCCATCCTCTGCTAGCTAAAAACATGTTGTAGGTATGGTTAACTCAATGTTGAGTTGATTTTCTCATTGTAATAACTTTTTTGTTTCTAGACAAGACTAAAGTTTTGATGAAATGCACCAACTCTAGTTGGAGTTATTATAACAAGAAAGATCAACACCTAGGTCTTAAACAATGTTCTTTGCAAGTTTCATATTCTGCATCTGCCTCTCGTTAGAGTTCCTTCTTGAATACTTATTTGAGTTGGTGGAGCTTAGAGTTCATAACACTTCCCAACTTATTTCAAAATTTATTCCCTATTTTCATGCAATATTGTCACAGTTTTCATTATGGAATGGATGTTGAGACTGGTTACCTTTTCTCCAGACTAATCCTGGTTCAATTATACAAGGACTTCTCTTAATAGCATACGTTGTGTTGGGTGCCAAATTTTACATTTTTATTATTGAAATTCAACTCAAGAATGTGGCAATATGGCCATATGTTTACCGTGTTTTTTATTTTTTAGTTTTGGTCTACCAATCATGTATAAGGGATTTTTCTCTTATTCTCACAAGATAAGAGAAGGCATGTTATGTATGTTCATTACTTAACACTTAATGAGTAACTTCCACATGATGTGAAGTTAATTTCATTATTATTTTGACAAGTTAAAAATATGTACCCTATGTACTAATTAAAAAAATATTTTTGAGGTTTTCATGTAGAATTTCAACAATAGTGTGACATATAAATCCAATTTTGAGCACTGAAATAATCTCTGTTTCTACAAAAAATTGCAGTGTTAATGTTTGTTTCATTCTTTCATATTTTCCCAAACTTGTGGGTTGAAGCAAACCTTTTTAATGGTTCACTTGGTAAATTCATTTCCATCTTCTATGCACCTGGCTAGAATTATCATCCTTTGTGGTGGTTGACTTCCACCAATACAGAGGGACACCATATACACTTAGGTTCACCACCTATAAGCTGGTAGTAATGTCTCCCATGTTTCTAGAAAGTGTAACATAAGTAGAGGGTGTTTGGGATTCCAAGATAGAATTTATTAAATTGATCTCATTGCTAGCAGGACAAACTATGAGAACAAAGAAGTCTAATGAATGATTGAAGTTTGTTATGTTTATAATATAACAACATGGTTCATCTACCTGCAAAAGTATCTATAATAAATCTATAATCTATAAAGCCTGATATGGACACTAATGTGGTTCCCAGACTTGAAAAACTCTTATCAACAATGGAAAAGAAAATGTAGATGCAATACAAGACAATTTACAAAGCTTATTACTATCCTCTTAATATTAGGCATGCAAATTCTAAAAAATAACACCGCAAGGGATTCCACCATCATGGAACCTATAGGAACACTCTTTCAAACACTATCCAATGCTTCTATAATATTGTCTATACTTATAGTCTCTAGTTGCTCAACCTCTTTCTGAAGTCATTCCTTTTCTTTTTAATACCACAAACTCCCTTTCATGCCTTCAATTCTGATTAAAAAATGAACATCTACCTTTGCCATATCAATGATCAACATCACACTCTATTGCAGCCCTAGATTTCACATCAAATGTATTCATGGTTTTAAAATATACCCAGATTCAAGACTCATTAATCCAAGGGTAAACTGCAGTGTGGAAAAATATAGAAATGGAAGACTCGTCAATATTTTAGGGTGGATTACAGTGTGCACTACACCTCTTGACAATTTTAGGATGAATCTCCATCTGAACATTTTAGGATGGAATTGGACAGGTGATATATTGATTAGGGTTAAAAAAGTATTTGGCTAATATATAATATATTTATTGTTGAAATATATTTTATTGGCTTAATTTTAGAAGAATGTATTACAATATAAAAATTTCACCAATTGAAAATTTCAACACCTCATATTTCACCAACTTGCAAAATTTTGCCCTCAAAAATTTCACTGATCAAGACACATTATTTTTTTCTTAGTTGGTCGATAACTTAAACAGACATCTGAGTACATTTGAACCACTAGACTCTTGCAACCTTGAAAAAAATTAAATCCCACTTTTCTTCTTGAAGTGGAACACTACACCCATTCCTAAATTTTTAATATAAGAAGGCTAATGACAAGATTCTGACACAGAAGAAAATTCTATAGAATTTCCTCCACCATATTCAACTGCTAAGTCTGAATATAAAAAGTCTGAAGCACAAGAAGCCAACATGGATCACAACTGAAGAAAACCAACACAAATATCAATTGGTCAAGAGATTGACTAACTGCAACCAAAGTGTCCTATGAAATAATCAAATTTGCAAGTGGGTCAAAACTTGAAGATACCATATGAAGATAAAAATTCTGAAGCACAAGTAGCGAACATGGATCACAATTGAAGAAAATCAACACTAATATCAATTGATTAATATATTGACTAACTACAACCAGTGTCTTATGAAATAATGAAATTGTAGGTCGGTTGAAATTTGCGGATACCATAACTAGTGGAAAAGGTGCATGTTGGGCCCCCTATTTAATCAAATGACTTAGACTGAGATTCAGGATGAAATAAAGTTAGAGACCAAAGAAAAATACAATGTTTATAGGCAACAAATTCAACATAGAGTGTGAGAATGTTGAGTGTACTGAAACAGATGGTAATGAAATTCTAGTGGGTATACCACATAAATTGAAGCAAGCACATTAGTTTTCCACTCTATAACCTTAAGCCATGTAAATCATTGATATAAAACTTAAAGAGTGAGATAAAAAGTAAAAAAACTCAGTTTCACCTCCAAAGCCTTGTACTGGCTCAAGGAGATATTCTTTCTCAAGACCTAAAGTTAACATACTTTGAGTTAAGGTACCTCCAAGAAAACATTTGTTCCTATGGTAAGTTGTGCTTGCAGAGGAAATATGCATCATTGAGAACTGCATCTACAAAGTGAAATGCCATTTTCATGCTTTGATCTGAGTATTAATGTGATAGGGAGGTGAATCATCCAAAAGAAAGCAAATGTAGGCATCACATATTAAAGAAACTTCCAAGATAGAGATAAAGGATGCATCATGCATACATGTTCTAAAATGTGCCACTGTGCATACAAAGTAGTTATAAAATGTGCCACTAAGACTCTTATCACAATAGTATGAATATTTAAATAAAAGAAACAAAATTAAAACCAATACAGCTCATCGACAAAAAATACATAGAAATGTGGGATGCCATGCAACCAGGTAAACATTAAAAATATATTAAACATTATCAACATCAAAGAAAGATATGGCACAAGTATTACTTCTAATTTTATGAAGAAAAATTAAAGAACATGATAAAAGGAATAAGCAAAGCTTCAAAGTATTACTAGACATGGGAGTGGACGAAGAGAATTGAGGGTTCAATTTGGTGTGGGAATGATCCTTTCTTTAGGATGGTATGTACATGTCATGCCAAATTTGGCCACCTATTTTAGTAGTCTCTTCTCTTTGTTGGAAGATTTTGATTCAACAAGTTCTTCAGGTAGTGAATTTGATGCAGACAAGGTAGCATCTCCAAATGCAGGCCAGAGGGTAGGATTCGATGATCTTTCCTATATGGAAAATATATATTTTCCAGACTGTTTTCCTTTTGTATGCAAGTGTGTGGAATTTTTATAGATTAATGTTAAAAGGTTTCTAACTAGCTGAAAATGTCTCTCTGCATTGTTTTCCAACAATACCACAAGAGAAAATTTTCTCAATTGTTGTCTACCATTAGAGAACCAACACAAGTCTGGAAAAAAATAGTGCAAAAAGTGTGTTCTCATCATTAGGTTCTTACCATACTTATGTGCTTTACTCTTATCATGATACATAAGAGATTTCCTAGTTGCATTTTTATGTTGTTTTAATTAGTTTGAGTATTAACTTTGCAGGGGTTGTGAGTGAATTAGATAAAGAGATTGATAATTCAAAGCCTACTCCTACTAATGTTGTAGATCAGTGTCAAGAAAGTACAATTCAACATATGTTCACAAAAATGGTATCACATGGTGGGTTTTAACATTTCATGTCTCTGTGTGACCTTACATTTGTAATATGGTCATTTGTTAGGTGATAGTTCTCCATATGAAAGACAAGTCTCCCCATACAAACATTATCATGCTTCATTGTTAAGGAAAGCCCAAGAGAAGACCCTTAATTAGGTAGTTTAGTAGATCATGTAAATTGTTCCTTGATTGATCTTTTTTTTTCCACTTATTTTTTGTTGTTGTGAAATTATACAGGTTGAGTCATCCTGGGGAAATTATTTTCTCTTTGTCTAATATGAATTCTTTTGATTTGGCATTTATGCCTTATATATATTAGAGTGACAGGGGAATTCTAGAAAATATGCAACATGAACGAGAGGAATTAGAAAGGCCTCTAAGAGAAGTTTGAAATTTAGAAGCTTTGAATCCATAAGCTTTGATTGATATTTTGGCCTATTGTTAAATTTTACATTGGTTAATTTCCATTAGAGAAATAAAGACTTCAAGTGGAGCCAAAAGCTACAAAATTTGATTGTATGGTACCTGAAGCAGAATTTGCGGCTGAAGCCAAACAAAAGTTTGAGATTAAGTGTGAATTTGCACACTTGGAAAGGTTATGATTCCCTCTATTTTATTTATTCTCGTTTCTTCTTATCACATTTTTTTTCTTGCAAGCTTCAAGTAGTGAGAGCCCAAAAAACAAGAGAAGTTAGTATTGATGATTTTATTACCCTTGAAATATAAACACATGTAAGATTGATGAAAAGACTCAACTTCTCAAGAACTTGAAGATGCTAAGATATTATCAACCTAATCACATTCCTAGTTTTGTGGATGAGACATGTCTTGTTCATTTCAAGATAGTATGGTACCCTATCTGTTGTAGGGAAGAAAATATTTGGAGCATTTTGGTTTGTTCATGGGAAATGAAGATGAAGAGGAGGAAGAGGCTATTGCTGGTGGAAGAGTTGTTGAAAATGATAATGTAAAGGAAGAGAAACTAGATTATCATAGCAGGCTACATATTATTTTATTTCTTTTTTCTTTTGTGAGAGAGTGAAGTGATTTGGACTTGAAGTCCCTTCTTGTTCTAAGGCTCAAAATTATTGTGAAAGAGTTAGAGGTGGGTATAGAGAGTGTTATATAATGTTTGAGTGTGAGGCCTAAAATATTTTTTATTAACATGTTAACTTTTTTGCTTGATTGGGGATGTAAGAGAAATGGCCATTCCACTCTTGACATATATTTATTGGACTTGAGAAGGTCATTTAGATGAAACCCTCATGGTAACATTGAAATTGTGTTTAGATGGAACAATGAAGAGAAAAAAAGTTCACATTATGGGGGTGAATTCATATAGTTGTATGCTATTTTCCCGTAAATGTTACATTTGTACCTATTTTTATGCTCATGTTTAGAATATATACACTTAAAATCCACATTAAATATATTTAATTCAAAATGAAAAAATCATATATAGTCAAATTCCTTAAACGACTAAATACGTAAACTTTCACCTAACATTTTATCATTGCAAATGTGTGTTTTAAGAGAAATTGTATGACCAGTTTGGAAATAAGCACGCAAAGGAATACATGTTTCGTTGAAATAAGAAAAATTAAAAATATAATGAGTTGATTAGTATCTTGTAGAATGCATGGGCCTATCAAGCAATACAAAGAGGTATGGTTTCAATGAAGAATTTCATGAAGCCTTTATATTCTACAAGGATACTTATCGAAAGGGTTGACATGGATTTTAGGCCCTTGTAAGCTTAAGATCAATGTTTGAACTAGTTGGGAGCGAATTATGGGGAGAAGTCATGCTCTATGTTATTCATGATTTCAGTGAGTACTAAGGAGGTGGTTAAAATGAATTTATCTATGGTTTCGAGAGCTCAATCTTGGTTTAATTTTATATATTGAAATCAAGATTGAAAATGATTAGTTACTTTTTCCTTTCAGGTTAAATATTGTTGATATTTTTATGTTTTCACACTGCTCTTCTCAATGTACTTTTAATTAAAATTTTAGTTCTTATATTGCTCCTCTGGATATACATATATATTCTATGATTCTCTTCTAGTTGTGTGTTTTGGATTCAACAAAAAAACAAGTGTTTTTGTCTCTATGCCACCTTTAGATGTTGTGGGTTCAGATCATTTTATTCAAACTTGAATTTGATACATTTTAAACGTTATCTTATTTAATGGTAATTAATCATTGCTTGATTTACCATGACTAATAATGCGTTTTAGCTTGTAATTTTAAGTAGGGTAGTGTATGTCCAACTATCTGCAAATGATAATCCCTCCCTCTTGGCTTAAGGGTTGTAATGGGTGAAGTAATATGCTTGGGTAGTATCCATTTAGACGAAGGTGATAGGTTTTAAATCTATTTTTATTGGGTTCACTTTTGGTATTACCTTGTAAATAAATTAGGTTAATATGCTCCCACCAACCTAAATAGACCACATCCCAATTGAATATATAATAAACACATTGATTATTCAACAAATAATCAGTCAATTTATGAGGTTTCTAGCTAATAAACATCAAATGAGCCCCACCTCTTTGTAATTCAATTTTTGAATGAAAAGAATTTGGGGAGATATTATGGCTACGACCTATAGGAAATGGATTGAGGCATGGTTGATAAATATATCAATTAGGATTAGATTCATATTTTAGAGGCATGGTTGATAAACATATCAACTAGTCTAGATTCATATTTTGGTAAACCATGGTGGTCACGAAGCTTCTGATGACAATCTCTTTTGACAACGTTAACCTATGAATTATTGTTTACATTACGTGTTATAAAAACCTTTCCATAAGTAGGAGTCAAAAGGTTTACTTTTGGATAAAATAGGAATATCTGTTATACAACAAGTGATTTATGAGAGCGTTCTGGTATAAAGATGAAGTGCAAATTTGTCCTAAATTACATTATATTGATAAGCAGGGAGTGGATCACTTTTTTGCGCTAATGATATTGCCTTTGAAAAGTAAAGAAAATTGTAAAAAATTCCTTTAAATTGATGCCTAAAAAATGAGCTTAAATAATTGTTCAACTCAATGTATAGATAACATAAGAATTTTCTATCAATTGGTTGGGTCATTTAACGAGAACCACCAAAACAATGAATCATATTTCTTAATTTAGGATGACCATGTCAACCAAAACATGCTTTCATATTTCATGGGCATGCTATCCATAAATCAGGGTTGTTAGATGTAAGGGGCCTATGTACACTTAATATGGAGTTAGATGTGGGGTTGTTTAGATTATTATGTAAGGTGTTTGGTCACTGGCGACTCAAGATTTTTCTTACTCATAATTGCAACATGTTTTCCTCCCTCTCCTTTGTAGTTTTGAAACTAAAACATATGCTTATGATGCGCTAATCATGATCATTCAACCTATAGAACTTCATACAACCCAAAAATATTGCACAAAATAATATATGAACTATTTCCTTCCACATTCCCTACTCCTCCTATCAACATTTCTTTGCTCATCTCAGTGAAATTGCTAGTTTATTTGTTATAATTATTATAATTGTGTGGAAATATAATTATAACCATATATTTATCTTTCAATTATTATTAATAGTTCCTTTTCAACTTACATAATACTATAAATAAAGAAACATATTTATTTTAATACATTTTTTTAAAAAGTCATTCAACAATGAACTCGTAATTTTCCAAAAATAAAATTCCATTTGTACATCTGCAAAAATATACTATAGGCTAACAGATAAACTATATTTGTTGGCGAGAGGTTGGCACAAGCCATTGATATTCGATAAATTCTCCACCAAAAGGATACATGATTATAAGCTCCTCGGAACAACTTCTTTAGGGCCGATGCTGTAGCTTGATCAGACTGTAGAGGACAATTCATCTTGGTGATGACACAATGTTGGCATAAATTCATAACGATCATTGGTGAGTCAGTGACCTAGGTCTCTAAAGTTTCTATTTTAACCATGTAGCTCTTATATTTTGGCCATTTTGATAGTGTTGTCATACGTGGAATAATTGACATGAACAGAAACTTTCCAAAAATTCAATGATAATGTAAATAGTGGGTTGTGCATTGTAATTTTTCTCCCCCTTTCCTCTTTCAGTATGGTTTCTATTTTTGGTGATTTTCTTGACTTTTTTTTGGGGTTTTTTTATGTCACACTTCTCAAAACAACAACAGAAAAAAGATTTTGGGCATACTATGAAAAATAGAGGGCCTAGGAAGTCAACGTGCTTTTTGGCCTAGATTCTCCATTTGTCAATGCCCTTTTTGCCCCATTTTTTGCATTGATCAACACACAAAATATTTGGGACATACTACAAACATAGAGGGCCCATGTAGTCAATGTGATTTTTGGCCTCTATAGTTTTTTACTAGATTCTCCATTGGTGAATGCCATTTTACCCATTTTTTACATTGGTCAACACACTTATAGGTCAATTTCTTGCATTGGTCAAAATTTGCAAAAGTTCCAATTTTTTTCTATTTTCACATGAGTGTTTGCTATATGATTTTGGGCTCCCTTCTATTAGTAGCAGTTTAGAATGCCTTGATATTTTCATCGTCTAAACCTTAAATAAACCCCCTTGAAGGATTCTAGTACTTCCCCACCAAGTTGTGTTTTGGGGGGATAAATTGGTAGTTTGCTGTAGAAGGATGCATAAACCCTTGTCACTTCTTACATATTTTTTCACTTGCTTCTCCATTAGAGTTCGAGGTTAAGAAAATCCATTTTTTTATTAGTATTAGTATTGCATTGCTTTTATCTTTGGACCCTTTCATGATAGATATTTCTAAGGTTACTTTATAGTCTTAAACCACTATTTTCCTATTATAACCTCTATGGAAAGTTGGTTGTAGGATACCAAGTTAGATCATATATTCATCCTTGATTTGTTTTCTACCCATTTGATCCTCATTTTTGTCCCTATTTTTCCATTATTTCTTTGCATGAAACCCTCATAAGTTGGGTAGTGTTGGGGGGAAAAGTATCTAATGCAGAATGCCTCTATCCCACTCTAAGGGTGATAGTACCTCAGCAACAACTGAATGCAAAGCTATGAAAAGTTTCTTCTTTACGAGATGAGAGAGGGAAGAAAAGGATGATCTACTAACCGTTATCTTGCGCTTAATAGTCGATCCAGTCTTCACTCCTTGCCGCTTGCTCCTAGCTCCTTGCCCTTTCACCGGCCCAGCTACACACAGATCCTGTAAAAGCACAAGAAAAGGAAACTACAAGAAGCATACATCTGTAATCGATCTAAGGATTAGCATAAACCAAATATACAAGCATCAATTCATCATCAAGATACATGCATATAGAAGAATCTCAAAGCTTTATTAACAATAGAAGTAAAGTTCTGAGAGAGTTACAACCATAATAGGCTCCAATCCAGCAACACCTCCCAGCTGAAAGAAATCTCCTCTTCACCTCCTTCAAGCAATAACACCCAATAGCTCTGTTCTCAAACCAACAACACTTCCTTACTTGCACAAAATTCCAGCCTCCCTAGACCTCATGAGAGAGATCTATATATAGGTTTTTGGAGAAAGGATGAGTCATCTTGAGACTGGCCTGAAGGTGACTTGTGTCCTCTCCCACTTTAGTTAATCTTCAGTTCTTGAGTCCACTTGGAGAATCTTGCTTCCACTTGGAGTTCAAGACCCTCTTACTCATCACTAGGCGAATTCCTTGACCCAAGTGTCAGTTTGGAAGCTTCCTGGGCAGTTGACACCTTGCAGAATGGCTGTGCCACTTGGCCAATCTCACCCAGCGTAGGTAGCCTTCATTGATTCTGACCTTCAGCGCAGGTACAAGGAAGAGCAGTTGACATTCAGCGCAAGTGCTCAGTGGAGCAGCTGACATGATCCAGAAATAGCCTGTTTTTGAGTGTTTTCAGGTGGAGAACTGATTTTCAGTGCTGTGGTTTGCAGACCTTGTTCCTTTAAGGGTAAGAACAACATGTTTAGGGACTTTGGATCCCTCAGATTATTGACATTTCATGCTCCATGCTGATAGGCACAAACATGTCTATAACAGGTAGTGGCTTGTATATGGTGAATGTTGGATTATTGTTCATCTACAACATTATGTTTACTATTTTTATAGAGTTCATTACCTTTAATTTTAGTGCCAAGTATTTTGATTTTAGGTTGTAACCCACATACTTGAACATGCCTGCACACTACTAAAGCAAAACGGTTGGTTCATGACCCCAACATGAGCCTTTAAAATCAAATTTAATCTAACACATATTGATTAGGAACACTTGGGCATCAAAATAATCTATAAATTAGGTTAGGACTAGTGGGATAGGCATCCAAACAAAATCCATTGATCATTATAGATTGAAACAGAGATGTCATTTTTAGGGATTTTGAAATCCTTCACCATCTAGTGGTAAAATATGATGTGCAAGAAACCTATGAAGGGGGTAAGGATTAGACTATAGTTACTGTCAGTTCCCCTTGAGGCTCTAACTCTTTGTTAGCAATTTCGTTCCAAAGTTGACATGCAAAATTTGAGCTTCTATCATCCCCATTGGACAAAAGTAGCCTTAATGTCCATTTCTGTAGAAAAACCACCCTATAGGCGGTGGTTGTGGTAACAAACTATGCCTCTATGATATTTTCACTCACCCTTTTTATTGATCCTGATCATTTGGTATCTAACTTTTTGGAAGTTTGTTTTGAAGCATAGTTTAGGAATTAATTGTGTAGTAGTTGATCTAGTAGGTTAGAGTTTTTTTTCTTTTGTAGGATAATATTACTTGAATTAAATTAGTACAAGAACTCATATAGGAAACCACATTGCACCACTACATATAGCTTCTACTTGTTGATTGTTAATTTGACTCAGTTATTTATCCCTTTAGCCTTATATATTCAATCCCATTTATTGTGTAGACTCCATTTCAAAACCATAATTCTTATCAAGCACCAATCATGAAAATTGAGAGGTCTTTACCCTCATTTTCCTCTTGGATGACCCCTTACACCTTCTATACAAGTTAGGGTCCCTTAGCCTAGCCCAACTTTGGGCTCTAGCTCTTCTACGTCCTATAGTTTTGATCTTTTTCTAGTTCCACCCAACGACAACCCTTTAACATGGCATAATGCAGGCATAAATGTTAGTCCCATTGTGGGTACCAATAGTTAGGATCCCCTATCAGAAAAAAACTTAACTTTTTCATTTTTACCTTTCATGACCAACTTGAATATACCCTATTTAAGCTAACTCATTAATAACCCTCTTCATGATCCAACAAGGCCCCCAATGCCAACCAGGATTCCCTCGAATATACTCAAGTTTGATGGGAACCCAAGAGAGGATCCTATCAATCACATACGATAATTCGACATAGGGTGTTCCTTGAATTGAATCATGGAAGATTTAGTTCATCTTCATGTATTTCAATGCACATTGACTAATGCTATAGTGAAATGGTGTGTTGACCAACCACATGGCACTCACCAAATTTTCACCACCATTACAAACACATTACTTTCCTACTTTCAATTACTTGTCTACCACAATACTAATATCGAGATATTCATATCATGTCATCATATCATGGAAACCCATATAACTGACCACATTTAGGAGTGGTGTAGATAAAAAAACTTGTACAAAACTTCAGAAATTAAAGATTGATTCTTTATGGATTGGTTCATGTAATCTCTCCTTTCTCCCATTGCCAAAGATGTTGCATCGAAATTCCCTAGAATTGAGGAAGATACCATTCAAAATTACACATAATAGATATGATATATGCCTAATCGGGTTAATTACACACCATCATCCTTAATTTTCCCCACTCTCGTCGAAGTGAAAATTTGATAGTGGGCACATCTTGTGTTGTTAATGGTGTGATTGGATCCATCGCATATAGTTAACCTTCAACATGTCTACTAAGAAAAATGGGATATGGCCAGCATTAGGGGGGACCAATACCTCTTACACTTATCCTCTCCTTGACCCTTCTTGGGTTTCTTCATAAGGGGGTTCTAGTACCTCTTATGCCTATGCTCATCCACATCAACTTGTGCCCGAGAAATTTTATACTCCACCCACCGACCAAAATATAACAACGAACACTTATTACCCATAGTCATAGCCTAATTCTCTACCCCCTTTGACACCAACACCTAAAGATCCCATGCCTCAACAAACACCTCCTTGGCAAGGTCAAGTGTATTCCTAGCGGAGTTTCACTAACCCCTCTAATTCAAAGAAAATAAATAAGGGGAAGGGAAAACAAAATAGCTAAAATTAGGGAAACCCAAGAATCTAGGGCCAACATGTTAATTTGGCAGTTTAGTGACAAATTCCAACCATAGGACTAAATTCATTTTTTCTAGAGAACCAATTTTGACTATTGAAGCACTCAATTTAGTTAAGGGAAAGTGTGCTTATGAAGAAAATCCCACATATGCACATTTGGACATGTCAACCCTAAGAGAAAATTGGACACCATTGGAAGCCTATAAATACAAGTGACCTCAAGCTGATTTTGACATCACCAAGCATATTCTTCTTCTCTTCTTCATTGATTGGTTCATACAGGTTTGAGGGTGGGTTGAGGAAATTGTTTTGCATAGCTCTGAAATTATAAGGTCTCAAGCTCGTATGTGTTTTTAAGGTTTTAGGTCTCAACCGTAGGCTTGTCAAAGGAAATATTCCACTGTAGCCATAGGCTTGCAGGCTCAAGGTAGAGACTGGAAGCTCTCAGTCACCCGCATACCTCTTCCTCCCTGCGACTAGAAAGTAGGGATAAATTTGACATTTGACCAAAACTAACCATAGAGGTCTCGCTCCTATTTGGGAAACTTTCATTAATACTATAAGAGAAAACACTATTTTTCTGTCATTTAATGAGATTGTTGGAAAGCTCACTCAAGAAGAATCAAGGATGGTTTCCAGAGGTAGGATACAAAATCATGAAGAAGGATAACCCACTGCATTCACCACTCATGACAAGAAGAAGAAAAAGGGAAAAGGAGGTCCATCAAAATTCAAGAAAGCCTCATCGTTGAACATCCAATAGAAGGTTTGTAAGATACAACGAATCATTGCACATTGAGTGCTTCAATTTTCATAAGAGAGGCCACTATGTGCGAGATTTCCTCGAGAAAAACAATGGTCCATGCTACAACACTAGAAGCAAGAAACAAATGTTTGATGATCGAAGAAGAGAAGATGACTAAAGGAATGATCAAAATTGAATATATTCTCCAAGTGATCATGAAGAAGATCATTGTCCTCAAAAGAAGTCAAGATTCTATAGGTATGAAAGTAAGGTTTCCAATCATTCTGAATATATTCTCATTTCTGCCCTTACTAGTTCCTCTCCTCTAGTTTCATGGGATAGTTGGTTGGTTGATTGTGGGGCCACTCATCATGTCTTTTGGTATAAGGAATTTCTCTCTAATTTGGTAGAGAGGGAGTCAAATTTGAAAATTATTCTTGGAGACAACTCCAATCATCCCATCAAAATGATTTGGGTCCATCAAATTTCATTTAGATTAAGGGGAATCTACTATGCTCCATGATGTCATGTATGTGTCAGGATTGAAGAAGAATTTGGTATCAATATTTGCTTTGGAAGACAAAGGGATGAGTGTTTCCTTCATCAAGGGAAAGGTTCTTACTTGGCATGTTGGATCACCTATGAGAGATGCATTCACATTAAGATCAAGATTTGAATGACTCTATAGAGTCACTGGAATATCTCTTCTAGCATTGTTCCATGATACTAATAATCTAAGAAAGTTATGAAACCGAATATTGGCCCATCTAAATTATAATGCTCTTCCCAAATTGAAGAAGAAATTTGTCTTTGGTATTCCCAATGTTCCAAGTTGTGCCAGTGAAAATAAGACAAGGGGACCATTCCCCTCTAGCAAGAACAAGAAATCCTCCATCTCATAAATTATGACATGTGGTCTGATGCCCATGCATTCTATTGGTGGCCATATTTACTACATCACCTTCATTAATGATTTTAAGGAATACATGGATATACTATTTGAAGCATAAGGATGAATCCTTCGAAATGTTCAAGGAGTTGAAAGCTTTGGTTGAAAATCATATAGGGAAGAAAATCAAGATATTCAGGTATGGCAATGGTAGATAATACATATCAAAGGATTTCATTGATTTTTGCAAGAAAGAAGGTATTAAGAAAGAGACGATTGTGCGCTATACTAATGAACAAAATGAGTAGTTGAAATAAAGAACATGTCTATTGTAGAAGTCGTTCGTGCCATGTTGGCTTGAGGGGGCCAGACCCAGGTTCAGAGTTAATTAGCCAAACAAATCCCTATACTACTGGCCCTTTCGGCAATAGCTCATGGAGCACAGACTGAGGTCTCACCCGAAGTAGTATGGGGAGATGCTGGAACCAATTTTCCACACCCTTGAGATGTCTGAGGGGTCGGTTTAGTCCAACTGTGAGTAGCTTTGCACAGATCACTTCGCGCGCTGTCCTAACCTGCGAGACCTTCGCGATCTATTATAATTTCCTTTTCGCAGCCCTAACCAGGGGCTAAGGTGATTTCATGCTGCCCTAACAGCGATCTGTGCTACTTTCCCAAGTTATACCGCAGATCTTACTTATCTTCTTATAGTAGTTAGTTATCTTTGCATAAACAGATACTTAATGTTATATTCACTCTATCAACACATTCATATAAGTTCGCGCATCATATAACCAATAGAAATGAAATTTATATCCCATACATTCAATGCACAAAATAGGAAAAAGATACACAAAAATGATGTAAAACTTCTCTTTATTACTTCTCCAAAGGTTACAGACTCGACTCGCCCTACGCACTCAGCTGCAGGGGTTTGCACACTCAGCTGTGGACTACTAGGCTTCTGCGTACTCAGTTGCAAAGCCTTCTCCTACTCTATGACTCAAAGACTCAACTCTACATTTAGATAAGACTCAATTCTTCATCCTTGACACATGATTATCCTTCGCTATTTACAACTTAGAGCTTCACTCTATTTATACAATCCCATGGTCCACGGAGCATAGGTATATTTCTAAGGACAACATTACATTACAAAAATGAGGGTGGACAACCCTATGACTCATTTACAATCTTTGCGCTTCGCGCCCATAAAACACCGAGTCTTTACATTGGATTTGGTCAAAATCTGGGCTTTAAGCCCCAAAACTTGCCCTGGGGGATCCTGTGCCCAACAGGCCCCCAACGAAAACATCATGACTTGCCCTCGAGTCACTTTTTCGGTGCAGAGATCTTTGCATAGATACCTCCCAACTCTGTCTGAAATACTGCAAGATTAGCAACGCACTGAGCAACTGCCTGTTGTATCTCCTGTATGTGCTGTTTAGAGACTGTTGTATTTGAACTGCTTCCTTGTATCTGCTCCTGTGTTCCTTGCATTTATTTATAGTCCTGCACATCCTTTCAACTACCTGGAGCACTAAGACTGTACTTCGGTGGGCTAGTCAGATAGCCGGGCCACCCGTGTATGGCTTCAACCGATTACCATTCAAACCTACTGCGGGGGGGTTCCATGCCCAATAGAACCTAACACAATCATCGTGACTCCTCCCGAGTCACTCTGCTGGTGCGGAAATCTTGGCACGGAGCCCCTCCAACTGTTCTTGCGCTACATGGAGGTCCGCAGCGCACTGTTCTATAGTCTGCTGGATCTGCTCCACTCTTTCGGCCGAAGTCTCGCTGTCAGGGGAAAATCCCTATCTTAAGGCATGCATCGCCTTCATCTGTGCGAGCTTTCCTTCAATGTCTATAGTGATGAGGAAGGCCTCATCAATCCAAGGCTAGACGCGTGCTTTAAGGACTGCCTCTTTCTGCCACGCGACATCCACCTGTTCCTTCAACGCCTTTGCCTGCTATAGCTTCGCAAGTCGTTGGGTCAGGACAACTGTCTGCGCCGTTCCGTGCACACTATCATACTGCACTTGAAGCTCCTGCGCCTCCGTTTCCAGGCGTTGTATGTTGGGGTCCTCCTGTAATGAAGTGAGGACCATGAAGGATTCTTCCAACATAGCGGTGCAGTTCTGTACTGCCTGTCTTATTTCTTCCAACCCTTTTTGAATAGTGCCAATGCACTATTCCCTAACTTTCAGGGGTGTAGAGGACTGTGCCTTTAATCGCAACTCGAAAATCTGAAGGTTGAGGTCCAACTGTACCCTCGTTGCTTCCTCCTTTGCCTCGCAGAATCCACTGGCTAATTTGTGGATTTGCACTCCAATTAGTAGGTCTGTTGCAATTTCTAGCTCTGGAACGCGGTGACATGCTTCCTCTACCATTTGCTACAACTCTTGATTCTATACAAGCACTTCACCATGTTGTAGACTAAGCTGCTCAATGTTCATTCTCTGTTCGCTGAGCATCTGTATTGCACATCCTTCCCTAGCGTGGAGTTCTGCTGTCGCTCCATCCTGTAGTTGATATAATGTATCCTGTGGAAGGGCATCCAAATTTAGGCCAAGTCCCTTGATCCTGCCCACTGTGGCTCTGTCCTCCTCACTTTCCATTGTTAGCGCTCCTTCTGGTAGCACTATGGTGTTGGCCATTTTTGCGCACAGCAGCTGCTCTGCTGCTGATGTACCTGCAGCCCTGTAGGTGGCTATTGTTCCTTCCTGTGGGGCTCACACTTGAAGTTCTTGCAGCTGCACCCTTAGGGCCCCCAACACATTCTGTTGCTCTGTCATTGCTTCTTGGAGTGCTTCCCGGGTGACCTCGCGAACTGTGTCACCAATGTCATAGAGGTCACCCTCTATCAATGTAATTGGCTCAATGTCCAGTTTGGAAGCCTTGGCCTTCTTTCATGGACCTGATCGCTCCGTGACGTGTGGCTGTTTCAGTTGGGTGGATGTTGTGCTCGGGTCCATGCCTTCTCCTGTATCTGGTCCATATCCCGTAGACATGTTCTAGCCCCCTTCCTCCTGCGTCGTGGTGGCCCTTGTTTCCTGTGCTACTGCTTCTTTTTCGGTGGCCTTGGCTTGCTCTACGGCTGCCTTCACTGCCTCACGGGAAACCCTTACCTCCATTGCCAATTGTTCGTTGTGCTTCTGTTGGGCCAACTGGTTGATACGTAGTTTTGTGGAATCCTTCTGCTTTTGTGCCACTGTTCGATCCCACTCTGCCAGATTCGGGACACGCCACTTGGGAGGCCATGATTCGAGCACGGAGAATATGGCATCATCAATTGCAATGAAAGGAAGCTTGGTCCAGTTCTGTGCCAGATCCTTACGCGCCTTGATATACACATTGTGCATATCTACCTTGAAGTCTACAAAGCTCCGTAGACTGTTGTACACTATGGGGGATAGGTGCGGCCTCCTGTTAATCCACATCCAGACGCTCACCTCCATGAGCACCCAGAAGATTTTAGTCTCGCGGATCCATGTGGCATCCTTCGTAGCCTAGAGCGATGCATATTTTGTAGCCTCTAGCAAGTCCTATTCAATATGAGGGAACTGACTATCCTCAGGCAGTTCCCTTGTCACCAATAAAATAGACAAGAGCAACCACGCGTAGTGGAAGGTCTTGCCCTACTCTTGAGCTTCCTTGCAGTTGGTTAGGAATTCTTCATAGAGGAATTCGGCCCAGTTGAATTGGACCCCCTCTACGCATTGTTCTGCCAGTGCAATGACCAACACTGGTACCTCGTCTCCGTGACATTTTCTCATCACCTTCCTAGCCAGTAGTTGGGTGGCGACGTGCACCCCTTTGTCTTTAATGCTACTGATTACATAGCCTCTCTTCTTCTTTTCCAATTTATACTTCTTCTTCATGGCCTCTGCGAGTGCCAAATCTTTGCTTTTTCCAGCTATCTCCGCGGGGTCCTTTCCCTTACAGGGAAGCCGAGAAATCTTGTGGATAAGCTCCACCGTGATGGGAATAGGCTCCTCCAGCCATAAGTACCCATCATGCACTAGGAAAAGTAGCTGCTTGATGACAAATATCGTGATAGGTGCATGGTGAAAGTGCGGAATCCATAGTAGGTGGAGTAGCCCAACCTTCTCCACACTGTGCAGCCATTTCTGCGGCTCTAGCGCTGTAACTGACCCCTCCTTGCTCTGTTTCATGAGGTTATTAGTCTCTAAATGTGGGAATGTTTTGCTGTCCGTGAGGTACCAGTCTTCAAATTACATTGTGGGCATGCAGCACAGGGCCAAGCCTTCAAACAAAATTCCATCTAGGAGGAGCGGGGTTTGGAGCGCGCTCTTAGCGGAATCCAAATCGTTGGGTACTTTAGCTTTCCCTTTCCGTGGAGGAACATACTTGGGTAGTTTTGCTGCATCGCGCATCGGCTGGATGTCTTCTTCCATTTCTTCATCCACCTTTATCTCATCTATGAGAGCCTGGAGGTCCTCCTCCTCATCATCTATCTCAAGGTTGACAACCTTTCCCTTTTATTCCATGGAAAGCTTACCAAACCACGGATTTCGTGGGGACATGTGGACTCGTCTCGCTACCTATTTATCCTTCTTGGGCCTTGGCGTCTAAGGCGATTTCAGAATTTCGGGCGCATCCCCCACCTGCACCATAGGGCTCTGCGCAGCTTCCTCAGTGGTACTCTTTATAAAACCCACACCTCTCCTAGTATTTGTCATCTTGTTCGAACTGTCTGTGATTGTTCGCGAACTTGGGGGCTCAAATACCGCTTGGCACTCAACACTCTATGTTCTTCGTAATAGCGCAAATTTCAAATGAACAAGTGTTGTCTCGTGGCTAGCCTTCGGATTTTTATAGTGTCTTCTGAATTTGAATTTGACCGTTCCCCCCACTTCTGAGTCATTAATGCATTCTTGTTGGCAGATCGTCCCAAATCTAGTTCTTAATTCATGTCTTAATTACCCGCCGCCCACTCCCTTTTGCCTTAAATTAGACATCTTGTCATGAGCAGTGATGCGAATGACTACTTCCTAGTTTACCCACGGGGTAGCGTAGCCCCCCATGTGGGGGTGCGCACCTTGTCTCATGTTGATTCTGCGTGCACCTCCCTAATTGCGTAGTTCCCAAACATACTCTTTTAGAGTCCCGCTCTCCCTTTCAACTGTCTGGAGCACTGAGATTGCGCTCCCTATGGCTATTCAGGTGGTTGCACCATCTGTATGAGACTTCAATTCACCTTCTAGTATAGTCCATGGAAATTTTTCAATTTCCCTCGCGACAGCTGGTGCCGCGTGTTCTACCTTATGTGGTCTGCTCCCCTTGTTACTGCGTTTGGTAAGGTGCGGTCTCAGCCATGGTAGCAGAGTCATAAATTCTCAGTGACAATCTTCTAATGCAGTGGTATGACCATCTGTATCTTGCCTTGTCATCCTTGGTTTATCGACGAGACATGCTTGTGTGACCTCGTTTTCTAGTCTTTTGATCTCAACATCCATCAACATGCTTTTCTTCCTCAATCGTACCTGATTTTCTTCGAGTTTGTGAAGTCTAAGGTTCCCTTGTTGAATGGCTTCCCGAATCCTTATATGGTCACCCTCGCATAGCTATGTGATTCCTTCATCTTGGTCTTTGCGCGCTGCCATGATTGTGGCAGCTATTACGTGTGGATTCCTTTTGGTATTCCCTTCAGAAATTTCGGTTTCTACTCTATTTCACACCTTTGGAATCATCTCCACGGTCAGGTTTTTGCACATGGTCCTATAGGGCCATCGAACCACTAGCATGCACAGGTTCCAATCAGTTCAATTTTCCTAGTGAACCTTGTTCAGTACTCCGTGCACCCTCTGGAATGCCTCGTCGTGGAGAATTGGTAACAGACGTCGCCTTTCCTGTTGTTGTGGTTTGTTCCAATTCTCTAGGCTGGGGGTTGTGTGTGCTTGTGCGAACTGTACAACATATGTCTGTACCCATCAGGAAAGGTGGGCATGCAAGTTGTTCCACCCTAGTTGATTGGATTTCGTTTGAAGTTGGGGTTTTCCAAAACGTAGGTGCATCATCCTTTTGCATCCGCGCTAGTCTTCAAAAGTTCCTTGATGCGTGCCCCACCATCGTGCAGGTGTTGTGCACAGTTCCCACTTTAGTGCATCGAACCGCTTCTATTCTAGTACTGTACTTTCGGATTTGCTTAGAAATTCATCCACCGTTGACAATCCAACATATGTCGGAAACTCCCTTGCCTCTGTTGTTACACAATGCAATGACCTGATCATCATGTTGTAGTTCAGTGTTGTTACTTCGTGCAGCTGATTCTACCATTGCTCTATCTCTTTGTCTGAATCTGAAGTGTAGGAGCTTTTGCGCTCCCATGAAATCCTTCCATCTGTAGTCGGATTCACCCAATCCTCTCCTTGTGCAGTTATCTTGTAGATACAGTTGAGATCGTCATCACTATCATCATCATGCACTGATTCAGTGTATCGCGCTCCTTCCGCTGGGTGCAGTGGTATTACTACGCGTAGTGACTTTTTCTCAAAGGTCATTTTGCGCTTCTTCATATTTATGACTTTGTTCATATCGGTAGCCTAGTCTATTCCTAGTAGCATGGGATAGGGATTGTTGTCATCGACAATCTCTATCACTTCAAAATCCGCCTACACGCTCACACCTTCAATATCGACTGTCACCCCTTGCAATCTTCCTATGGGCAAAATCTTCTGTTGGTTTGCCATTCGTAACTGAATAGGGGACCATTGTAATGCGGGTCTGCCCATGCGTTCCCATGCTTGCTTTGCTAGCACCTTCGCTTCCGAGCCTAGATCCAGGATTACCTGATCACTTTCCTACTCACCTATTTACGTAGTCAACCTCATTTCCCTCCCTGTGCGTAATGCATGCTTCCCAATTTTTCGGATCATGCACCTAGTGATAAGTTCTTGTAGTCCTTTGACTGCCTTGCTGTCACGCAATAATTTCATGCATGTCTCCAGAAAGGTAGTGAGCATTGAAGGATCCATGTTTGGTTCTAGTTGATCCTTACTACCTGAAGTGGAGGCCTCCGTGAAGCTCTTCGTAGCTTCCATGAATGTCTCCTTTGTGCATTCTAAGTCAAACTTCGGTTCCTTTGTAGGATCCTTGCGAACCCACGCATTGTCTTCTGGCTGCTTCCCTTTATCATCTCCCATGGCCATACCACTCTTGAGCATCATGTTTACATTGGGGTCTTCTTCACGCGGTTCAGACCTCATCATTTGTAATTTCTGGGTCAGAGGGTGCTGGAGTACCCCCTTTTCACGCATCTTCGCTATCAGCGAAGGGAAATATTCTACCTCATGATCAAACTGATTACAATACCAACATGATATAAAAATTGGATTCGTACAATTGCAGGCAGAATGCCTTGACCCTCTACAATTTTAACAAATTATCTATCCGTGACCCCTTCCTGGTTCCATTCCACCTCGACCCTGACCGTGCCCCTGAAACCCAGCACGCACCATCCCTGTATTTGGGTCGAGGACTCGCATTTCAGTCTATACCCTATAGGCAGGAGTCTAATCCATCATTAGTTCATAGCTTCAGCAGGTGCGTTCATCATGGCCTACTGACCTGCAGAAATTACAAAACAATTGCTAGGACATCTGCATATACTTCTGCAACAGATGACAATTATTCGTGGTATGTTTCCCTCCTATCTGGCAGATTGCGCACCATAATGCAAACACCGTGCTTGGTCCCACCTATGCCTCCAGTATTAATGGCATTGGCCCTCCCCCTACCAAGTAGTTTGCGAACATTGGACAGTGGTCCTTATCGTGCCCTTGGCCTTTGCATTTTATGCACCATACCTCTCGCACCTCCAGCCGAGCTACCCTGTCCCGTTTCAAACTTTGCATATCCAGACACAAATTCTATAGTTGCGTGTGGATTTGTTGGACTCCCAACCCAGGGGCTTATATAGGGGTCTCATGCAATCTCATTGCCATCTCCAATGCTTCGGCCTGGGTGGAAAGTTTTTGTTGTGACAGCGCCATCCTTAAGTGTAGTGTAAGTGAGGCCACAAACCATGTGCGATGCTGTGCATCTGTTAATGTCATATTAGCTTCGCGGATCGTACTCTTTAGCCTTTGGTCCAGATCCTAGGTGGTCTTGCCCGGGAGCATTACGATCTCCTTAAACCCGATGATTGATTGTGTCTCTGATTTTGGACTGCTAAATTCCCTGTTCAGTGCGGTCTGGATCTCTGCGATTCCTATGTTCAAGTGGTCATTAGAATTCTTGATATACCATGTTAATGTGCGATCCTGCAGTACGCTAACCAGCATAGCATTTTTAATATTATCGTCCATGATGCCTTGTACTTCCCATACTGCTCTTACCATGAACCAGAATTGGTCCGGATCTTCATTTCCTACTCCTATGAACACCGGCAGTTTGATCGCACTCACCATACTAAACTGTATGGTGGCGGAGGAGGTGGCGTGGGTGGAGATGGAGGTGAGGGGGGTGAAACGGGTGGTGGTGTGGGTGGAGGTGGTAAATGCAGAATTATTTGTCTTATCAAACTGACCACGCTTCTCGGAGAAACTTTCACGAGCTCCTCCTCGCTTTCCTGTGAGGGTGAAATTAAGGGACTATTTTCCAACTCCTCACTAATTCCTCTTCTTTAAATGTTTCTACTTCGTGTAGTCCCAAACATTAATTTATTCGCATAACCCACTTTTCACACAATAGCATCTTAATCCAAGTGTTCAGAGATTTAATATACTTACCTCGCGGTCCCTTAAGAAAACGTCGCTCTACCTCAATGTAGCTAACGGTTGTGTCTTTTGAATCCTCTTATTATTCGGTCGAGCCAGTGGTACACAGCTCGCGCTATCTTATCTTTTGAGGCTTCTAGTCTGTGCACTAGTTCTGGAGTCCACACTATTGGTTTTTCGAGCCTACACCTTCCCTGCCTATCTGCTAACTTCATGATCCACTCATACAGCTCCGACGGAAAAGATGCAAAGAAAATTTCATGGATTTCAGTGTACAAGTAGCAATCCAACCACTATTCCTTAGATACTTGTGGATTTCTATTTTCCTATGCCGCGAACTCGTGAATATTCTTGTCCAACCACTCTTTAATTTATTTCTTTGTAGGATTCCAGTGGCACGACATCAGACATCCTTTATGCAGATCACGGTCCTAGCAACAGAACATTTGTTGGCTTGGTGGGGCCTGACCCAGGTTTAGAGGTGATTTAGCCAAGCAAATCCCGGTACTACTGGCCCTTTCAGCAATAGTCCGGAGAGTGCGGACTGAGGTCTCACCCGAAGTAGCATGGGAGGGTTCTAGAACCAAGTTTCCGCACCCTTCGAATGTCTGATGGGCATCTAGAGGTCCATGGTCTGACCTGTCGCTACGCGCACTTGTGATCCCTTCGCAACCTGTGATGCAACTTCGCGTAGCCCTACTCGGGGCATGACCCATATAATACCCAAGATCCTTGATAATTAATCGATTACTTAACTTGTGTGTGTAAGATTTATGGTTATTTACAACATATTCAGAAATCATTTCAGTGCACCCAATACATAAACGAATACAAACATAAAGAAGATAATGCATAGTAAATACATAGAAATAGGAATTAACTTCTCTTTTATTAATCTTCAACCTTGCTTACAACCTCGACACCACCTTGCACACTCAACTGCATGGGTTTGCGCACTCAGCTGCAGACTCTACTAGGCCTCTGCGCACTCAATTGTAGAGCCTCTTCCTACTACTACGACCCAATACACTTAGAATCCCACTCTAAGCTCGAACCATTCCTTCACTACTCACTCTATCATTTTCTATCTTCTGCTTACAATTTAGAGCCTCACTCTACTTATACAATCCCATGGTCCGTGAACCATGGGTAGGCCAACATGACTTTAAATTACATTACATTACTTTAAGGTGGACAACCCTATGGCTTAACCTCTACTTTGCACTCTACGCCTACAATTCGCGGAGTCTTACAAAACCTTTGACCAAAACTCGGGCTTTGAGCCCAAAACCTACTGTGGGGAGATTCCATGCCCAACAATGCCAGTCCTCAAAGCTTCCTCTGTGCACACCCCACCACCTCATGGGCGTAGCACGTAGTACCCAATTCAAGGCCTAGAAATGTTGCTTTTCCAACACCTGCATTTCGAATTTGTCCAAGAAAGCATCTACTCCACCTAAGCCATCATACGTAGGTAGATCTTTCACTTCTGTCAACACGCAACGCAACGATCTTGTCATCATATTACAGTTCAGCGTGGTTACCTCGTGTAACTGATTCTTCCATCACTCTATCTCCTCATCCAAATCTTAAGTGCACGAGATTTCACACTCCGATGATATTCGTCCATATACGGTGGGATTTACCTAGTCTTGCTCTCGCGCGGTTATTTTGTAGACACAATCCAAATCATAGTCACTTTCATAGTTGTGCACCAGATCTGTATAACGTGATCCCTCAGCAAGGTCTAAGGGTATAACTATGCGCAGATATTTCTTCTCAAAAATCATCATGTGCTTCTTCAGATTAATCACCCTGTTCATGTCAGTGGCCCAATCAATTCCTAAGAGCACGGGGTAGGGATTGCTGTCATCAACAATCTCTATTATTTCAAATTCTGCTAGCGCGCTCGATCCCTAAATATCCACGGTGATTCACTTCAATCGACCCATGAGTATTATCTTCTGTTGGTTCGCCATTCGTAGCTGAATACAAGACCATTGCAGTGTAAGCCTCCCCATGCGCTCCCATGTCTTCTTCGGCAAAACGTTTGCATCCGATCTTAAGTCTAGAATTACTTGGTCCATCTCATATTATCTAAAGTACGCAGTTAGCCTCATTTATCTTCGTGTCCTAGTCTCGTGTTTTCCAATCTTCCGGACTATGCTCAGTTCTCCTGGCATGGTCCCAACACATTTGTTAATGAGTTCCTGAAATCCTTTTACAACCTTACTGTCACGTAGTAGCTTCATGCATGTTTCTAAGAATTTTGTAAGCATAGATGGGTCCATTTCCGGCTATGACATATCTTTGATTTCTAAAGTGGAGGCATCAACGAAGATCTTCTTAGCTTCCATGAATGTTTCCTTAGTGCGCTCCAAATCAAAATATGCTTCTTTCGTCAGAGCCTTGCGAACCCAAGTACTATCTTCGGGATGTTTGCCTTTATCATCCCTTGTTGTGATTCCACTTTGGAGCACAATGTTCACATTTGGATCTTCCTCGTGTGGCTTAGACCAAATCATCTCTAGGTTCTGAGTTGGGGGAGGCAGTAGCGCTCCCTTGTCATGTATCCTAGCTATCAACATAGGAAAATCATTTGTCTCCTGATCAAACAAGGTACACTACAGACATGATGGACGCGTTGGATTCGTACAATCACGGGCATAATGTCCTGGCCCTCTGCAATTGTAGCGTATCAACTGTCCACAACCTCTTCCAGGTCCTCCTCCACCTTGGCCTCATCTGCACCCCTGAAATCTAGTTCGCTCTAAGTTGTAAATAGCAAAGGATAATCACGAGTCAAGGATGGAGAATTGAGTCTTATCTAAGTGTAGAGTCGAGTCTTCAGGTTGTAGAGTATGAGAAGGCTCTGCAGCTGAGTTCACAGAGGCCTAGTAGTCCACAGCTGAGTGCGCAGACCCCTACAGCTGAGTGCGTAGGGCGAGTCGAGTCTGTAACCTGTGGAGAAGTAATAAAGAGAATTTTTACATCATTTTTGCTTATATTTTTCCTGTTTTGTGCATTGAATGTATCAGATATAAACTGCATTTATATTGCTTATATGATGCGTGAACTTGTATGAATGTGTTGATAAAGTGAATATAAGATTAAGTATCTATTTACGTGAAGATAACTAACTATTATAAGAAGATAAGTAAGATATGTGGTATCACTTGGGAAAGTAGCGCAGATCGCTACTACGGAAGCGTGAAATCACCTCAACTCCTGGTTAGGGATGCATGAAGGTGATTATAACAAATCGCAAAGGTCTCGCAGGTCAAGACAGTGCACAAAGTGACTTACGCGAAGGTACTCACAGTTGGACTAAACCGACCCCTCAAACATCTGAAGGGTGCGGAAACTTGGTTCCAACATCACCCCATACTACTTCGTGTGAGAGCTCAGCCCGCGCTCTGCGGGCTGTTGCCAAAAGGGACAGTAGTATAGGGATTTGTTCAGATAATTAACTTCAAAACTGGGTCAAGCCCCCTTAAGCCAACAAATGCTTCTGTTTCCAGGACCAGAATCTACATATAGATGTCTGATGTCGTATCATTGGAATCCAACTAAGAAGGAATTGAAGGTTGGTTGGACAGAAGAATTCACGAGTTCATGATGCAAGAAAATAGGAATCCACAACTATCAAAGGAAGAATGGTTAGACTGCTACCTGTACACAGAGATCCACGAAATATTCTTTGCATCTTTCCATACTGAGCTATACGAGTGGATCACAAAGCTAGTAGATAGCCAAGGAAGGTGGAAACTCAACAATCCTATTGTGTGGACCCCAGAGTTGGTGCACAGATTGGAAGCATCGGAGGATAAGATTGCACGCGCTGTTGATCATTGGCTTGATTGAATTATAGGAGGATTCATTACTGATTTCGCGGTAGATACTTCAGTAAGCTATAGTGAGGCAGAGCGATGCTTTTTCAAAGCACCGCGAGATAAGTACGTAAACTCTCTGAATACTTGGATTAAAATGCTATTGTGTGAAAAGAGGATTATGCAATTACCTTGATGTCCGGAGCTACACGAAGTGGAAAAGCCTACAAAAATGAAGGAAGTAAGGGACCAGAGAATAGCCCTTTGATTTCACCTCTGCAAGGGGATGAGGAAGAGCTCGTGAAGATTTCGCCACGAAGTACGATCCATTTGATAAGGTAGAAAATTCTACGCATACCAACCCCACCCGCACCACCACCAGTTTCACTGCCTTCACCTCCATCCTCACCCGTACCACCTCTGCCACCACCGCGAGTCAATATGGAAAGCGTGATAAAGTTGCATGTTTTCAAGGGAGTAGGAAATGAAGATCCAAACTAGTTTTGGTTTGTGATAAGAGCTGTATGGGAAGCGCAGGGAGTTACAGATGACAATATAAAGAAAGCAACATTGGTCATTGCTCTACAGGATCATGCACTGACCTAGTATATTAAGCATTCTAATGAGAATCTGAATGCGGGAATCACAGATATCAAAATTGCGCTAAACAATGAATTTGGTAGGCCGAAGTCAGAAGCGCGGTCGATCATTGGATTCAAAGAGATCACAATGTTACCATGCGAGACTCCTTGGGAGTTGGATCAGAGACTGAAGTGTACGATTCGCGAAGCTAATACAACTTTGACAGATGGACAGCACCGCGAATGGTTTGTAGCATCGCTAACACTGCATTTGAGGAACGCGCTGTCGCAACAGAGGTTAACAACTCAATTAGAGGCCTTGGATATTGCGATGAGGCTGCATGAAACCCTAATGCAGGATCCTAACTTGGGAGTTCAGTAGATCCACACGCAATTGAAAAACTTGTGCCTTGAGATGCAGAGTCTGAAACAGGACAGAACAGCCTGACCAAAAGTGTGCAAAGAGGTGTGTTGTGTAAAATCCAAGGGTCAGGGTCATGATAAGGACCATTGCCCTATGTTTGTGAATTACCTCATGGGAGGAGGACTGATGCCATTAAGACCATAAGTGCAAGCAAGACCTAGTGCGAAACCTACTTTGTGGTGTGCGATTTGTCAAATAGGAGGAAAGCATGCTACAGACAACTGCCATTTGTTGTAGTAGTACACACAGAATTTGCATCAATTGTTCCATAACTTTTGTAGGTTGGTTGGACACGATGAGAACACTTGTAGAAGCTATGAGCTGATGATGGATAGAACTCCCACCTATAGATTTTAGGCTGAAACGCGGCCCATAGACCAGAATGTAGGAGTAGCGCGAACCAGATTTCAGGGGCGTGGATGAGGCCAAGGTGGAGGAGGACCTGGAAGAGGTCGCGAAAAACTGATATGCTACAATTGTAGAGGGCTAGGACATTATGCCCGTGATTGTACGCATCCAACATGTCCATCATGTCAATATTGTACCTTGTTTGATCATGAGACAAAGGATTGTCCTACGCTAATAGCTAGGATATGTGACAAGGGAGCGCAACCACCGCCCCTGACTTAGAACCTATAGATGATGAGGTCTGAGCTGTGCGAGGAAGATCCAAATGTGAACATTGTGCTCCGAAGTGGAATTATGATGCGGGATGATAAAGGAAAACAACCCGAAGATAGTACTTAGGTTTGCAAGGCTTTGACGAAAGAAACAAAGTTTGATTTGGAGAGTGCTAAGGAAACCTTCATGGAAGCTAAGAAGAGCTTCGCTGATGCCTCAACTTCAGAAAGCAAAGATAAAACAGAGCCGTAAATGGACCCATCTATGCTTACGACATTCCTAGAAACATGCATGAAGCTACTACGTGACAATAAGTGTAGAATTTTTCTACAAACCAGCTAGCTCTGATACCATGTAGAACTTTTTCTACAAATCAGCTAGCTTTGATACCATGTAGAAATTTCCCACCTGCAGATCACCTGGTAATGCAATGTACTAAAGAAAAACACTTGATATACTTCTACAAACAATTTGGCATAAGTTTAATCAACCATGAGCAACATCAATAAGAACACATATAACTGATAAGAAGGAATCAATCACACATAACACAGAAGAATTTACCTGGGGAAAGCACCTACCTAAAACCCCATCTCTGTATTATCATACAAGTGGAAATATAGTTCGGATTATGCAAAGCCTTAGCTCGGAAGCTATCCAGCTCTCAGTACAATCCCTCTGCTGCTCATAGACAGTCAAAGGCTTCTCACAAACCTTCTCCTCTGCCCTCCAAGCCTCCTATTTCCTTGTGCAGTTTTCCTTGGGGTCCAATGCTGCCACATGTGTGAATTGGCCTCTTCACACACTCACTAACCTCTGATCTAATTGCACAAACCCGAAGGAGATAAATCTTCATCGTGGATGAGCTTCCTTTATAGGAAAAATATTCATCCAATTGATAGTACACTGTCCCTTCTCTGATCTCAACTGGGTCTCTGTCTGAACTGACATGCATCAATTATCCATGAGTGAATACATAGTTATCTAAAAATAATAGTTGTCACATGAATGCAAGCACCAAAAAACTATATCTCATTAATTTAAAGACTTGTTAAATTAATCTAACTGAACTTGACTAAGTTAAACTAAGTCAACTAATCCTCTCAATATAGAACTCATCCTTAATTCCTCAATTAGTGGAGCAAATCAAGGACACATTCCCCAATTAGTGGAGAAATAATTACATGTTCTCACAAAGACTTCAAGTTTGCTTTTCCTTAACTAATTAACTCATGGAGAATTAATTAATTAATATTCCAAACTGCTGGTAAGACCAAATTTGAATTTACTCCTATAGATAGACCAGGGACTGCTATAAATAGGAAGGGACCCAAAAATGCTATTTCTAGAAGATGCTATTTTAGCAATTTCACCTCTCACCCAAGGTGGCCAAAACGCTCATTGGACAAACTGCTATTTTTAGAAGTGCTATTTTTAGCAGTTCTATTTTTAGCACTTCCTAAATTTAGCATTTCTTGTTGCACACTTTTCAACACTCCCTCTCAACAAGAAAGGATTTCTCTCGAACCCAATCCTCTAACTTTGGAATGTTCTACGTGCAACACATCTACCAAGTGTGGTTGCTCTAGTGACACTTGGAACAAAAAAACTCCCAACTGACCTCTCTGTTGGACTAGAAACATACTTTGATGCTGAAGCTCTACCTGCTGCTGACAAGTGCTCCATCTCCGACCTTTGCACTATTTCAACATCTCCATGCGTCTCGCACCGTTGTAGCCTTCTCTATGCTACCTTGCACTGTGCAACACTCTTGTGCCTCTCACATTGTTGCAGCGTGCATGCTCTGTGTTGTCCTAGGATTCCCTGCACTGTAGCTATCTCTGCCACTCCATCCGCATCTGTCTCTACCCAATCAGTCAGTTCCTGCTACTCCACATTGGGGCTTCTACAGCAAGGTCTCATCCAAGATGTTGGGTACCTCAAGGATCCTGCCCCTCCTCCTTGGGATGATCACTCCACATCACCCCACCTCCTACCTGGAGGTATGGCTGCATGTGATCCCTCTGCCCACCTGGCTCGAAGTTTCCCCCTATTGGAGGTCTCTGCATGAGTAGATGTCTCTACTCAATCTCCTCTCATCTTCCCTTGTTGTGGCTACTCCATAACCTCCTAAAGCTGCTGCACCAATCATGGCTCCTGCATAATTGTCTGGGACTTCTTCTTGCTCTGCATGTTGAGAGGTAATTTACTCTCTCTCTCAACCACCAAGTATCTAACCCTTTTCTTGCTCCTCAAGGCTTTGCATGCATCTTGTACCTCAAGTGCATATAGGTTCTTGGCTAGCACACCAATCTATTTCCACTTTTCCATCGTCACAAATTTTCTAGAAAAAGAGTTGATTTTAAATCAACGATATCTCCCTCACCCGAACTCCGATTCAATTGATTTTTTTTTTTTTTTTGGATATTTTTCTGCAAGGAATCCAAATCTACTATTCATTTCTAAAAATTTTGTACAGAAATTTTCATATCTGCTCTGCAAACTCTCGGCCCAAAACTCAAAACTTTGAAATCTCCTCTCAGTACACTGTTCTCCCCTTGATCACTTGTGCTCTGATACCATGTAGGATTTTGTAGAATTTTTCCTACAAATCAGCTAGCTTTGATACCATGTAGAAATTTTTCTACAAATCAACTAGCTCCAATACCATGTAGAATTTAGTAGAATTTTTCTACAAATCAACTAGTTCTGATACCATGTAGAACTTTTTCTACAAATCAGCTAGCTCCGATACCATGTAGAAATTTCCCACCTGTAGATCACCTGTTAATGCAATGTACTAAAGCAAAACACTTGTTCTACTTCTACAAACAATTTAGTGGAAGCTTAATCAACCATGAGAAACATCAATAAGAACACATATAACTGATAAGAAGGAATCAATCACACATAACATAGAAGAATTTACCCGGGGAAAGGACAAGCCTAAAACCCCATCTCTATATTATCATACAAGTGAAAATATAGTCCGGATTACACAAAGCCTTAGCTTGGAAGCTATCCACCTCTCAGTAAAATCCCTCTGCTGCTCATAGATAGTCAAAGGCTTCTCACAAACCTTCTCCTCTGCCCTCCAAGCCTCCTATTTCCTTGTGCAGTTTTCTTTGGAGTCCAGTGTTGCCACCTATGTGAATTGGCCTCTTCACACATGCACTAACCTCTGATTTAATTGCACAAACCTGAAGGAGATAAATCCTCATCATGGATGAGCTTCCTTTATAGGAAAAATATTAATCTAACTGATAGTACACTGTCTCTTCTTTGATCTCTATTGGGTCTCTACCTGAACTGACATGCATCAATTATCCATGAGTGAATACAAATTTATCTGAAAATAATAGTTGTCACATGCATGCAAGCACCAACAAACTATATCTCATTAATTTAACAACTTGTTAAATTAATCTAACTGAACTTGACTAAGTTAAACTAAGTCAACTAGTCCTCTCAATATAGAACTCATCCTTAATTTTTCAAGCAGTGGAGCAAATCAAGGACACATTCCCCAATTAGTGGAGAAATAGTTGCATGTTCTCACAAAGACTTCAAGTTTGCTTTTCCTTAACTAATTAACTCATGGAGAATTAATTAATTAATTTTCGAAACTGTTAGTAAGACCAAATTCGAATTTACTTCCTATAGATAGACCAAGGACTGCTATAAATAGGAAGGGACCCAGGAATGCTATTTTTATAAGATGCTATTTTTAGCAGTTTCACCTCTCACCCAAGGTGGGCAAAATGCTCATTTGCCAAACTGTTATTTTTAGAAGTGTTACTTTTAGCAGTTCTATTTTTAGCACTCCCTAAATTTAGAATTTCTTGTTGCACACTTTTCAACAGTAAGTCTGTAAAAGGATTGCAGGAACTCATTAACAGATGCGCTGGGACTGCGTCAGGAGAACCACGCGTAGCCTGGAAGATTGGAAAGGGGCCGTGTTTCAGCCTGAACTCTATAGGTGGGAGTTCTATCCATCATTAGCTCATAGCTTCTACAAGTGCGCTCATCATGTCCAACTGACCTACAAAAGTTACAAAACAATTGCTGCGAATTCTGAGTGTACTTCTGTAACAAATGGTAGTTGTCCGTAGCGTGTTTTCCTCCTATTTGACAAATCGCTCACCACAAAGTAGGTGTTACGCTAGGTCCTACCTGTGCTTCTAGTCTTAATGGAATCGGTCCTCCTCCCGCGAGGTAATTCGCGAACACAGGGTAGTGGTCCTTATCATGACCCTGACCCTTACATTTTACACATCACACCTCTTCGCGCATTTTTGGCCAGGATATCTTGTCCTGTTTCAGACTCTGCATCTCAAGACACAAGCTTTTCAACTACATGTGGATCTGCTGAACTCCCAAGTTAGGATCCTACATTGGGTTTTCATGCAGCCTTATCACGATCTCCAAGGCCTCTGCTTGAGTTGTTAACCTCTGTTGCGACAATGCGTTCCTCAAATGAGGCGTTAGTGATGTTATCCATCTGTCAAAGTCATATTAACTTCGCGAATCGTACACTTAAGTCTCTGATCCAACTCCCAAGGAGTCTTCATTGGTAGAAATGTGATCTCTTTGAATCTAATGATCGACTACGCTTCTGACTTCGGCCTGCTAAATTCTCTGTTTAGTGCAATATGTGTTTCCGGGAAAACTAGTGTCCATTCAGAGCTACTAGTCCCACTAAGACGGGTAGCTATCTTAGAAACAAACAATTCAAAGTAACTTGTGTTTTCCTTTATGAGAGATAGATGAGAGAGAAGCAGAGAGCACCAACCTCAGTCTTTCGCTTGGCTCCTTGCTTGTTTCCTCTCTCCTTTGATAGAGCTTTCGCCACTCCTTTCTCACTTGTCCCGCTTCAAAGAACACCTGTAGAGTCAAAGCAGCAAAATACCATCAAAGAATAGAGATCTATAACCACAAACAATGTAGAATCAGATGTACATTAACCATACAAATGCATACACAAATACAAGATTCAGAAATATACAAGTATATGGAGGAAAACTCAAATAGCTTTATTGATAGAAGTAGTAGAAGAGAGGATTACAACCCAGATGTCTGATCCAGCGCCATCTTCCCACCATGAAAGGCCTCTTCACCTCATGAAAAGCTAGATACACAACAATACAATGCTTCACAGAGAAACCAATGGCACTTCCTTACAAAATACAAAATTCCTGGCTCTGGATCTCTAGGATGAGGGATCCATATATCGATGTTTGTAGGTGGGTGAGTTAGCTTCTGGGATTTTGATTCGTGTAATTTCACTGATAGTTCTTGGTTCCACTTGGAGATTTCATGATCTCTTACTCATCCCTAGGTGAATTTAGAGAGGGAAGTGTCATTTGAGCAGTTTCTAGAAGATTCTCTGGGTTTCCACTTAGCAAACTACCTCTGCCATTTGTCTACTCTTGCTCATCACACCCTAAAAAAGGGATTTTTAGTATGCATCGCACCCTTTGCATGTAACGGGTGGGATGCATTGCACCCTCAGCATGGAGCAGTCTGTATGGTCCAGTTTTGACCACTTCTGAGAAGTTTTTCAGGGAGAACTTATGGGAAATGATGTAATCAGTTGACCTTGATCCTTTAGGTTATGAAACAACACTTTTAGGGGTTTAGAAGCCCTTGGTTTATGGACATATGTGATTGGGGTTGCACTGCCCAAATATGTCTATAACAGTTGCCCCCTAAAGCATGAGGTCGTAAATCTTCTGATGTCAGGTGAAATGCTTTATCATGAGGATCCGAGGTTTTTCGAATTGGAAGGTGACTTGTAACAAGATACAATACAATACATTATCTTCATAATATTTTCATGATCTAGCTGAGGCAGGCATTCCCATGCTTATCTTTATAAATTCATTTTCATGTACATAGGACAGACAATCGTCTGTGTGGTATATTGATGATTCTGGTAGAGCCATCATCCCTTAGCTTGGATGATTATCTGTGCAGCTATGGAGTAAATTTGATGTCTTTATTTTCCTGAATATATCATAGCCCGGATGGATGAAACTAGATCCAGGGTCTTCAAACTCATTCAATCTTCGCTCGAAGTACAATTCGATCCATATGAAAAGATGTTCTCATGTCGAACATGGAAAGACATCGCCTGATTACCAGCCAATGATGTAAGTTGTTAACAGGCACGAGAGGAATCATTGATAATGATAATGACCCTCAAGGTACTGCAGTACAATTCACGTGGTGTGAATACATTGGTTGATGTCGAACACCACACAAAATCTTTTGGTCGAAGGCCATTGATATAAACATGTCACCGGAAGTGAGAAACTTGCCATTGAGGCATGCAAGCTTCAAAGTACTGAAAGGGTTGTTCCTAAGTCAGCTTCTTGGATAATGAGCTGATGTCGACAAGAAGTGACCTGTCGTAGGAGGGCCTTAATGAATCCCACATCTACGACACGGAACATAGAAAATGATTTTGTGGAGGTGAAAACAATCTGATGATACAAGGTTCAGGGTGGCAGTCATGAAAGAATGGAGCGTGAAGGTATTGCAGTGGATGAGGCATTAGCTGGGTTGGTGAATTCTCTGAGTGACTTCTCTTGAACATATCGGTGACACTAAAATGGATTGGTAGCGTTAACCCCAAAAATGGATGGTACGGAGGACCAATGGTGATATGACCGATGAACAGAATAACCCAACCCGACTCAATCATGGTGATGGAGTGAAAGTGTCATGTTCAAGAGTGACCTGCTACCAATGAAGTTCTTCAAGTTTTCTTCCCTTTTTCCACAGTCATTGTTGACCAGTACCTCTTTAAATTTGTCAAGCTTGAGGAGGATAACATATGCTTGTTCTATACTTTTCCCTTTGGGCAAACCTGTCACTATGTTTTAGCGAGCCTAGCGACAGTGAAACTCGCTCTTGTCCGTATGGACAAGTTTGTCTCTATTGTTTTAACGAGTTTAACGACAAAGATAACTCGGTCCTTTTCAGTTTTAAAGAGTCTAAAAAGAGACGGAAAGGAAACTCTAGTAGTCCTTTTTTGTAGTATAATCCCTTAAGTCCGAAAAAGTATAAAATAATACAAAATGGATGAATTTTCCGATCACTTTAGCGAGACGAAAAAGATAAGCACTCGATATATTTGTGTAATGATCCATCAGGTCCAAAAAGATTAAAATATAGAGGAGGGATGGCACTTCCAATCACTTTAACGAGCTGGAGAGGCCAATTGCTCAGAAATCTTTTTATATTTTACGAGTCTAAGAAGAGCTTAAAAGAGACTCGTTTTTTGAGGAACAAGTGATGTTTTCGGGTAGCAACTGGTTCTAGGTAAGGTTTGGAACTTTTCAATCACGGAAGTGTAAAGAAGATGGCCAACAGAATCACTCGTCGCAGCTGTTCCTCAAAAGGGTAAACAATCAAGTGGAGGCGTATGATTGGCTAAAAAGTGGAGGTGATGGTAAGAACATGACCAAGGCTCAAAATTTGATAGCAATGCGATCACAAAGGTTATTTACTGAAAGTGGGTTCATTTTTTTAATGAGCTTGAACTCTGGGGGAACATATGCTCATTGCTAGGTTTATTTTTTAACGAGCTTGAACTTTGCGGAAACATGCTCGTGCCAGTCATTTAATAAGGATGTCTCTCATTAGTAGGTTCATTTTTTAGGGAGCTTGCCCCATGCGAAACTTTGCTCTAAAGCCTTTTGTATGCAAGCTAGGAATGACCAACTACTGTCCTAAGGGTTAATGAACTACTGAGGTTAGGTAGGATAGTTTCGTAGAAACATTTCCTTTACTTTTCCATCGCCGCCGGTCCCGACAAAGGTGAATGGTGGATCTGACCAATCACCTAAATTAAGCTGTTGAAGTTAGTAAAAACTATGGGGTTAGAGTTACGCTGGCTGCTTTTCACTTGCGTAAAAAAGGTTTGCATGCCCCCAGGTATAAAGAAAAGTAAAGTTTCTAGGTTACCATATGGAAGTTCTTGCATTAAAGCAAGGTTGTTTTGTCCATGTTGCAGACAAAACACTTCCTTGGCTCTGTCCATCGAAATAGACAAAGGTGAATGGTGTGAGCTTCCAATCACATAACCTTCGACGAGGAAATATTTTTCCAGGCTGATCCCATTTTCCTAAACGGACGGGTGTGTCAGATTGGTCATATATCCTATGAGGAAACATATCTTATATATGGGGTTTTCTTTCCGACGCAGACCAGGGCGCATGCCCCCTGGGTTTCATCACATTCACCAAATCACTCGCGATCATCAGGTGGATGGACTGGAGGTTGATGAGACATTCCTTGTGCAAAGAGACCATTTAGGGATGGCATTTGACTAGTAGCCGTGTTTGAACCGCGGACTGAAAGATGGTCAACGAGTTGGACCATTCTGCCTTCATACGGGAAACACATCACCTTAAAGAGTGAGGAAACAATAGCTCCCATGCTGTAAATGTAGTCACACCCAAGGAGTAGATTGTAATCTAGTGGTCCTTGGACTACCATTACGTTCAAGTGAGCGGTTTTCCTTCTCAAAGTTATAGGAAAATTTGGAAGGATATTTAACGTTCGGCTAGTTCCTTTATTGAAGCTTGACAGATTTCAAATCTCAGGCAGAAGCGATGGCGAACCAAGCACTTTCCAAGCAGTTGAGGAATGGATACTCACGGAAGCCCCTTCATCTATGATAATGCTAGCCATGATCATTCTATAAGCTTGTACTATGATTCAGAATGGCACATTAGACGGTAGGTGGGGTCTCGCTAGTAGATTCCAATCGAAGGAAACGACTAGATTGCTTGGAGGAGGGACCGAATAAACGACCGGATGAATCTCTTGAACTGAGGAACTTCCTTCTTGCGGTAAAGGAATGGGTAGATTGCCCCCATGTTCATCGGATTCTGTGTTAACAAAAAGAATTTGAATGGTGTCATTCTCATTCTCTTTGGAGACTGTATCATCTGAAGATGGACCTTCTGAAGACAAGACTGGGTCAACTGCCATCTCGACCTGTTGACTTTGGTCTGGTGTGGACTCAGAGGGTTTATCTTCAATGATAGGTGTTTCGACTGACAACAGAGGTATGTCAGTCGAATTTTCAACTAGCGATGGACTTGGCAAGAGTTTCTTGTATCCAGGTGGAAGTCATTGCGGTGAAGCAGGATGATTATCCAAGACCCTTTTAGGTTTGTCTAGGAAAGGACAATGGTGGAGGGCATGATTGCCTTCACACAGCCAATAAGGAAATTTAGATCTTCCTTTTTGTCCATTTACTTCATTTTCACTAGTTGATGGTGTACTCTCAACATGATCGACAGTGGTTGGAGACACCAGATTGTGCAAGTGGGGAGATCAGTCTCTCAAGATCCGCGGGATGTAAGGACAATCTCGATGATAGTGGTCTCCTTTGCAAATGACACATGGAGATTTAGGTTTGGATGGTTCAGTGTGTGGATTTTCGCCATACGATGCATGGTTACCCCCTTTCGCCGTTGGCTTCTTCTTCTTCTTCCCCTTCCCTTTCTTTTTCTTCTCAGTTACTTGGTTTGTAGTGTCTCTAGTTTCACCAAGTGAAGAGGAAGAAGGAGAGGGAGAAACAAACGAAGTAGAAGGTGGGGGAGAAACCTCAGTATCATCTGGTTGCTGATTTGATTGCTCAAGAATTACGGTGTTTTGAACGACAGAGGTTGAGAATAGCCATACCAACAGCCCAATTGTAAGTCCTGGAAGGGACAATGTAGCCATATGTGGAGCACCAACATCTCCCCAAGAAGAGAAAGGACTCGGATTCCCTCCAAGGGGAAATCCTTGATTGGTGGACTCCATTTTCTCAACCTAAGACCAATGAGGGAATAGTGATGTTATTCCGAATTAAATGAATTTTATGACACTTTGACACAACTTGCTTTTTCAATTTTTAAGAGTCGAGAAAAAGCTAAAGATGACTCTAGTCGCCTTCGATTTTTAATGAGCTTGAAGTGACAAGTGCTCAGATGGAACTTTTCTTTTAAGGAGTCTGAAAAGGAACGAAAGTGACTTCTCTAGAAATCTAGACAGAGGGATTACCAAACCAATCACAAAACTACAATATACTTTTACGTACAGTAGTCAATCTTCCCGAATGCTGTGTTTAGTGCATTGTGATCGATAGGGCGGCAGACACGGCTTCCTAAGGATAAAGGATATCAGCCTATTGTGGTCTCCCAATATATACTCGATGGTACATGTGAGCACAAGTCCGTACTGGCACTTGTTGTATCAAAGAGGAGGAATCACCCAACCTACGATGAAAACTATAGTTACCAGGCTTTACGACGCCAGAATACGTCTTTGGCCTGGACTTCTAGATGTTGTGCATTAGGTTCCAAAGCGTTTTTATGTTCATTGAGGTTTATTTTACAGTTGATCTTTCTTAAGAAGTTTGCCTCTCAAGGTTCACCGCGTGATGTAGATGTAAAATTCCTAAATATGCAATCTAAATGATCAACAATCGTTTATTTTCTTTAGAAATGAAAATCCTAGCTACTGAGGAAAGAGGAGTAAAATTCTTTCAACATAGAGTAGAGAACACACACTAAATGCACTTTTCCTAAATCAATTTCCACATGCTATCAAAATGCAAATGCACATGCATGTATTTGTTTTTACAGTTTCCTTAATGTGAGAAAGACAAAAGAAAACTAAGTACAAATTTGAACTACTCTTCTTCAAAGCAACACTTTAACAATTTCTTTTCAAAAACGAAAGGAAGACTAAGACGACACTTTCACTTTCGAATGGAAAACTGTTTTCGACACTTCAAAGAATTGGCAATTCAAATAAAATACAATGGAAAAAGTGTAATCGACTATCTAAAAGAGGAAGACTTTACGACACCCTTTCCTTGACTGAAAACGACAGTTGCAAACTTTCAAATCAAAAGATGACAGTTCGATTAAGCTACTATTTGCAAAGGAGGACTGTAAATGATGAAAAATACATAAAAAAAAATTCACAATCCCTCATCAATTGAGTCTGAATAATGTAAATGAAGAAGGTTTCAATAGTGATATACTGATCATAGATAGCAAAACTACTGAATAGACCTGAAAACAATGAAGGAAAAAACCAAAATCTGGAGGCATAAATAGTCTCACTCAATCATTGCACCTGTACTTAAGGGAAATAGGGATGCATCTCACCTGCAACACATGGGAGGTGTGATGCATACAGACTGCCAATGAGAGAAAGTGCAATGGTCCAGGGACGAGACTGAGCATGGTTCTCACTCACAATTTGCAGCTAATTTCAGGGATTTAAGCTGAGCTTATCATAGATAGTAAACACAAAGTATATGGGCTAATCTAATGAGGTTATTGAGCTACCCCTAGGGCACTTAGGATGTTTGCAAGTCAGATGTTCAGTTCATAAACCAACCTGGATATTGACTCAAGCAACATTGATCTACTTTGCAGTTGCATAGAAAAAGCAGTTCGAAGGCTAGTTGGCTTAACTTCAGGCTTCGTCTGTGGTTTATAAAGAAAACAACAGTAACAAACAAACAAACTATTCGTTCCCCAGTAGAGTCACCATTTTGTTTCCAGGAAAACTAGTGTCCATTTAGAGCTGCTAGTCCCACTACGACGGGTAGCTATCTTAGAAACAAACAATTCAAAGTAACTTGTGTTTTCATTTATGAGAGATAGATGAGAGAGAAGCAGAGAGCACCAAACGCAGTCTTTCGCTTGGCTCCTTGCTTGTTTCCTCTCTCCTTTGATAGAGCTTTCGCCACTCCTTTCTCACTTGTCTCGCTTCAAAGAACACCTGTAGAGTCAAAGAAGCAAAATACCATCAAAGCATAGAGATCTATTACCATAAACAATGTAGAATCAGATGTACATTAACCATACAAATGCATACACAAATACAAGATTCATAAATATACAAGTATATGGAGGAAAACTCAAATAGCTTTATTGATAGAAGTAGTAGAAGAGAGGATTACAACCTAGCTGTCTGATCTAGCACCATCCTCCCAGCATGAAAGCCCTCTTCACCTCATGAAAAGCTAGATCACCCAACAATACAATGCTTCACAAAGAAACCAACAACACTTCCTTACAAAATACAAAATTCCTACCTCTAGATCTCTAGGATAAAGGATCCATATATAGATGTTTGCAGGTGGGTGAGTCAGCTTCTAGGATTTTGATTAGTGTCATTTCACTGATATTTCTTGGTTCCACTTGGAGATTTCATGATCTCTTACTCATCCCTGGGCGAATTAAGAGAGGCAAGTGTCATATGAGCAGTTTCTAGAAGATTCTCTGGGTTTCCACCTAGCAAACTGCCTCTGCCATTTGTCTTCTCTCACTCATCGCACCCTACAAAAGGGATTTTCAGTATGCATTGCACCCTTTGCATGTAATAGGTGGGATGCATCGCACCCTCAGCATGGAGCTGTCTGTATGGTCCAGTTTTGACCAGTTCTGAGCAGTTTTTCAGAGAGAACTTCTGGGAAATGATGTAATCAATTGACCTTGATCCTTTAGGGTATAAAACAACACTTTTAGGGGTTTAGAAGCCCTTGGTTTATGGACATATGTGATTGGGGTTGCAATGCCCAAATATGTCTATAACAATATGGATATCCATGATTCCCACATTTGGATTGTCATTAGAATGCTTAACATATGAGGTCAGCACACGATCCTGTAGAGCACTAACCAACATCACTTTCTTTATATTATTATCTATAACTCCTTTCCCTTCCGATACGGCTCTTATCACGAACCAAAACTGGTCTGGATCTTCATTTACTACTCCCTTGAACATAGGAAACTTTATCACGCTTGCCATATTGACTCGCGGTGGTGGCGGAGGTGGTACGGGTGAGGATGGAGGTGAAGGCGGTGAAACTGGTGGTGGAGTGGGTGGGGGTGGTATGCGCGGAATTCTCTACCTTATCAAATGGATTGCACTTCATGGTGAAACCTTCGCGAGCTCTTCCTCATCCCCTTGTGGAGATGAAATCAAAGGGTTATTCTCTGGTCCCTTACTTCCTTCATTTCTGTAGGTTTTTCCACTTCTTGTAGCTACGGACATCAAGGTAATTGCATAATCCTCTTTTCACACAATATCATTTTAATCCAAGTATTTAGAGAATTTACGTGCTTACGTCGTGGTCCTTTGAGAAAGCATCACTTTACCTCGCTATAGCTAACTGAAGTATCTATCACGAACTCAGTAATGAATCCTCCTATAATTTGATCGAGCCAGTGATCAACAACGTGGATGATCTTATCCTCCAATGATTCTAATCTACGCACCAACTCTGGGGTCCACACAATAGGATTGTCAAGTTTCCACCTTCCTTGGCTATCTGCTAGCTTCATGATCCACTCGTACAGCTCAGTAGGGAAAGATGCGAAGAAGATTTCGTGGATCTTTGTGTACAAGTAGCAGTCTAACCACTCTTCCTTTGATAGTCATGGATTCCTGTTTTCCTGTGCCAAAAAATTGTGAATTCTTCTATCCAACCAACCTTCAATTTCATTCTTAGTTGCATTCCAATGATACGACATCAGGCATCTCTATCCAGATTTCGGTCCCGGCAATGGAACCATTTCTTGGCTTGAGGGGGCTTGTCCCAGGTTCAAAGTTAATCAGCTAAACAAATCCCTGTACTACTGGCCCTTTCGGCAACAGCCCACGGAGTGCAGACTGAGGTCTCACCTGAAGAAATATGTGGGGATGCTGGAACCAAGTTTCCACACCCTTGAGATGTCCGAGGGGTCAGTTTAGTCCAACTGCGAGTACCTTCACGCAAGTCACTTCGCGTGCTGCCCTGGCCTGCGAGACCTTCGCGATCTGTTATAATCGTCTTCACGTCGCCCTAAATAGGGGCTAAGGTAGCAGCGATCTGCGCTACTTTCCCAAGTTATATCGCAGATCTTACTTATCTTCTTATAATGGTTAGTTATCTTCGCGCAAATAGATACTTAATCTTATATTCACTTTATCAACACATTCATATAAGTTCACGCATCATATAAGAAATATAAATGCAATTTATATCCGATACATTCAATGCACAAAATAGGAAAAAGATACACAGAAATGATGTAAAACTTCTCTTTACTACTTCTCCAAAGGTTACAGACTTGACTCGCCCTATGCACTCATTTGTAGGGGTCCACACACTCAGCTACAGACTACTAGGCTTCTGCGTACTCAGTTGCAGAGCCTTCTCCTACTCTACGACCTGAAGACTCAACTCTACACTTAGATAGGACTCAATTCTTCATCCTTGACTCATGATTATCCTTCACTATTTACAACTTAGAGCCTCGCTCTATTTATAAAATCCCGTGGTCAGCGGACCATGGGTATATTTCTAAAGTTGACATTACATTACAAAAATTAGGGCGGACAACCCTATGACTCGTTTACAATCTTCGTGCTCTGCGCCCACAAAATGTGGAGTATTTACATTGTATTTGGTCAAAATCTGGGCTTGAAGCCCCAAAACGTGCCTTGGGGGATCCCGCACCCAACATGCCATGTTCCATGATCAAAAGTTGTCAAAGTTCATTTGGGGAGAGCAATGAATGTTTCCATATATGTTTAAACCAATGTACCTCATCAAGCATTGGACAACAAGATCCCTAAAGACGTGTTCACAAGTGTCAAGCCCAATGTTAGCCACCTTCATATCTTTTGATTACCCGCATATTTTCATGTAGCAAAGGATAAAAGAAACAAGTTAGAAGCTATGGGAAGAAAATGTACATTTGTTGTATATTGTGAAAATTCTAAATAATTTACAATATATATTTCTGGTCAAAGGTATGTTGAAATTAACAAGGATGTAATTTTCAATGAAGATGCTTCCCTTAAGAAAGCAAGGGACCTTCCTTTGCTTCCTACTCCTGAGAAGAGGAATGTTGATATGGATATTTTATATGGTCCTTTCATGCCCAAATCTAAGAAATACATTGTTGATGATCTCATGGAGCCTATGGATCCCTTAGATCCTCCTCCAAGTGATCCTCCTACTTGGAAGAGGCCACTTTGGATCAGTGACACATTACAAAATAATGAGAGACGAGTTCCCATTAGAAGATCATTTAGAGAAAGAAAGAAGCCATATAGGTATCAGGGATATGTTGCAGCCATGAGCACTATGATTCAAGCTGAACCTCCCACCTTTAAAGAAGTCCCAAAAGAATTTTTTTGGAAGGATTCTATGGACAAATAATATGTATCAATTATGAATAATGATGTATCAAATGTTGTGCTGAGACTGAAGGGGAAATCTGTGGTGACTTCAAAGTTGCTATTCAAGATCAAACATGGAGTTGATGGTAGCATTGAGAAATACAAGGAAAGGTTCATGGCCCGAGGATTCTCCCAAAAAGAGGGAGAATATTATGACGATATATTTGCACTAGTGGCTCAATTTACAACCATTTTTTTCTATAGTTTCTATTACTACAAGTCAAAGGTGGACCCTTGATCATATGGACATGAAGACAACACTCATCCATGATATGTTACAAGAAGAAGTGTATGTTGAGAAACCACAAATATTTGAAGTAGAGGATCAAAAGACACATGTTTGCAGGTTGAAGAAGGAATTGTATGGTTTGAAGCAAGCCCCGAGAGCATGATACGCCCAAATCAAAAATTATATGGTGAAGTTGGGATTCCAAAGAAGTAATGCAGATCCCAACCTCTAATTCAAGATAGTCCAAGGTATGTTGTTGATTTTGGTTTTATATGTGATGATCTATTCTTGACAGGAAGTGAGCCCCTGTTGATCGAGTGTAAGAGGGATTTAGTCTCTAAATTCAATATGAAGGACCTTGGACTCATGTGCTTCTTTCTAGGAGATTTTCCTTTCACAAGGAAAATATCTCGTGAAGTTGTTGGAGATATTTGATGGTAGAATTCAATTCCCTACCCACACTGATGGAAATGAATTCCAAGAAGTTATGTGGAGAAGCTGTAGGACCTGAATTGGTGAATCCATCCAAGTATAGACAGTTGATTGGGGCTTTGATGTTCTTAGTGAACACTTGTATAAACATATGCTATGTAGTGAACATGTTGAGTCAATTCACAACTGAGCCTCTCCATGCACATTGGATTGCTGCCAAACACATTTTTAGATATTTGCATTAGATGATCAACCTTGGACTGAGATATTATGTTGAAGATGTTCGACTTCATGGATAAATTGATTTTGACTGGGAAGGAAACACCGTCGATAGGAAGAGTACGTCTATATGTTGTTTTAACCTTGGATCTGTCATGATACCTTGGATGAGGAGGATGTTGGAAATAATACTGAGAGGGGGGGGTGAATCAATATTATCAAATCAATAAAAAAATTTCATTTCCATACTTTAGATACATATACGCTACTTTAGTGAATGGAACCCACGTGTATACGCAACTATGTCTAATGCAACTAGCGTATATCCATAATACTTATGATTCAATTAATCCATTAAATGTTGATCTTTAGTTAGTGCATCAGAACTTCATTAACCATATTAACAGTAAGCAGGTGCAGTAAAACAGAACAAATCATCACACACAAGAAGCACACATGAACACCATGATATAAGGTGGAAACCCAATGTGGGTGAAAACCACCTGTTGCAAGTTGTCTCTATCTTCTTTTAATAAGAAACTTCATTTTACAATAGTTCTGTACTGGTGCAGTCTTATACCAGTACGCAGGCTTCTACCTGCAGAGGGCTACAACCCTCTCTCGTTTTCCAAACTCTCCTGGATGGGAGCTACAACCCCCTTAGCTCTTGTACTAGCCGATCCATTTACTAGTACATAGGTGCCGGCCTACTGAAATGCTCCAATCTTTACTCGTTTTCCAGCTGCTACTAGAAGGGAGCTACCACCCCCTTTGCTCTTGTACTAGCTGATGTACTAGTACGTAGGTGCCGACCTACAGAAGGCTGCAACCTTCTCTTTCTTCCTCCAGGTACCACGTTTCATAAATTTTCAGACTGGATACTCCTGAAGCACAACATTATAATCTGAAGGCCACGTTTCATCCAATTTTCATACTGGACCCATCAATATCATTGAAGCACAAAACAATCAATGCTAGCATCATCAATTTTCTGAATCACTGAAACACTGAAACCCTGTCAACAATACAGTCACCAGAACACAGAGCAGACAACAGAACTCTACAATAACAATCAAACCCAACTTCAACTTCAAACATCATACTTCATAATGTATACGCTACTATGATGAATCAAACCCGTGTACAGATCTATAAATATTCAATCATGACTTGCAGCTATTTCAGACTTAAGTTATACCCAGTTCAGAACATTACATGTGTCAGTATACAGATCTAGAATAAGCATAATCAACCATAAAGAGATAGTTCATTTCAAACCATTTGATCCCGATCTATCCTTAGATCTTGTTCTCCATCAACTGGTGAGATCCCTCCTTAGCTCAGATCAAGAAATGCATCATAACCCATATCCTGCATACTGGATATCATACTACATCAGATATTCAAGACTTTCTCCATTGCCCTTGCCTAATGATCTTCTTCTCCTTTTATAGTCTTAGGCCTTACTCAATACCATGGTCCAAAACCATAACAAATCAATACCATGGACCCAATACTTGGGATCAACACTTCGGATGCAATACCAAGGACCAAAACCATAGGTCTAAATACCATGGATGCAAAATAAGCTTTCCCACATGTACGCGCTTTTTCGTGCATGAAAGTGCGTGCATACGCATACGTGACTTTTGATCCACAATCCTGTGTGTATATGCTCCTTTGTATATAGTGAAGCTGCATGTATAACCTGCATGTATACCCTACTTGGTATATAGCGAACCTGCGTATATACGCGACTTGGTACATAGTGAACCTGCGTATAACCTGCCTATGTACGCGACTTGGTATATAGTGAACCTGCATATATACTCATCTTTCTTCATTCTTTGTAGTCTGATCATCAATTCTTTGCTACTGACCTGCTGCACTATAATCTGTCATCTTGCCATCAAGGACAACACTTGTATCATAATGCCAACAATCTCCCCCTTTGGACTTGATGGCAAAGCTAACTTGTCATACTGAGAACTGTCATCTGATTCCTTTGAGTTGTCCTGCATCCCATGTATTCTATCACATCTAATATCTCTTCTGTAGATTCATCTAGTTATATATAAGTGAGTTGTTCTTCTACGAGTGGGTTGCCATCAAGTACAACACATGCATCATAATGCCAACAGAGGAAGTAGAAGTCTATAACATTGAGTACTGCTGATGCATAATACATTTCCGCTAGCATGTCTAATTGTGAAACTGTTTGGTTGAGAAAGCTCTTTGGAGAGCTATTTCAGCAGGTCCTAAACACTATAGTGATATATTGCTACAACAAGAGTGGCATCCATCTGGCAAAGAATCTCACATTTTGTGACAAGTCTAAGCACATAGAGATTCGATTATTAAATTCGAGACATGGTGCAGATAGGATTTGTTAGACTCCATCATATATCGATAGATGAGAAGATTACTGATATTCTAACCAAGGCTTTGCCAAAAGGGAAGTTATTGGTCTTCAGAGAGAAGCTTGGACTAAAAATGTGACCCCTCCCGATAAGGGGCATCATTGATTGAAGACATTGAGCCAACCCTTACCCCCTATTTGAGCTCCCATGGTGTGGAATTTATATGAAAGTATCCTGGGGTTGAGGGATTTCTAGACAATAGGGTATTACTCCTATCTGTCACCCATAAGGTGTGTGGTCCTTGTTTGTTATGAATTAAATATTAATAACCATATATATATATATATATACATATATATATATATATATATATATATATATAAAATAAAGAAGTATCAATTAATAATTATTAAATAAATTAAATTAAACTAAGTTACCTGATTATTTTTGAAAAAGCATTAGTTCAAAAGGACGTTTCTTTAGGCTCGTGGCTAGTCAACTCCTATAAAGGAGAACCACCCTCGCCTTGTAAATTCATCATCGAATATTGAATAATAAAATATATTATTTTACATACAAATGTGTATTCTATTGGCGAATACAAGTGAACAAAAAAATATTTGTACTAGTGGTATTAGAGTCGTTCATTCTTGGTATAGATCTACACAGTCCAGGTTTATTTACCATTGTTTGACTTCCATATCATCTACCCATCCCCACTGCCATGACACAATCACTACTCCATTCTCCCGTTCTTTTCCCCACACTGTTCGACAACCCTACTGCTCCCATTATTACTATCATGCCACGTAAACACCGTCCATGCCCATCCTGTGCTTCCCATGTAAAACCTGTCCTTGTCTATTTCAGTCTATTCCCCTCCATCGTCGAACTTGTTGTCCGCCATCTACTGCAACAATTCCCCTTATCATTTCTAAATGCCTCCATCCCATTCCACATGCTGACCTACGTCCTGCTAGCCACACCGTGGCCTATTGTCCCAACCGAAAACATGGCAACATCGACCCCTTTCTAACTCATCTAACCTGCCATCTTTTTTGTCAAAACTGGTCACCGTTTTGTTTGACTGCGAGTAAAATGGTGTGACCCCCACTTTAGCGTTTAGAACCATTACAATATAGTTACAAAATATAAAGTTTAATTTAATTAATTAATTTATTATAAAATTTGATTAATTTGTAATATATATATATATATATATATATATAATTTAAATAAACAAATATATTATTATTTAATTTTCTTTTGGGTCTACTAAGAAAAAGAAGAACAAAATGGGGAGTAGCACTGACGATGTGAATTCAAATAAGTTTGAAGACGAAATCGATAGAATGCGCAAGCGCCTTGACAATGTCAAAAAAAAGCAATATGAATTCAGGAAGGGCCAAGAAAATTTAATTAGTAGTCAAGACCAAATGGCAGATGATATCAAATAACTGAAAAACATGACGACCTAGTTTATGGGAGGAGCCAAACCACCTTTTAATCCCTCAGCCACGCAAAGTCCAAAGGCTCTGGAAGGAGAAATTTTTACAGGTCATGAATTTCTGTTGATGTACAAAAAGCCACGAATACCACATTTATAGTTTGAAGGAATTCAATACCATACAAAGTTTTCCGAAAGAGACTACCTTAAAATTAAAAGAGAATTCTCGAAGTACGAAGGTAAGGACCATAAGGGTGCCATTGTATGGATAAATAAAATGGACACCATTTTTGGAGCAAACTCGCCAATAGGTTAACAAGAGAAGGTCATGACCACATCCAACAACCTAGAAGCTGAAGCATATGATTGATTCCTTTGGTGGTCCAACAAATGTGCATCTTGCTTTTTTAATTGGGAAACTTTAAAAAATGGCCTACTCAAAATGTTCCATGACGAAGAAGAACATGATGTTTACGAAAAATTTGTTCACCTCAAACAAAAAGGACTGGTATGAAAATACACCCATGAGTAGGAAGTATTAGCTATAAGGCAAAGGGGATTCTCAGATGAAGAGTTGCTAAAAATGTGTCAATGTGTCCTTAAGGAATATATTCAAGAATAATTAAAACTATATAAACCCAAAACCATTGAAGAAGTTAAACATGCAACAATAATTATTGAGCGGAAATATAACCTCCATAAAATTCCATATGCCAATAATAAAAAATCAAACAATTATTAAAAAAGGAAGTAAAGTAAGTCATATTCAGAAAACACTAGTAAGTACGTTCCACCACCAATGTGTGATGGAGGAAAACGACAATCAATTTTTGAAAGAAAAAGGGATGGCAAGTGTTGGACATGCATAGATAAATATTCCCCAGGGCATAGGTGCACTACGCAAAAGCTTTACAATTGCAAAGTAGAACAAGAAGAAGAATCTTCGGAGGATAGCTTCGACGAAGAAAATAATAAAGAAAAAGAGATCCCTAATCTAGATCCAGAAGAAGATAATATGCCAAGAATTTATCTGGCAGCTATCATAGGGATAACTCAACCACAAACATTGAAGAGTAAATGACATATCATGAAACAAAACATTATCGTTTTAATAGATTCAGGAAGTACGCAAAAATTTGTAGATGTCCATGTTGCAAAAAGACTGAACATTTTTATATATCCCATAGTAGATTTAAAATTTATGGCGGCATATGGAAACAAATAGATGGAGTAGGAAATTGTCATAAAGTTAAAATGAAACTGAACGAATATGAAATGGAGTCCAATTTTTAGACGGTCCCGTTAGGAGGAGTAGACGCCATATTAGGAGTACACTAGTTGCAAACACAAGAGACATATTCAAAAAATCACCAAAAAACGTTGATTAAGTTCACAATGGATGGAATGAATTATAATTTGTTTGGATTCCAACCCCCACCTACCCAAGTCATTTATGCTCAACAAATGAAAAAGATTATTCCCAAGGGAGCCGTAGTATTTGTCGCACAATGTCAACAATTAGAGTTATTATTGATGGAAGGGGTTCACCAACAATTTGAAGTTTCATCCCTAATCCATAAATATGACAAAGTTTTTCAATATTTATCGACGAAATTACCCCCCTTAAAGGAAAATTGAGCATATCATTGAAGTCAAACCAGATTCAACACCAGTAAATGTAAATCCATTTTGTAATCATAAAATAGAAATATAAATACTGATACAAGATCTGTTAAAGCATGGAGTCAATACAAAAAGTAGAAGTCCATATGTTGCACCAGTAGTATTAGTCAGGAAGAAGGATGGATCTTTTTGGTTGTGCATAGATTACGGAGGATTAAACAAAGTTACTATTAAACAAAGATTTCCTATTCCATTCATTGATGAGATGATAGACGAACTGCATGGTGCATAATATTTCTCAAAATTATATTTGAGATCAGGCTACTATAAAATTTGAGTAAGATTAGAAGATGTCGAAATGACTACATTCAAAACTCATGAAGGGAACTATGAGTTTAAGGTAATGCCATTCAGTTTAACAAATGCACGAGCCACCTTCAAGGTAACCATGAACTTACTCTTCCATCCATACTTGTGAAAAATTGTATTAGTATTCTTCAACGATATCCTCATTTACAACAAAACTTGGAAGGAGCACCTCAAGCATCTAGAGCAAGTACTTTTTGTATTAGAGAAGAATCAATTTTACGCCAAGTTATCAAAATGTACCTTTGGGGAAAAGGAAGTTGAATACCTGAGACACATCATATCAATGGAAGAAGTCAAAGTGGACCCCAAAAAAATCAAAGAAATTAAAGAATGGCCCAAACCCAAGAACATATCCAAACTAAGAGGACTTAAAGGTTTAACTGGGTATTACAAAAGATTCATAAAAACTAGGCACATTTGATGGCATCCTTTACCAACTTGTTAAAAAAGAACACATTTCAATGTAATAAATAGGCAGATGAATGCTTTGAGAATCTATAATAAGTGATGTCAACCACACCGGTATTTGCAACTCCAGACTTCTCCAAACCATTCATAGTCATATGTGATGGTTCAAGGTTTGAAATTGGAGTAGTATTAATGCAATACAACCACCCTATATCCTTCGGAAGCAGGAATCTTAACAAACGGGAAATCTTGAAATCAACTTACGAAAAGGAGATGCTTTCCATCATACATACTTTAGCTAAATGGTGAAAATTCCTTTTCGGAAGTAAGTTCTCAATCCGAACTGATCACAATAGCCTTCAATTCCTATTTCAGCAAAAAACATTGCCAACATAGCAACAAAATTGGATGGAGAAACTTTCAATATTAAACCTAGAAATACTGGACAAGAAAGGAAAGGAAAGTTTCATAGACGATGCACTCTCATGTAAGGATTATGATATCACAACATTCGCCGCCTTAATAGTTGTTCCTGACTGGTTAGATGAAATACGAGCTGAGTATGCCAAAGATTTGGATTGTGGCTCTATGATTGAAAATATTAGTCAATATGTCAATTTTGAATGGAAAAATGACATAGTCTAGTACACAGGTAGAATTTACCTAATCCCATTATCCAAGTTTAGAATGAAAATTATAAAGGAATCTCACAATTTTGCTGCATCTGGGCATGTCAAATTCTTCAAAACTTACTACAACATTTGATAGCCATTCTATCAGAAGGGTATGAGTAAGGGAATCCAAAAATATGTTGCAAAATGTGATGTTTTTCAGAGAAATAAGAGTGAAAATATCCCAACCCCTAGTTTACAACACTCATTACATATTCCAAATAAAAAATGGGAGGAAATCTTGATGGATTTCATTGAAGGAGTACCTATATTTGATGGTAAGGACAATATATTTGTTGTAGTCGATAGACTCACCAAATATTCCCACTTCATGGCAATAAAAAAAAATTGACACAACTAAGCAAATTGTGGATGTGTTTTTTAAAAACATTTACAAAATACATGGTTTTTCCATGGTTATTATTAGTGATAGAGACACAAAATTTAAAGACAATTTTTGGAAATATTTCTGCCACTAAGCAAGAATATCTATCAACATGAGTCTGTCTTATCATCCCTAGACAGATGGTCAAATTGAAGTTGTAAATAAATAAACTACCAAACAAAAAAATGGTCTCAGTTGCTACACCTGGCATAATGGTGTTACAATATCACCTATCATAATTCAACTAAAATGACTCATTTCCAAGCCCTATATGGCTATGAACCACCCAAGTGGAAGGATTTTTCACTACATTATTCTAAGGTACAATAAATAAAGAACCACTTGGAAGAAAACCAAATAATTATTAACTTGTTAAAAAAAAAATCTAATAGTGGCACATAATAGAATGAAGCAACAAGTCGACCAACACGCACCGAATTAGAGTTCAAAGAAGGAGATTGGGTCTTTTTTAAACTTCAACCCTATAAGAAATTATCATTAAGACAACAAGGGAAAAATAAGTTATCTCCTAAATACTATGCACCATACCAAATAATCAAAAAAATAAGTAGCATGGCTTATTTACTGAAGTTGCCAAACAATTTTTGAATCAACAACAAATTCCAGGTATCAAGTCTCAAAAAGGAGTTGGGGAAAATTAAACAACTCAAATAGAAATACTCGAGACTGATGAAGAAGGAAGGATCATCTTAGAACCTAAAGGCATACTCTCTACCCGAGAGAAGGTACTACGATCCAAGATTATTAAGGAATACCCTATCAAATGGAAAAAAATACCAGAAGAAGACTCATCGTGGGAGATAGAATGTTTTATTCAACAACACCCAACATTGCCTATGCTTTGAGGACAAATCATTTTTAAGAGAGAGGCTATGTTATGAATTATATATATATATATATATATATATATATATATATATATATATATATATATAATAATATAAATGATAAAACAATAAAATATTAATTAATAATTAGTAAATAAATTAAATTAAACTAAGTTATCCAATTAGTTTTGAAAATGCATTAGTTTAAAAGGATGTGTCTTTAGGCTCGTGGCCAGTCAACTCCTATAAAGGAGAACTGCACTAGCCTTGTAAATTCGTCATCGAATATTGAATAATAAAATATATATTTTTTACATACAAATGTGTATTCTAATGATGAATATAAGTGAACAAAAAAATATTTGTTCCATTGTCTATTTTGACAAATCGGTTATCTCCCCCTATCTTGGTCTTTGTAGAGTATACCCCAGTTGGCATCATACACACAAGTTGGGATTGATGGGATTGTCCCTCCCCATCTGGCCAATGGGTTGAGGAGGCTTGGAGGTGTGTGATCCTTACCTTTGGTAAGTCAGGTATCTCACCCAAGCTTAGATTATGAAGAAAGTGTTCTACCACATGACTCTTTAGGGTCATTGTTGGGACGATTAGTAGGAAATAGGATGAGTTGAGATGTGCTCCCCTATATCTCCTATTTTTTTATATGGGGTTGAAGATGTTTAGCTCCTCCATGAGATTCTGGGTTGAAATGTGTTCCCCAATGTAGTTTTAGGTTGATATGTGCTCCTTGATATTGTTTCAAATTGAGATGTTCCCTCCAATTTTATAGAGGGTAGTAGCTAATTCTCCCTGAAGATTCTTCTTCTTTATATTCAAGAATGTTTCCATCGATAGAGTTGAGCATAGATGGGACATGATATGATGATAGGATACATGATTATTACATGATGTAGTTGGAATTTCTCCCTGGCTGAGAGTGAGTATTAATTTGGAAGCTCAGTGAAAAATTCCAATTGTGGGATTAGATTCCCCTTTTGAAAGGACAAATTTTGACTATTGAAGCACTCAATTTGGTTAACGGAAAGTTTATTTATGAAGAAAATCCCACATATACACATTAGGATAGATCGACCCTAACAACAAATTGGACACCCTTGGAACCCTATAAATACAAGTGACCTCAATCTCATTTGGACATCACCAAGCATATTCTTCTTCTTTTCTTCATTAATTGGTTCACACATGTCTGAGTCTGGGTCGAGGAAATTGTTTTGCACAGGTCTGAGATTACAGGGTCCGAAGTTCACACACGTTTCTAGGGTTTTGGGTCACAACTATAAGATTGTCAAAGGCAATTTTCAAATGTAGCCACAAGACTAGATGATCAAGGTAAAGAATCAAAGCTCTTAGTCACACATATACCTCTTCCTCCCTTTGATTGGAAAGTAGGGCTAAAATTTGACATTTGATTGCAACTGATCGGAGTTGACCATAGACAAGAAAAGTTGTCTCTAATCTATATTGATGAAAGAAACATGTTTCTGAATAATGTTGGGATAATTTTTTCTAGAGGGTATTCTATTGGGCTCATTGTACTCTCTTATGAATATTTTATGACAATCTAATAGAATAAGAATTTCAAAGGTTTCCCCCCTTGTCGTGTTTTTCATTCATCTTTGACTAAACTTGGTGTCTCTTATTGATGCGTTGATTATATTCTTTGTCATTTCATTTATTGTTTTAAATTCAATTAATGTTGATGATTGGGAGCATTAATTGTTATTGAAAACATTGCTAATTGAAGAATTGAATTGGGCTAAAGTAATTGAAACAAAATAGAACAATATGAAAATTAACATGATATCAAAGCTAAAGTGAAGGGGAATCCAAAAATGAGATAAGCATTGAAGCAATCATCTTTGGGAAGTTTAAGGAGCCTATATTCTCAAGTCAATATGTCTTCCTTTTTCTTCAAGGAACATGATAAACTGGGTTGCTCACTTAAATTTATTGCATGGAAAATCAAGATGGAGATCATAGTTGTTAACACTGATGTTTTGGAATATTTTCAAGGAAAATTACCAGAGCCTCCGGAGAATGCTTCAGACACCTCCAAGAATAAGTAAAATAAATGCGAGTTAAAAGCAAAGCAAATTATAGTTGATGGTTTAAAAGATAGTTTACTTGCATATGTTGGAAATTTCAGGAAGTCTAGGGACATGTATGATAATATAACTAACATGTATGAAATCAACAATGTTGGCATTTTGGCACCGGTGTGGTGCTATGGTACAGGTGTTGTCCTTGATGGCAACTCACTTTGGTGACAGATCTTAGTTTAGGTGCTCAAAATGAAGGAAATCTTGTATACGCAGGTTCACCTTGCCGAAGACGCGTATACACACGGTTTATAGGTTCAAAAGTCGCGTATGCGTATACACACACTTTTATGCACAGAAAAGCGCATACATGGTGGGAAACTTATTTTTGGTCCATGGTTGTTAGTCCTTGGAATTTGAACCTATGGTTTTAGACCATGATATCTCGTCAGAAGTGTTGACCCTAGGTTTTGGGCCCTTGGTATTGGTTTATTATGGTTTTGGACCGTGGTATTGTGGAAGGGCTAAAACTATAAAAGAGGAAGGAGATCATGTGGCAAATGATCATCTGATTTATTGAATATCTAATACCGTGCTAGATCTGGAATACTGGTGATTGGGTTATGGTGCAGATCTAGATCTGAATGAAGGAGGAACCTGAGCGCGAGAAGGATAAGGACTATTGATGGATCAAAATCTCAAGGCTTGAACATTGGTATCTCTGTATGATTTTGATCTGTTATACGTGGAGCACTCTTGATCTATAAATCTGGGTCAACTAATGTCTGAATGGTTAAAAAGAATAAATTATCCTTTATAGATCTGTACGCAGGTTCAGTGAAGTGCAGGTGCATATACACACTTTTTCTGTGAATGAAAGAAGCGTATACGCAGGTTGGTTGTGGTACAAAAGCGTATACACGTAGATTTATGAATAGTGAAGTAGCGTACATATCTTGATTTATGTTCTAGCTACTTTTGTTTTATTGCTGCAGTGTTCTGGGTTCAGAATTGGTGTTTGATTACAGTTACTGTGTACTGCGTACAGTTGGAAGAGAAGTGTTTATCTGATTCAGTTTTTGATTGGTGAAAAGGGTTTGGTTGATGTAGAAATACTTGAAGTTTGATTGATATTACTTGTGGATCCAGTCTGAAAATTAATGAAACGAGGTCCCTGAAAGCAAAGAGAAGGTTGCAGCCTTCTGCAGGTAGGAGCATGCGTACTAGTATCTCAAGCTAGTACAAGAACTAAGGGGGTTGGAGCTCCCTTCCAGGAAAGCTGGAGAACGAGAGAGAGTTGTAGCTCTCTGCAGGTTGTAGCTTGCGTACTGGTAAAGACTGCACCAGTACAAAACATTGTACAGAGAAGTTTCTAATTAAAAAGAAGATAGAGACGAATTGCAGTAGGGGGTTTTCACCCACATTGCGTTTCCTCCTTATATCTTATGTTCATGTGTGTGACTGTCTTCTACTCTGTTTCACTGGTTCTAGTACTGTTTATTTGCTTCTGATTCACATATTAATAACTGACATCTGAAAGATAAATCAAATTATAAAGTCTACTTTATATACGCGGTTTTCCTTATCTGAAGTTGCGTATATGCGTGGTTTTTATTAACTGAAGTAGCGTATATTATCTGAAGTTGAAAAAGGAAATATTTGTCTTGATAATACTGATTCACCCCCCCCCTCTCAGTATTATTTCCAACAATTGGTATCAGAGCAGGTCCTTCTGAAGAAGCTTGATCGCTTGAAGGAAGATCTTTCATCATGAGCAACTACGAGAGGGAAGCATCAATCAGGCCACCGGTTTTTGATGGGACAAACTTCGTATATTGGAAGGTAAGAGTTACTGCCTATCTTCAATCTCTAGGTATAGAAGTCTGGGACATCATAGAAACAGGGTATACTTTTCCATCAGCTACCCCTATAGATCCAATTGAGAAGAAGAAATATGAAACAAATGCAAAGGCGGTCAATACTCTTCTAGGATGTCTATCTCAATCAGAATTCGTGAAAGTTATGCAGTTAAAGTCAGCAAAAGAAATATGGGACAACATTGTCCTAAGCTATGAAGGAGATGATCAGGTAAAATGAGCAAAACTTCAAACCCTCAGGATTCAGTATGAAAATCTCAAGATGTATAATGATGAAAGTGTGGCTAACTATTTTCTTCGTGTAGATGAGATTGTTAATTGTATGAAAAACTTGGGAGAAGAAATAAAAGAGGCTGTTGTGGTTGAAAAAGTTCTAAGATCTTTGTCACCTAGGTTTGAATCTAAAGTTTCTGCAATAGAAGAAAAGGAGAATCTACAAAGTCTTAAAATGTCACAACTGCACGGAATTCTTACTGCTTATGAAATGAGGAAAGGAGGTCCATCAGACAGGAGAGAAGCTGCCTTCAAGGCTTCAGGAAAAGGAGAATACTATGAATCAGGACATGTGTCAGAAGAAGAAGAAGAATCAAATTTTGTCAAAAATCTTCAAAGGGGTGCCAGACAATTCCGAGGTAAGTTACCTTCAAGTGCTTTGCTTGTGGAAGAGTAGGTCACTATGCTGCCAAATGTCCTCATAACGATAATATTGACAAGGGAAAGGAACCTGTTAGATGGAACAAGAAACAGAATGCAAATAAGAAAAGCTATTACACTCATGAAGATAGTGATGGTCTTTCAAATAGTGACAAAGATGAACAAGGTAATGAATATAAACTTTTAATGGCTTTTGAAGATGATGACTACATGGATGATATAGATGTAGAAGGTTTTTGTGAAGAGATGACTAACCTCAAAATCTGCTTAGAAGAGAAAAGTGCAATTATTGATTCTCTACAATGTCAATTGGCTGAAAGGGAAAAACATCTTGAAAAATTGGAATGTGAAATTGTTTGTCTTAGAAAGGAGATTGAGAAAACAAAAGCTATTAATCTTAAATTTGTTAAAGGATCTGAAACTCTGGATGAGATTATCAATGTGCAACGTTCTCCACTAATCAAGATAGGTCTGGGATATAATGGAGAAACATCTCAAGCTTCTACCTCCAAAAATTATCTTGATGCAGCAAGGAAGAGCGAGCAAAGGCCTAATAGAAATCATTAGGTAAATCAGGGACAGTTTACCTCAAGAACGAATAGAGACTGTCAAGAAAATTGGGGACAAGCTACCTTAAGGACAAACAGAAGCTACAATCAGCCACAGGTAAAATCTTCCCAATTTGCCTCAAGAATGGATGTCAGTAGAAACTACAATCGGTTGGATGATAGATTTGATAATCGCAGGAGTTTCTTCAATGGCCAATGTTTCTCTTGCCATAATTTTGGTCACAAAGCAGCTCAATGTGTTGCCTATAAGACAATCATGACTAGAGATGCTCAAAAACAAAGGAATATGACTAGAATCACGAAAAGGACTTATAACAAATTTTCGGCCCTTGAAAATGAAGTTGAATGTTCTATTTGTAATAACTTTGGTCATGAAGATTCTGAATGCAGGAGCAGGTTTTGGAAGACAACTCAGAAAGAACATACCTCAAGTGCCAGAACATGGAGAATGAAGGAACCACAACCAGAAAGATGTGGGATAGCCTTCTATGCAGAAGGACAGGAAAATCTATGGTATATCGACAGTGGATGTTCGAAGCATATGACAGGGGATAAAGAAAAACTTGAATCATATACTGCATTAGAAAATGCAAAGAAGGTGTCTTTTGGAAATGATACCCCTGCAGCCATAAAAGGAAAAGGCATTGCTCAGTTGAAAGAACAGGTCAACGCTGGAAATGTTTTGTATGTTGATGGCTTGAAGCATAATCTACTAAGTGTTATTTAGATGTGCGATCAAGGAACCGAGGTAATATTTCGATCAAATGGATGTAGTGTTCGTGATCTTGATACAGGAAAAACAGTGATCAAAGGCAGAAGAACTCCAAATAATCTATACATATTTGAAGAAGGACAACAACAATGCTATTTGAGCAAGGAAGATGAACACTAGTTATGGCACCGGAGGTTGGGGCATCTAAGCTTTTCACAAATAAGGAAAGCATGCAAATATCAGGCAATTCGTGGTCTTCCAGATATCAAAATACCAGACAACACCATATGCAAATCATGTCAGTTTGGTAAGCAAACCAGAACTAACTTTCTTGAGAAGGAAGGATCAGCGAGCAGGCCTCTTGAGCTAGTCCATACAGATGTATGTGGTCCATTTAGGACAAGGTCACCTCGAGGAGAAGAATACTTGATATTATTCATTGACGACTTCTCCAGGTTTGTTTGGTTAGGACTTATGAAGCACAAAGACGAAGCATTCGAAAAATTCAAATCCTTCAAAGCCTTGGCTAAAAATGAATCAGATTACAAAATTAAGTGCCTCAGGTCTGACAGAGGTGGGGAGTTTACCTCAGATGAATTTTTCGATTTCTGTGAAGAACATGGAATAAAAAGGGAATTCTCTATGGCTAGGACTCCTCAGAAAAATGGAGTGGTGGAAAGGATGAACAGAACAGTCCAACAAATGGCTCGTGCTATGCTTGATGAGTCTGGAACTCCCGCAACCTTCTGGGGTGAAGCTACATATGTTGCGGTTGTTATTCTCAACAAAACAAATGTCCGAGTGAACATCACTCAAACTCCTCATGAGCTCTGGTATGGTGAGACTCCTTCGGTAAAGCATTTCAAAATTTTTGGGAGCAAATGCTATATTAGGAATGCTGATGAGCAGCTTGGAAAACTTGAACCTAGAGTAGATTAAGGCATTCTCCTTCGTTATTCTCCTCACAACAAATCATATAAGTGTTACAATAAAAGACTTGGAAGAATTGTTGACAGCATTGATGTAGTGGTTGATGAAAAAGGATACATCCCTAGGCAAGCAAATCATGAAGATATCGATGAGGATGAAGACTACTCTCCAAATCAGACAAATGATGATGAAGAACCTCAAGAGGCACTAGAGGGACAAACAAGGATAGAAGAGAAGACTCCATCTAGGTACGTTCAGAAGAATCATCCAGAATCTCAGATTTTGGGGCAGAAAGAAGCAGGTGTACAAACTAGAAGAACAATTGCAGAAGCCTCAAGTTATTTGGCATTACTCTCCTCCACTGAACCACAAAATGTAAAAGAGGCGTGAAAAGATGAATGCTGGGTCAAGGAAATGGATGAAGAAATTGAGCAGATCGAAAAGAACAACACTTGGGAGTTGGTTCCTAGACCAAAATATAAGAATAACATAGGAACAAAATGGATCTTCAAGAAGAAGTTAAATGAAAATGGGGAAGTTATTAGAAACAAGGCCAGGCTTGTTTGTAAAGGGTATGCTCAACAAGAAGGAATAGACTTTGAAGAAACTTTTGCTCCCGTTGCTAGACTTGAAGCCATTCGAATGTTCCTTGCTCTCTCAAGCTTTCAAAAGTTCAAAGTATTTCAAATGGACGTGAAGTCAGCTTTTCTGAATGGAGACTTAGAAGAAGAAGTATACATCGAGCAACCAGATGGTTTCATCCTTGGGAATGATCCAAATCTTGTATGCAGACTTAAAAAGGCTCTCTATGGGCTTAAACAAGCTCCAAGGGCTTGGTACTATCGTTTGGATAAATATCTTCATCAACAAGGCTTTTCAAAAGGATCAGCAGATAACAATCTCTATATAAAAATTGAAAATAACAAATTGCTAATACTTGTTGTGTATGTAGATGATATTATCTTTGGAAACAATGAAGAAGCTATGAGTCAAAGCTTTGCCTTGGTGATGCAGAAAGAATTCGAAATGTCCTTGCTTGGAGAATTGACATACGCGGTTTTCCTTATCTGAAGTTGCGTATATACATGGTTTTTATTAACTGAAGTAGCGTATATTATCTGAAGTTGAAAAAGGAAATATTTGTCTTGATAATACTGATTCACCCCCCCCCCCCCCTCTCAGTATTATTTCCAACAAACAATTTGAATGAAATCATCTCCTTGAAATATCAACTCAAAGATATGAATATGAAAAAAGGAGAGTCTATGAAATCCTACATTATGAGGATATCTCGTCTTAGAGATCAATTGCAAAGACTTGGAGAAATTGTGTCTGACATGGAATTGTTGATTGTTACTCTTAGAGGTCTCCCTCTTATTTGGGAAACCTTTATTACTACTATAATAAATAACAATTTTTTCTATCATTTTATGATATTGTTAGAAAAATCACTCAAGAATAATCAAGGATGGTTTCTAGAGGTAGGATACAAAATCATGAAGAAGGAGAGCCCGTTGCATTAATCACTCACGACAAGAAGAAGAAGAAAGGATAAGGAGGTCCATCAAATTCACGAACTCATCCTCATTTAACTTCACATAGAAGGTTTGGAAGATCCAAGGAATCATTTCACATTGAATGCTTCAATTGTCATAAGAGAGGCCACTATGCTCAAGATTTCCCCGAGAAGAACAATGGTCCACACTAGAACACTAGAAGAAACAAAAACATGCTTGATGATTGAAGAAGAAGAGACGACTGAAGGAATGATCATAATGAAAGAGATGAAAAAATAATATGAGATGCTCCAAATGATCATGAAGAATATCCTCGTCCACAAAAGAATTCAAGATTCTCCAGGTATGAAAGTAATGTTGCGAATCAATCTGAATATATTCTTATTTTTACCCTTACTAGTTCCTCTCCTCTAGATTTATGGGATAGTTAGCTAGTTGATAGTGGGGCCACTCATCATTTCTTTGGGCATAAGGAAGTTCTCTCTAATTTGGTAGAGAGGTAGTCAAATTTCAAAATTATTCTTGGAGACAACTCCACTCATCACGTCAAAGGATTTGGGTCCATCAAATTTCATTTGGATTCTGGATAATCTATTTTTCTCCATGAAGTGATGAATGTGTTGGGATTGAAGAAGAATTTGGTATCAATATATGATTTGGAAGACAAAGGGATGAATGTTTCCTTAGTCAAGGGAAAGGTTCTTACTTGGCATTTTGAATCACCTATGAGAGATGCATTCACATTGGGATCAATATTTTAAGGACTTTATAGAGTCATTAGAAGACACATTCTAGCATTGGTCCATGATACTAATCATTTAAGCAAGCTATAACACTGAATATTGTCCCATCTACATTATAATTCTCTTCCCAAATTGAATAAATTAGGCTTTGGTATTCCCAATGTTCAAGCCCAACATGATGGAGTATGTCCATGTTGTTCCAGTCAAAAGAAGAAAAGGGGACTATTCCCCTCTTGCAATAATATGACGAATAACATTCCCCATCTCATTCATTCCAACATATGTGGCCTTCTATTGGTGGCCATATTTACTAAATCACCTTCATTGATTATTTCTCAAGGAAGGCAGGGATATGCTATTTGAAGTACAAGGATGAAGCCTTCAAAATGTTCTAGGAGTTCAAAGTTTTGGTTGGAAATGAAATAGGGAAGAAAATCAAGATATTAATGTTTGACAATGGTGGAGAATACATATCAAAGGAGTTAATTTATTTTCACTAGAAGGAAGGTATCAAGAAAGAGACAATTGTTCCCTATACTCCCAAAACAATGGAGTAGCTGAAAGAAAGAACATGTCTATTATAGAAGTCATTCGTGCCATGCTCCATCATCAAAAGTTACCATAGTTCTTTTGGGGAGAAGCAATTAATGTTGTCGTATATGTTCAAAATACAACACCTCATCAAGAATTGAACAAGAATACTCCCGAAGAAGTGTTCATAGGTGTCAAGCCCGATATTAGGCACCTCCATATATTTGGTTGGCTTGTATATTTTCATGTAACGAAGGATAAAAGAAACAAGCTAGAAGCTACGAGAAGAAAAGGTGTGTTTGCTATATGTTGTGAAAATTATAAAGCATTTAGAATATATATTGTTGCTCAAAGGAAGTTCGAAATTAGCAGGGATGTAACAATCGATGAAGATGCTTCCCTTGAGAAAGCAATGGACCTTCCTTTACCTCCTAATCTTCAAAAGAGGAATGATGATGTGGATATTTTAGATGGTATTTCCATGACCAAATCTAAGATAGACATTGTTTATTATCCCAAGGACCCTATGGATCCCTTAGATCCTCCTCCAAGTGATTCTCCTACTAGGAAGAGTCCACTTTGGCTCCATGGATGATGAGAGATGCATTCTCTTCCAAAGATCATTTAGAGAAAGGAAGAAGACATGTGGGTACCAAGGATTATGTTATAGCCATAAGCACTATGATTCAACCTGAATCTACCACCTTTGAAGAAGTTGTGAAAGAACAAGTTTGGAAGGATGTTATGGCCGAAGAATTTGAATCAATTATGAATAATGACGTATGGGATTTTGTGTCGAGACCAAAGGGGAAATCCGTGGTGACTTCAAAGTGGCTATTCAAGATCAAACATGGAGTTGATGGTAGCATTAAGAAATACAGGGCAAGGTTTGTGGCCCGAGGATTCTCCAAAAAAGAGGGAAAGGATTATGAAAATATATTTGCACTTGTGCATCGATATACAACCATTTTTTTTATAACTCTTCTTTCCACAAATCAAGGATGGACCCTTCATCAGATGGACATGAAGACAACATTACTCCATTGTATGTTACAAGGAGAAGTGCACGTTGAGAAGCCAGAAGGATTTGAAGTACAGGATTAAGAGACACATGTTTGCAATTTAAATGAGGAATTTTATGGTTTGAAGCAAGCCCAAAAAACATGGTACGCCTGCATTGACATTTTTTTGGTGAAGTTGTGATTCACAAGAAGAAATGTTGATACCAAACTCTACTTGAAGGTAGTCCAAGGTATGTCGTTGATTTTGGTTTTATATGTTGACAATATATTCTTGACATGTAGTGAGCCCCTAATGATCGAGTGTAAGGAGTTAGCCTCTGAATTCGAGATGTAGGTCCTTGGAATCATGCACTATTTTCTAGGCCTTGAGGTGTGGCAAAGGCTCAATGAGATTTTCCTTTCATATGGAAAATATGTTGTGAAGCTGTTGGAGAGATTTGGAATGGTAGAATTCAAGTCCCTACTCACATTAATGGAAATGAATTTCAAGAAGTTATATGGAGAAGCTGCAAAACTTGATTTGGCGAATCCATCCAAGTAAGATAGCTGATTGGGGCCACTAGTAAAAAATGGGTAATTATTTACTAAAACAACAACCAAAATTTGCATATAAACGACCATTTTTCAGTCAGTGATTAGCAATAGCTAATTTACATTATCTTATAACATGAGAAACTTTTAGTCATTTTTAGTTTAGTCATTAATTGGTTGTCTCAATTTTATCATCTAGTGGTATATTTAGTCATTAATTGCCATAATTAAGGACCAAATATACAAAAAAATATATTACTATCTGATCATCAGATAAAACTAGTTAATGAACAAATAAATATGACCAAAATGCTGGTCGTGTTATAAGATATTGTAAGTTAACTACTAATAGTCACATATATACAAATCTTAGTCATCGTTTGAAACCAATTAATGACCAAAGAAATATTACTCAATTTTGGTCATGTTATAAGTGTTGGCTTGGTGGGGCCTGACCCAGGTTTGGAGTTAATTAGCCAAAAAAATCCCTACACTACTGGCCCTCTCGGCAATAGCCCGCAGAGCGTGGACTGAGGTCTCACCCGAAGCAGTATGGAGGAATGATGGAACCAAGCTTCTGCACCCTGGAGATGTCTGAGGGGTCGATTTAGTCCAACTATGGATGGCTTCGCGCAGGTCACTTCGTTCACTGCCCTGACCTGCGAGGCCTTTACGATCTGTTATAATCGTCTTTGTGCAGCCCTAACGAGGTGTTGAGGTGCATTTGCACTGCTAAGGCAACGATTTGTGCTATTTCCCCAAGTTACACCGTGGATCTTACTTATCTTCTTATAACTGTTAGTTAACTTCGCGTAAACAGATACTTTATCTTATATTCACTTAATCAACACAATCATATAAGTTCGCGCACCATATAAATAGTGAAATTGCAATTTATACCCAATACATTCAATGCAGAAAACATGAAAAAAGATACATAGAAATGATATGAAACTTCTCTTTATTAATTCTCCAAAGGTTACAGACTCGACTCGCCTGTGCACTCAATTGCAGGGGTCCGCGCACTTAGCTGTGGATTACTAGGCCTCTGCACACTTAGCTGCAGAGCCTTCTCCTACTCTACGACCCAAATACTCGACCTTACACTTCAACTAAGACTCAATTATTCATCCTTAGATTACTACTTCCATCCATCATTTACAACTTAGAACCTCGCTCTATTTATACAATCCCATGGTCCGCGGACCATGGGTAGATCTATAAAGCTAAAATTACATTACAAAAATGAGGGCGGACAACCCTATGACTCATTTACTAGTTCCCACTCTGTGCCCACAAAATGCAGAGTCTTTACATCGGATTTAGTCAAAATCTGGGCTTTAAGCCCCAAAACTTCTCTTGGGGGATCTCGCGCCCAACAGGCCCCCAACACAATCATCGTGACTCGCCCTCAAGTCATTCTGTCGGTGTGGAGATCTTCATGCGGAGCCCTCCCAACTCTACCTGGACCACTGCAAGGTCAGCAACGCATTGAGCAACTCCCTGTTGTACCTCCTGGATACGTTGTTCAAAGACCGCGGTAACTGAACTGCTTCTCTGCATCTGCTCCTGCGTTCCTTGCAACTACACAAGCTTAGCTTCGATCGAGGCTGTAATGATGAAGGCCTCATTCATCCATGGTTAGACATGTGACTTAAAAATATCTTCCTTATATCACACCATGTCTACCTCCTCCTTCAATGCTTTTTCCAGTTGCATTCGTGCGAGCCACTCTGTAAAGGCCATCATCTGTGTGGTCATTTTATATCATCATACTTTTGCTACAGCTCACACACCTCTGTTTCTAAGTACTGTATGTTCGGGTCCTCCTAAAGAGTGGTGAGGACCTTGAGCAACTCTTTAAATAGTTTGGTGTAGTCTTTCACTGCAGTGCTGATCTCCTTTATTCTCATTGCGATGGCGCTGGTGTGTTGTTCCCTCACCTCTGGTGGAGTTGAAGGCTACACCTTAAACTGCAGCTCAGCTATTTGAAGGTTCAGCTCCAGCTGAACCTTAGCCATCTCTTCTTTCACCTCGCGCACCCCTGCTGCTAGCCTCCAGATGCGCGCCTTTGTTGGTGCCTCTGTTGGGATGGCCAACTCAGGGACTATCTGGCAGGCTTCTTCAACCACCTGCACAATCTTCTGGTTCTATGACACTACCTTGTCGTGTTGTAGGCTCAGTTTTTCCATGTTAATTCGATGTTTGCTCATCACCTAGAGCGCTTGACGCTCCCTAGCCCATAGTTTTGTAGTATTCTTGAGGGAGCGCAACCATGTTGATCCCAACTCCCTTCAGTGCACTGACCATAGGCCTGTTGGCCTCATTTTCTATAACCAGTGCCCCCTTTGGCAGCACTATAGTGTTGGTCATGCGGGTGCATACCATTTTTTCAACTATGGCTGTGCCTACTGCGAGGCTGCTCGACAGAGTACCAGCCTAAGGAGTGCGCACTAGCAACTCCTGTATCTGTGCCTGGAAGGCCCCCAATACCACCTGATTTTCCTCGAACTAATGGAGGGTCTCCATGATGACGTCGTGCACTGTCTCCACTATATAATATAAATCCCCCTCCGTGAGGGTGATTGGGTCGAAAGAAGTATTGGAGGCTTTTAACTTCTTTCCCCGCCCCACCTGCTCTCTTGGGCATTGCCCCTTCAGTTGTGTGGATGTTTTCTGTGGGTTCGCACCACCTTCCTCTATTTCGGGCTTCTTTTCAGGAAAGGGTGACTTCGGGCCCTCGCGCTCCTTCTTTTCTTCCTATTGTTGTTCTTTTGCTGCCTTCGTAGCATCCCGCGTTGCCTGGGCCTTTGCTGCTACTGCTTCATTTCTTCTCCTTTATGCCAATTGTGCCATCTGCAAATTTGCCTCCTCTTTCTTCCTCTATGGAGCGGACTTCTCTAATTCCAACACAGAACTGGCTGGAGCGCGCCACTCTGGCAGAGACGACTCTAGCACGACGAAGATTACATTGTCTGTGGCCAGGTAAGGGAGCCCATTCCATTTCTTTGTGGGGTTCTTGTGCACCATGATATATACGTGATGGAAATCCACCTTGAACTCTGTGAAGCTCTGCAGGCTATTGTAGACAGTGGGTGATAGCCACGGCTTGCGGTTAATCCCCATTTTGATGTTCATCTCCATGAACACCCAGAATATCTTGCTGTCTTTGATCCTCCACACATATTTAGTTGCCCACTACGAAGCATACTTCACTGCCTCTAGAAGATCCTTTGCAATCGTGGGGAACTGGCCATCCTCAGGCAATTCCCAAGCCACCAACACTATGGACAACAAAAGCCATGCATAGTGGAAAGTCTTCCCCTATTCCTGTGCCTCATGGCAATTCTCCAGGAACTCCCTGCACAAGTACTCTGACCAGTTAAATTGGAACCCCTCTGCAAACTGCGTGACAAGTGCTACCACCGGTGTGGGCACCTCATCTACGCAACACTTCCACATAACCTTTAAGAAGCCATTGTTTGGGTCGCAAATCTAATTGCATTATTTTTGATACTGGAGATCGCGTACCCTCTCTTCTTCTTCTCCAGCTTGAATTTTTTCTTCATGGCCTCTGTGATGGCCAAATCGTTTCTCTTACCCTTCGAAATATTTGCTGGGTCCTCCCCCTTGCAAGGGAGTCATGTAATTCTATGAATTAGGTGGTCTATGATGGGGATAGGCTCCTCCAGCCACAAGCACGCATCATGCACCAGGAAGAGTAGCTGCCTAATGATGAAGATAGTTACTAGGGCGTGATGGTAATGCAGCACCCAGAGTAGTTTTAACAACCCCGCTTTCTCTACTCTGCATAACCATTTGTGTGGCTCCAACTCTATGACTCCTGCCGCAGTGTTTTTATTTGGCCGCATTAGGTGCATGGTTGCCAAGTGTGGGAATTTCTCATGGTCCATGAGATCCCAGTCTTCAAACTTTAGAGCCAGCACCCGTCCCAAGTGCACTCCTTTAAAAATGATATCATCAGGTAGCAACGGAGTCTGTAGAGAGATCTTGCTCTCATCTAGGTCCTTGGGCACCCTAGCGTTCCCTTTCCACGACAGAACATGCACGGGTAGCCTAGTCAGAGGGTCTGCACCCTAGGTTTCCACCTCCATGTCTTCATCCTCCTCCTCTTCTATCAAGATATCCTCAAGGTCTTCCTCCTCCTCATCAGTTTCCAGATTAACCACCTTCCCCTTTTCTTCCATAGTAAGTTTGGTTCTTAGCAGGTTTCTAGGGGACATGCGCATTGGAACCATAGGGTACTTGTCCTTCATGGGTTTCGGCATGTGCAGTGATTTAGGGATTTCCGCGACTATCCCGACTCTTTTTGGGGCATCTCCTATCGCCATGGCCTACACAGCCTCTTCAATGGTCATCTCTTCGATATCCCTGGCTTCTTCAGATGCTGCCATATTGCTGTTCCACAAATCTCTCAACTACTTAGGTGGGTGCTCGAACAACGTCTTCGACTTCAACATGTCAACTAGCTCTAGGTACTAGGTGCACGACAACTCAATTCTCAAATGGCCAAGTGTTGTTTGCTGGGTACCCCTTTGCAATTTATAGTGCCTTTTGAATTCGAATTCAATCGTTCCCTCCAAATCAGTCCATTAATGCTCCCTTGGCAACAGATTTTCCCAAATCTAGCCCATAAAGTTGCCTTAAATTCCCGCCACCCACACCATTTGGTCTCAAACCAAGTATCACATCATGAATAGTGACTACAATGGTCACTTTCTAGCCAAGCTGCATGGTAGTGTAGCTATCCTTGCGCTGTCGCGGACCCTGTGACACTTCGCTCTTGCGTGCAGTCCTGAAATCGCGTAGCTCTCGGGCAGAGTAGTTTATAGTCCCATGCCTCCTTTCAACTGCCTGGAGTGCTAAGACTATGCTTCCCGTGGCTAGCCAGGTGGCCAAACCACCTGTATACGACTTCAACTAACTACCATTTACTTTTCCTGAAAAGAGTTTGCCATTTAACTTCATCAACTGCACTGCGCCACTATCTGTGAGCTCCTTAATAACATACGATCCAATCGAATGTGTCAAATTGACCAACTTTTGGTGATAGTCCCCAAGTTCATCAATGTAATAAAGCTCATCCTATTCTATCACCACAATCATTTTGTCACGAAAGTCCTTCCTTATTCCTTCCTCAAGATTCTTGACTTCCGCTTCTTCCATGGCACTTTTCTCCCTCAACTAACTTCTTTCATTCATGAGTTCTTGGAGCCTAAGGTCACCCTGCTGGATCTCTTCATCAAGTCCCAAGTGTTCTTCTTCGAGCTCTTTCCACTACGCGATCCATTCTTCTAGGGTTTCGTGGGCACTGTTATGCGCAGACTAGGCATGATATACCCCATCGACATTACAAAATTTACTCCATAGCCTAGCCTAGAAGGCGTTTGTCCCATCAGTTTCTTGCACGTCACCCTATAAGCCCATAATACTGCTGGTACGTGCAAGTCCCAATCACTTCGTTGTACACTCCATACCTTGTTCAATGCTTTTCATACCTCGTTAAAGGCTTCTGCGTGGATAACCTTCTGCGCGATTGTTCTCCCCACATATTTTCATTCCAACCTAAAAATCCATTTGCACATTTTCCCCCCTAACACATGATTATTGACCATATCTCCCAATGTAAAGTTCATGTGCATCCCTATAGGTTGCTTTCCATATGACTGTACCCATATGGATAGATGTGCGCGTGGACTATCCTATCCATTATATTTATCGGCCAATCACACCCTAGGTTTTCCAAACCGGGTGTGCATCGTCCTCCTACATGTATGCCAGTCTTCAAAGCTTCCTTTGTGTGTACCCCAACACCTCGCGGGCATAGCACACAGTACCCAATTCAAGGCCTAGAATCATTGATTTTCTGGCACCTCTCCTTCAAATCTGTCTAAGAAGGATTCTACCTCACTTAACCCATCATAAGTAGGCGGATCTCTCACTTTTGTCGATACACAATGCAACGAATTTGTCATCATATTACAATTTAGCGTGGTGGCCTCGTGTAACCGGTTCTGCCAGCACTCTATCTCCTCATCTGAGTCTGACATATAGGAGCTTTCGCGCTCCCATGAAATTTTTCCATCCACGGTGGGATTTACCCAGTCTTGCTCTCACGTGGTTATCTTGTAGATGCAATCCAAATCATAGTCACTTTCATAGTTGCGCACCGTCTCTGTATAGCACGATCCTTCAATAGGTTACAAGGGTATAACTATGCGCAAATAATTCTTCTCAAAAATCATTTTGCGCTTCTTCATATTAATCACCCCGTTCATGTCAGTGGCCCTATCAATTCCTAAGAGCGCAGGGTATGGATTGCTATCATCAACAATCTCTATCACTTCAAAGTTTGCTAGCATGTTTGCTCCCTCAATATCCATGATGATTCCCTGCAATCGCCCCAGGTTTATTATCTTCTGTTGGTTTGCCATTCGTAGCTGAATAGGAGACCACTGCAGCGTAGGTCTCCCCATGTGCTCCCATGTCTTCTTTGACAGGATGTTCGCGTTTGATCCTAAATCCAAAATCACTTGGTCCATATCATATTCTCCAATTTGCGCGGTTAGCCTCAAATCTCTCCCCATCCTCATCTTATGCTTTCCAATCTTCCAGACTACGTGCAGTTCTCCTGGCACAGCCCCAACACATCTGTTAATGAGTTCTTGCAATCCTTTTACAACCTTACTGTCGCGCAGTAGCTTCATGCATGTTTCTAGGAATGTCGTAAGCATAGATGGGTCCATCTCTGGCTCTGGTCTATCTTTGTTTCTTGAAGTGGAGGCATCAGCGAAGCTCTTCTTAGCTTCTACAAAGGTTTCTCGAGTGTGCTCCAAATCGAACTCTGCTTCTTTCGTTGGAAATTTTTGAACCCAAGCACTATCTTCGGGCTGTTTGCCTTTGTCATATCCTGTTGTAATGCCACTTCGGAGCACAATGTTTGCATTTGGATCTTTCTCACGCGGCTTAGGCCTCATCATCTGCAGGTGCTCAGTTGGGGGAGGTGGTTATGCTCCCTTGTCGTGTATCCTAGCTATCAGCGTAGGACAATTCTCTGTCTCATGATCAAACAAGGTACAATACGAACACGATGGATGCGTTGGGTTCATATAATTGCAGGCATAATGCCCTGTCCCTCCACAATTGCAGCATATCAGCTGTCTGCAACCTCTTCCAGGCGCTCCTCCACCTCGGCCCTGTCAGTTCCCCTGAAATCCTGCTCGCACCACTCTTGCATTCTGGTCTAGGGGCCACATTTCGACCTGAACTCTGTAGGTGGGAGTTCTATCCATCATCAGTGTTGGGCTAATTTATTGACTAAATTAACACGAGTATTTAATTATCAATTCGGGTTTGTAAAACTTAGAGGCAAGTCCACTGTGTATGGATATCAGATGTAGCCAAGATTAGAAGATAAAATTTGAAGATTTAAGGAAGTACATATTACAAATATAAACCTATTTTAACAATTTCTAATTCACTTATGTAATATGTGAGGGATGAGGCTCCTAACTTAGGAGAACCAGGTTGTCCTTCCCTGCAATACCACTTTCATGAAGAGAAATATAAAAGCACTAATTAACAATGGTTTATGATGTAGAAGATGTAAAAGAAGATGCTCCTAACTAAGGAGGACCAAATTGTCCTTCTTCACAATTCAACTCTATCATAACCACAATTGCTTCAAACCAGAAATGCATAAATAACTTCAAATAAGAAAAGGAGAATGAAATCCAGTTTTAGTTCAAGATCAAATAGAAGGGGAATTTAACTTAAATTCCCATGTGTCCTTTCATATGTAGATTAGAATTAAACCAATATCCATTCAACAATCATCACACATTAATTCAAATAAGGAAAACAAGTAAACAAATCTAAAGCAACTAGTTCATGAAAATTAAGCTAGTTTAACAATGAAGTGTACTTAGCTTGGAGTGGGGGCCCTCCACCCTTGCCTTGCACACTTGAGGCTGCTATCAAATCTTGAAACTTCAAGCAATCATCCACACTAATGAACATAAAAATGAAAGTAGAACAAGCTCTTCTAATTAACCTCCAATATTCAAATGTCTCAGCATAAAGTTATATAAAAGTTACATATCATAAGCCTTCAAAGTCTTGGCTTAAATAGAAGTTTATGAAACAAACTGATCTAAAGTATCTCTAACAATAATATCTATTCATATCCATCTATATAAGTCAAATCCATCCAATCTATCACTAGAAATATGGACAATCCCATGAAATCATAAAACTGCCCTATTTCGTAGGGATTTTCTGGGTGACTAGTCATGTTTGACCAACCTTGACCGGGCCTAATAAAGCTTGTTTTGACTGAACCAAGTGGAATTAGTTCAGTCCTAGTTCCCAAGCTTTCCATTCATGCATCTAGCTCAAGCCCAAGTGTCCTGAAAATATGTCATCCACATAGCTATTACAGGAATTTCTGATTCTGTCCAAAATTGCACTTGAAATTCAATTTTCATAAAAACTTCTAGAAATTGAAAAATTAAAATTAAATACCTGAATATGCATAAAATACATCAAAATGAGATGGATGTGATGGAAAATGGATGGAAAATATAAGGATTAAGTAAGTTTCCTTAAGAAAAAATAGACCAAAACTGAGGGCCAACATCTCCCCCTTGTTGATCTTCAAGCATGTCCTCATGCTTGTTTCTTCCTTTTGACCTTTTTCTTCTATATGCTGACTGGCCTGCTGATGTACCTATGGCTTTGACCCTTGAAGATGAAGCTTTCTCTTGAGCTACCTGTAAAAGGATATCTATGCCTTCATGTACTTCTTCTCCTTTCTTGTAGATGACATTCTTTACTTTTTCTCCTTTTCTTCCCTCTGTTTTTCTAAAAAGAAATTTCATCATTTCTCTTTGAAGTGTTGCTCTTTGTAATATTCTTCACCTATCAGTGGAAAAATTATGGCTTGGGCTATGTATTATGGAGTGATGGGAACAAGAATGTCTCTGATGTGTGATGAGGTTTCACCATTAACATACAAATACAAAAACAATACACTATTCCTCCTTTGATGATAAAACGCCAATATATCATTTTGGATGAGCAGCTTCAGAGAAGACAACAAATAAAACTTGAATTTTGTGATACATTCTGACACAGGATTCATGTCCCTCTCAAATTAGCAATATCAACAATTTTACTTAAAGGAGCCAATATCTAGTTGCCCTTACATCTCACTAAGAGAAGCCAAATTTTTTATGACTAGGCATTCACTTTCACTTTAGCCACTATTTTACCCGCACAATCTGCAAAATAGGGGTCGAAAGAACCATAAAATTATCCCAAATAGAAATGAATTTAGAAAACTACTCTTGAGGAGCCTAATTAGGCTCGTTCTGAAGAAAACCCATGTTTTCGTTTTTCAAATTTCATTTTATTTTGCTCAAAAAAGCAACGAAAATAGTGGCCTTTAAAAATTGAAATGCCTTTCTGGGACTGAATAAAATTTCATGATCATCAAATTTGAAATCAATTTCTCTCTTCAAATGCTTCTTCAGTATCATGCTTACCTTTTTTATGCTCTTTAAAAACAATTGAATTGCAATCTTGTTTAATTTCTGTCTCACTGCAACAATCAGTCACTGCTTTTTTTTAATCATTACCCTTTGTAGAAAAGAAGCAAACATTTTTCTTATTCTCTGATTCAAAAACCAATTTATGTTCTGTTCATGAAACCAAACATTCTCCTTTATACACCTCTATAAAAAAAAAAAACTGAGCTCTGCTTTGAAATAGAAATATATGAAGAAAATAAAATTCATGTTACAATTTTTATTTCTCTTAATATAATCTCAGAATTTTGTTTTTATACTGAGTTTAAATTTAAGCTCTATGTATATTTCAATATGCAATACTTCTATGCCCAATAACCAATATACAATTCTGCTTAATAACCAATCTTCAACATATCCAATCGACATATGACTCTTCATTGCTCAATGACCAATATAAAACACTGCATCAACATATGACAGTTCACTGTAATTTTGGCTCTGCGCACTCAAATATAAACCCAAATCTTCAAACATAAGCCCAATACTCTGTTTTTATTGACCCATTCTTTCATGCATCGAACTGAAACTCGGTTTTTTTATCATACTGTTTGTTCATAAAAGCACATGTACAGGTGTAGCTTTTAGGCTTGGTGACTATGCATTTTTACAACTACATGCTTTCAAAACTTCACTCAAAAATTCATTATTTCAACACGCAGTCAACCATAATAAACACTCTGTTTCATGGAGAACCGAGATCTGTCAGTCATGATTTATTTTGATTTTCTCCACCTTACAGCTAACAACTCATTCATTAACCTAAAGCTATATAACTCATTCATTAACCTAAAGCTATATCACCGTGCCTTATTTGTGTAATCAATCCACTGTGCAATTAATTTGAAGATATGTCATCATGCAAGCAATCAACCTCACTATGCAAACACTTTGTTTCATTTCATAAACTCAACAATTTCATGGATAAGTTAAAACGATTTACCTGATGTGTTGAAGAATTGTCGAGATCTCTTTGAGTGTGGCCTAAATATTTGTGTTTTAACACCTCTGTTTGTTGACTGGAAACATAAACAAGCTTTAAACAAATCACAGACTATCCATAATCTTGATGAAAAATCCTGATTTTTCCTCTAAACTGTCCATTGCATTAAAGAAAATAGATCGGGTTTCTTTCTTAACTTGGATCTTCACAGGATTTTTGTTAACTGCCTCCTTCTTCTCTGTTAATCTTCCCAGCTCACCTTATCTCTCCAATTCCTCGGTGTTATATCTCTTTTTCCTTCCTTGGTTTGTTTCTTCTGTCAAACCGGTTTTTTTACTTCCTTTGACCGTATGCTAATGGCTCACAACTTCTATCGTTCTCGCTGAGCCTCCCCATGGCTGTGATGGCAAAGAAATTTAGAGTTCTGAGATTCAACAATGGCGGAGCTCTTCTTTGTCAAACACACAGGGTTTACTTCTGTTGTTTCAAAAATGTTTTAACCATTTTGTTTGCTGTCCTCCAATCCATACCATGACTTATCCTTTGACTATCATATATATTGCTTTGTTGCTACATCGATTTCTTCCATCATGGTTACCACCGTATTTCTTTCTCAGTACTGGTTTATTTTTGTTATGCATTGTTTTGATTGCCACGTTAATTGCATAAAGAAAATAAACTCCATAATACTAATGTTCATTTCCTATGGCTGTCCCTTCAAACATTATCACTTAAGTTTGCATTGTATTGCCTGTCATATGAGGATTATGATTACACCCATCGAATTGTATTACCATCATATTGCATCACCAATAATATTACATCTTTATGTGCCATGATACGTTCAATACATAAATCATTTCGATTTGGTTGATTTGATTATTTCTCATAATGCACCTATTCCATATGTATTGCAATACATCTCTTTAATTTTAAAATGACCATTTAGGTCATGTTTAAAATTATTTCCATAATACTAATGTTTTATATGGTGGTGCAGGTTTCGACTTATTAATTCCTTATTTTGGTCCCTTTTTCTTTATGGAAAAATACTTAGGGTTATGGAATGTAAATTATAAATGTAGAATGTACATAGGGTTAGGTATATAAACATAGGATGTATATAGAATTAGGTATAGGGTAAATGTAGAATGTAAATGTAAGATATACATAGGATAATGGGTATAGGATGAAGGTAATGTAATGAATATGCATTCAGGTACTAATCTCAATTTTAACAAGCTCTAAAAATTTCTAAAAAAAAAATTCAAATTTGCAAGAGCAAAATTTTGTACTCACAATACTTTTACTTCCCTAACAATATTGGATGATGTCCTCTGATCAAATGTCTTAGATACTAAAATACATAATTTATTTCTACCTTCAGTTCTTGCATCCTTCATTGATTTTGGTCCATTGATTTGTTGATGTCATTTAGGTCCCTTTGCAATTGATTCATAATAACTCAGGTCCCTTCTATCATGTACATTTTTTTATGCAATATATACATGTTTTTTTTCTAATATTTCAGGTCCCAACTGCTATTGATTTCAAAAATATTTCAGATCTCAACTGCCAACAATACAAGTTCTATCGTCAATTCAGCTGCACAATTAAGTTTCTTTTGCGACCTTCCCCCTTTCTAATAGGAAGACTTGTCCTCAAGTCTTGTTTATTTTGGAGGATAATTCCTGGAAAATCAATCTGAAGAAATGGTAAAACAAAATAGAGAATTCATATTGGCCAAACTAGTTGGTTTTCCGATATGAATTTGAGTTTGTATTGTGCCACTTTCGTGGATTTTCACAACCAAACTCCTTTATTATTTTTGATCTTTTTCTATTTTTTTTCCTTTTCTTTTCTAGATGGAGGTGGGGTGTAATGGAGTAGGGAAGTATGAAAAGCTTATGAAAATAGGTTATATTGAAGTCATGATTTAGTAGTAAATGGATAGATAATAATTCTGGACTTCAACATGCATGGTCGCGGAGCTTAACATACAATATGGATGATGGATGAAATCATGAACAATATGGCTTATGAAAGGCTTCTTTGGCAATGGATGTGACCTTTCATGGTAAAAATAACTTGACTTCTTCTTTTGATGACTAGCCTCATGTCTTTTTGCCTCGATCTCGATCATGTTGTAGGGTTTGTTGGTGTTGTTGGTCCATGCTCAACTAAACACAAGCTTCAAGAGTTTGAGTTGAATTGGATGAACTCAACATCAGGTGAATTTTCACTTTGCTTTGACTTGAAAATTTGTATTCATATTCTTAAAGTACTTTATCCATGGAGTTCACTCCTTCATTCTTCATATGTCCTGCAAAAACATAGCACTTGGATGCAATACAATATTAGATGATGGAGGAAGAGAGGTGTACAGTCTCTCTTCTTCCAATAAATATGTAAATCATTACAAGCATTTCTTAGAAAACAAGTCCAAAGATGATATACAAACAAAATGCATTTATTTACCCCTTGAGGAATGGTGGCCAGCCTAGACCTCCTAGTGGTATTTTGTTTACAAAATATTCATTTTATATCCAATTAGAGTGATTCCAAAGCCAAGTTGAAGTGAATTCATATGGCTACCTCCAGTATAAACATGTTTTCAAAATGGTTTAAAATGATATGGTAAAAATTATAAGGAGTGCCATGTTTGATAGAGATGCTTGTTAATTTTTAACTAGACCAACAATCACTATTTGAAGTGTAACTTCTTCGATAAAGATCAAATCAATGTGATTCCACTTGGAGATTAAAGTAGATTCATTTTTATCTTTCCAGAAAAAAACTGGTTTTAAAAATTCTTAGGCTTGATATCACAAAATTGGTGATAAACAGACCTAGGAGGCAGAGTTTTACTATGTTGTTTGGAAGACATGAAGTCACTAAATGTGGCATAATGTTTTCATTTCACCTCCAAATGGAATGATTAAAATTATGTCTTAAACTAGACTTGAATATATGTCTCCTATATAAATAGGTTTTTAAAAGAAGATGGTTTGGTATGTTAAATATGCCACTGAACAGTCATGACCTAGAATTGTCACCATGCAGATTTTTCGAGAAACAATCAGTATTTCAAGAATTTCATATGATACCTGATTGAGGTGATTCAAATTGATTTGAAAATTCCAAGGGCTATCTTCCCTATGAATTTCAGGTAAAAATGTTTCCATTAGATACCTCAAGTATAGGCTGTACTAACTCTGTCCTCAACATTTCACTTGAGACCTAGTTTTGATTTTGATCACATTTTTATTTGTGATGTAAATTGAAATTTTCAAAATGGATTCAAAAACTAGATTTCAAGAGATGTGTAAAAAAAAACATGATTTGAAAATGATCCTATATGGTTACCCAAAATAGGATTGTTCTCACTGCATTTTTCCATGTAGTCCTTTCAAATGAATATTGAACAATGATTTGAGGAAATATTCATGATAGCTTGTAACAAAATTATTATGCAAGTCTTATTGTGAATTCATTCTACTTGTTTATTTATTCTATTTTATCCTATTCTATTTTAGAAAAATAATTCATTCTCTCAAGTACAAGAGAATTTCCAATGCATCCATTTTCGTAACAAGATCATAAGTAAACTCGCATCCAAATTTGAAAAATATACTTTAATGAATGTTTGGATATGAAAAATTATTTGACCATAGAGATTTGATGAGAAAGAATGTTGAAAAATGGAGTAGTGTTGTGAGCTAATGACTAGTTGAAACCAAGTTTTAAGATGATCTTTTTTTGCTTGGCTCTCATTAATTGTCATAGCACAAAACGCTTCTTGTGGTACTTGTTCAAAATCTTGTATGCACAAGGGATATTGTGATATACATGCTAGAAATTCTTCAATTTCTGGCTCTAATGTTTGATCTTCATTACATGTGATCCATTTCTCATTCACCTCCTCACAAAGATAGCTAGAAGAAAGTTCTAGATTCTCTTCCTATGGATCATCTCCATGGATGTTGTTTTGCTCTTCTATCCTTTGACATAAAAATTCATCCCTAGTGAGCATTCTAAATTGAGGACAAGGACTTGAGAATAGTTTTGTGGTGGCATATCCTCCTTCTCGAAATGATTTCTTTAACATCATTTTTTAGATCTTGTCTTGCAAATGGATTTTGTAGTTATTTTTTTATTTTTTGTTGGGGGTTTTGCTTTGGAAATCTACTTTTAGGATCTCTATTTCTAAGCATAAAGAAACATAACTAAGAGAATGTATATTAACTAAATTTTTAGTGTTTTTGTTTATCTTCTATTTGACTATGTTGATAATTGCCTCCTCAGCAATGGTGCAAAAATGTTGGGCTAATTTATTGACTAAATTAACACAAGTATTTAATTATCAATCTGAGTTTGTAAAACTTAGAGGCAAGTCCACTGTGTATGGATATCAGATATAGCCAAGCTTAGAAGATAAAATTTGAAGATTTAAGGAAGTACATATTACAAATATAAACCTATTTTAACAATTTCTAATTCACTTATGTAATATGTGAGGGATGAGGCTCCTAACTTAGGAGAACCAGATTTTCCTTCCCTGCAATACTACTTTCATGAAGAGAAATCTAAAAGCACTACTTAATAATGGTTTATGATGCAGAAGATGTAAAAGAAGAGGCTCCTAACTAAGGAGGACTAGATTTTCCTTCTTCACAATTCAACTCTATCATAACCACCATTGCTTCAAACCAGAAATGCATAAATAACTTCAAATAAGAAAAGGAGAATGAAATTCAGTCTTAGTTCAAGATCAAATAGAAGGGGAATCTAACTTAAATTCTTGTGTGTCCCTTCATATGTAGATTAGAATTAAACCAATATCCATTCAACAATCATCACACATTAATTCAAATAAGCAAAACAAATAAACAAATCTAAAGCAACTAGTTCATGAAAATTAAGCTAGTTTAACAATGAAGTGTACTTAGCTTGGAGTGGGGGCCCTCCACCCTTGCCTTGCACACTTGAGGCTAATATCAAATTCTGAAAGTTCAAGCACTCATCCACACTAATGAACATAAAAATGAAAGTAGAACAAGCTCTTCTAATTAACCTCCAATATTCAAATGTCTCAGCATAAAGTTATATTAAAATTACATATCATAAGCCTTCAAAGTCTTGGCTTAAATAGAAGTTTATGAAACAAACTGATCTAAAGTATCTCTAAAAATCATATCTATTCGTATCCATCTATCTAAGTTGAATCCATCCAATCTATCACTAGAAATATGGACAATCCCATGAAATCATAAAACTGCCCTATTTCGTAGGGATTTTCTAGGTGACTAGTCATGTTTGACCAGCCTTGACCGGACCTAATAAAGCTTCTTTTGATAGAACCAAATGGAATTAGTTCAGTCCTAGTTCCCAAGCTTTCCATTCATGCATCCATATCGAGCCCAAGTGTCCTGCAAATATGTCATCCACATAGCTATTACGGGAATTTCTGATTCTGTCCAAAATTGCACTTGAAACTCATTTTTCATAAAAACTTCTAGAAATTGCAAAATTAAAATTAAATATCTGAATACACATAAAATACATCAAAATGAGATGGATGCGATGGAAAATGGATGGAAAATATCAGGATTAAATAAGTTTCCTTAAGCAAAAATAGATCAAAACTGAGGGCCAACAATCAGCTCATAGCTTGTACAAGTGCACTCATCGTGTCCAACCAACCTATAGAAATTACAAAATAATTGTTGCTTATTCTGCGTGTACTTCTGTAATAAATGGCAGTTGTCTGTAGAATGCTTTCCACCTATTTGAAAAATCGCGCACCACAAAGTAGGCGTCATGCTAGGCCCTGCTTGCGCTTCAGGTGTTAACAACAACGGTCCTCCTCCCGTGAGGTAATTTGAGAAAACTGAGTAATGGTCCTTGTCATGACCCTGACCCTTAAATTTCACATACCACACCTCTTTGCACACTTTTGGTTGAGCTGTCTGGTCTTGTTTTAGACTCTCCATCTCAAGGCATAAGTTTTTCAACTACGCGTGGATCTGCTGAACTCCCAAGTTAGGATCCTACATTTGGGTCTCATGCAGTCTCATCATGATCCCTAGGGCCTTTGCCTAAGTCGTCTCCTACTGCGATAGCGCGCTCCTCAGATGTGGCGTTAGGGACGCTACAAACCATTTGCGGTGTTGTCCATTCGTCGGATTCATATTAATTCATGAATCGTACACTTCAGCCTTTGATCCATCTCCCAAGGAGTCTTGCCCAGTAGCATTGTGATCTCTTTGAATCCAATGATTGAAAACTTCTTTGACTTTCGCTTGCTAAATTCCTTATTTAGTGCAATTTGGATATCCACGATTCCCACGTTCGGATTGCCATTAGAATGATTAATATACCAGGTTAGCACGTGATCTTGCAGGACACTAACCAGTGTTTCTTTCCTGATATTATCATCTGTAATTCCCTACGCTTCCCATACGGCTTTTACAACAAACCAAAACTGGTCCGGATCTTCATTTCCCAATCCCTTGAACACAGGAAACTTTATCATGCTTGCCATACTGAAACGCAGTGGTGGCGGTGTTGGTGGGGGTGGTATGTGCGGAATCCTCTGCCTTATCAAATGGATTGCACTTCACGGAGAGATCTTCCCAAGCTCTTACTCGTCCCCTTATAGAGGTGAAATCAAAGGGATATCCTCTAGTCCCCTACTTCCTTTGTTCCTGTAGGTTTTTCCACTTCACGTAGCCTTGAACATCAATGTAGCTACATAATCCGCTTTTCAAACAATAGCATTTTAATCCAAGTATTCAAAGAGTTTACGTACTTACCTTACAGTCCTTTGAGAAAGCGTCGCTCTACCTCGATGTAGCTGACTGAAGTGTCTACCGTGAATTTAGTGATGAATCCTCCTATAATCTGATCGAGCTAGTGATCAACCGCACATGCGATCTTATCTTTCGATGCTTCCAATATTCTCACCAACTTTGGGGTCCACACAATAGGACTGTTGAGTTTCCACCTTCCTTGGCTATCTGCTAGCTTTGCGATCCACTCGTACAACTCAGTGGGGAAAGATGCGAAGAATATTTCGTGGATCTCTATGTACAGGTAGCAGTCTAACCACTCTTCTTTTGTCAGTTACGGATTCCTATTCTCCTGTGCCGTGAACTCGTGAATTCTCCTGTCCAACCAACCTTCAATTTCCTTCTTAGTTGGATTCCAATGATACGACATCAGACATCTCTATGTAAATTCTGGTACCGGCAACACAACTATTTGTTGGCCTAGTGGGGCCTCACCCAGGTTCAGAATTAATTAGCCAAACAAATCCCTACACTACTGGCCCTTTCAGTAACAACCTGCGGAGCACAGATTGAGGTCTCACTCGAAGCAGTATGGGGGGATGCTGGAACCAAGTTTCTGCACCCTGGAGATGTCTAAGGGGTTGATTTAGTCCAACTGTGGATGGCTTCGTGCACTGCCTTAACCTACAAGGCCTTCACAATCTATTATAATCACCTTCGCGCAACCCTAACCAAGGGCTAAGGTGCTTTCGAGCTGCTAAGGCAGTGATCTGTGTTATTTCCCCAAGCTACATCGTGGATCTTACTTATCTTCTTATAACTGTTAGTAAACTTCGCGTAAATAGATACTTTATCTTATATTCACTTAATCAACACAATCATATAAGTTCGCACACCATATAAAAAGAGAAATTGCAATTTATACCCAATACATTCAATGAACAAAACATGAAAAAGATACGCAGAAATGATATGAAACTTCTCTTTATTACTTCTCCAAAGGTTACAGACTTGAATTTCCCTGCGCACTCAGCTGCAGGGGTCTGCGCACTTAGCTACACACTACTATGCGTCTTTGCACTCAGCTGCAGAGCCTTCTCCTACTCTACGACCCAAAGACTCGACCTTACACTTCAACTAAGACTCAATTCTTCATCCTTAGATTACTACTTCCATCCGTTATTTACAACTTACATCCTCACTCTATTTATACAATCCCATGGTCCGCAGACCATGGGTAGATCTCTAAAGCTAAAATTACATTACAAAAATGAGGGTGGACAACCCTATGACTCATTTACTAATTCGTGCTTCACACCCACAAAACGCAGAGTCTTTACATCAGATGTAGTCAAAATATGGGCTTTAAGCCCCAAACTTCCCTTGGGGGATCTTGCGCCCAACAATAAGATATTATAAATTAGCTACTAATAGTCGTATATATGCAAAATTTGGTTGTCGTTTGTCACAAATTTATCATTTGCAGTAGTCATTTATCTTTTTTTGGTTGTTTCATATTCATTATATAAATGACTAAGTTAGTAGTTTATATTCATTTCATTTATTTTCATTAATAAACATTATAAACAACTAATTTAATCATTTATTTGTTTTATTTGTGTTCATCATTAATCAATATAAACTATTAATTTAGTAGTTTTAGATTAATTTTATGTGTTCATTATTAATTGACATAAATTAATTAGTATAATTTTGTGACTAAATTAAAAAATGTCATACAATGTGCATTGGTTCATCTAATATGAAAATGCAAAGTTACATATGTTAATTACAATACTAAACAATATCAAGTGCAACAAAAAAATAAATAAACCACATAAATTATATTCAACAACTTCAAGAAAATATTCTGCTGAAGGCATATTAAGAGTCAGAAAGTTCAAGAAAATATTTTGCTGAAGGCATATAAAGCATAATAATCATCTATGTCTGAAGAATTAAATGATCAACTAACTAGTAAACAAACCTTTCTGCTGAAGGCATACTAAGCATAACAATCATGTGTCTAAAGGATGAAATCATCAGCCAAGGAGTATTTATACATAAAAATACACATCAACTTGTAAAAAATTGAACAAGAATAGAAACCAATGGATGTAGACTCAGCCTCATGCTTGACAAGGAGTAAATTAACATTCATTTGATCTCAGGAATTAGATGCATAATGTGAAAAATATTTCTACGGATTTGGAAAACTATCCTTGAGTAATTGACATACTTTTAATAGTGTCCTTTAATCCATGTATAAAGGCTACAACTTTAGCGGCCTCTATCAATTTGTTTCTTAACATTAATAAATTTCAAAATTTTGTGACTTATCCTTTCGGATTTTAGCTATCTTTACTTCATTTTTTACTTGAGATATTCTTCTTTTGACACTCTGTTACACACTTTGTTACATTGAAAATTCCCGGTTCTGTGAAATCTATTTATAAAAGTACCGTGTACCATAGAAATTTATTTGACTGTAAGTATCTCAGTTGGTTTGTTCCAAAGTGACACGTTGAGGATGTGAAACTCTTGTACATACATTTTGAAGTCACATGGAGATAGAGAATTCATTTTGGATTGAGTAATTCAGTTATTATTGTTATAATTTAACCACATGGTCTATACATAGTTTGGAACCTATTTTATTTATTTTTTCCCTTTCATATCATCTGGTTTCATTTACATTTTTGTAGATTTTTTGTTCAAATATTTACACCAATGATATATTGTAGTGCTTCACCATCAAATATCACGTCGTAAACTAAAGATTGAAACATGAACACCTAACTTTTTATAAGCAAATCTCTATCTATAAGAAGGGGAATATAATTCAAAAAAATAGAGACACGATAAGAAATAAATATGTAAGGATGAACTCTTAGATCCCTCTCCCCTCCATATGTGACTCATTTGTTGGTCGATTGCACAAGATTACACTTGTGGTTCATCACCATGGTGGCCCTCCTCCCAATTACCTCCATTTGGCTACTCTAAAATTGTTTTGTCCAATTGATTTCCTCTAGTACAAATCTGATGTGATTGTGTCCCATGGTGTTAGGTCCCTATAATACTAGTGATTACCCCATTACTATTGTAGTTGTATCCCTTATTAATATTGTTGTGCCCCTATTGTCCCCATATTTTTATTACTGTGCCCCATAGAATCCCTCTATTGTTATTTTTGTGGCTTTATATTATTATTGTTAGGTCGGCTGGGTTATATTGTGACTCCTTAAACTCCTATATATAGAAAGGATGTTTTTTCATTTGAATCATCCAAGAATTGTTCATTTGTGTAACATAAAGGAGGTTGCCCCCTCGAAGAGGCTGAATTCTAAGGCATTGATCTCCCTTTTCTATCTTTTTGTGAGCTAGTTCATAACATTTGGTATCATAGCTTTGGATTTTAGGGTTTTGCTGCTCCAAATAGGTCATCGTGGCATTTTCAATATAACTTTTTCTTAGACTCTTGAATTACATTCCAAACAGGTGACCTGGGGAAAATCATCATAACTTTCTCTCTGAGAATTGGATTGAAATTTCGTAAGAAGGTATAGAAAGAGGACGGACTGTAGTTTCTTGTATATATTTTTCAGAGCCAAAGGTCGAAACAGTGACTCATGGCACGTCGTACAAGATCGCTCTACTAAACTAGTCTATAATCAAGTCACTGTGGGAGATTTCGCATAACTCTTCCTTGGAGAATCCAATTTGGATCAGACAGGTGGCATTGAAAAGAGGACATAGAGGGCTACCGCAGGTCATAATTCAAGAATTGAATGATCTGAAAGTACAGAGATACATCAGAGGCAATATCGAGCTCTTACAAAGTGAAAAAAGGTGTGTATATTCTTTTAAATTTTTGCTTAAGATTGGTTTGAAAATTTATTTTGAAGGAATTCAAAGGGCTAGTAGAGCATTATTATCGGTAACTGATTCCCCGAGGAAAGAAAATGCAAACACCTAGTAAGCAACCTGAAAGCTCTAGCATGACTCATGAAGAAGAGGAAGAAATGCTACATGATATATCAAAATTACAAGAACAAGTGCAACAAGTGTCACTTGCACAAAAAGCAACAGAATCTAAGATGGATGGTTTAAGGAAAGATGTAGAAGCTAAGATGGATGGTTTAAAGAAAGGTGTCGAAGCTAAGATAGATTTTTTAAAGAAAGGTGTAGAAGCTAAGATGGATGGAATGGAAGCTAAGATGAATGGCATGGATGCTAAAATTGATGGCATGGATGATAAGATGGAAGAATTGAAGATAAATATGAATAAGTTGCTACAAGAAATGGTAACTAATGGTGAAAGGGTACTAAAGGAAACTCATGATGAGAACAAAAGAAATGTTAATCATGATTCCATAGACTCTAATGTTGGATCGAAGACCCACCATATTCCAAAAATCGATATGAGGAAGTTTGATGGCAAGGATCCTGCAACATGGATATTACAGATGGAGCAATTTTTTGATCTCAATAATGTGAAAAACACACAAAAGGTACGTATTGAAACTTTATATTTGGAACCAAATCAGTTTGTATGGTATCAATGGCTTTGCTCTCGTAAACAAATTATCACTTGGGCAATTTTTACAAAAGAATTGACAGCACATTATGAGGATACAAAAAGCAACACTTTTTTAGCCAATTGATAAGTCTCAAACAAAAGGGTTCAATAATGGAGCACATTGAGGAGTTCCAAAAATTGAACATAAGGGTAAAAAATATTCCAGAGGAGCATAGGATTGATGTGTTCATAGGGACTTTAAAGGATAATATCCAACATGATGTTCACCTTTGGGAACCTGATTCATTAGAGAAGGCATTCAGGTTAGCAAGAAAAATGGAAAGCAAAATTATGGCAACCAGGAAGCATACCAATCACAACTATAAAGATGGAAGTGTTGTTGCCCCCAGTCTTCCACAACCTATAAGGTTGACACCACAAAAATTGGAAGAAAAAGAGCAAAAGGGCTTTGTTACAGTTGTGATAGCAAATACACTAAAGGTCATAAGTGTGCTGAGAAGAAATTATTCTACATAGATTGTGAAGAGGAAGAAGAAAAGGAGCAAGAAAGGTCAAAAGAAGAGAATATACTCCAGGAACAAAGCCTAGATAAAGAAGAAATGAATCTGACCATATCTTGTAATGCATTGGCTGGAATTACCACTCCTCAAACCATCAAGATAGAAGGACAAATCAAGAAGAAAAAGGTAATAGTGTTGATTGATTCAGGAAACACCCACAATTTTATTCATTGTAAGGTAGCAAAAGAATTGAATTGCTTCCTATATCTAGCACCAGAGTGTCAAGTGATGATTGCAAATGGAGGAACAATAAATTTCTCTGGAAAGTGCCATAATATCAAGCTATCCATGGGAGAATATGTATTGACTAGCCCAATGCTTTCCATTCCAATGGGAGGTGTTGATGTTGTACTAGGAGTCCAATGGCTACAATAGCTTTTAATTTTCAAGAACTTTTCATGAAATTTTCTGCTGAAGGAAAGGAAGTTGAATTAAGGGGTATTGCAGGGAAACCAGGAAAGATAATCAGCTCTAACGGTATGACAAAGCTTCTAAAAAAGGAATAAAGAGGTGTAATTGCACAATTATGTTCGCTAGATGTTTCCACATCAGAATCATCTATTTCTCCAGATCTCCAAAAAGTCTTGGACAATCATTCCAAGGTATTTGAGACTCCCAAAGGTCTCCCACCTATTCGTGATCATGATCATGCTATTCATCTGATTCCAGGAAGTGTTCCTCCAAACATCAGGCCGTACAGATATCCCTATGCCCAAAAGAGTGAAATTGAACGTATGGTTGCAGAAATGCTAGAGGCTGGTATAATTCAACCTAGTCAAAGTTCTTTCTCTGCTCCAGTAGTATTGGTGCACAAGAAGGATGGATCATGGCGCATGTGTCCGGATTATAGGGAGCTCAACAAGCTCACTATTAAAGATAAGTTTCCCATTCCTGTCATTGATGAATTACTGGATGAATTGCATGGATCAATTTACTTCACCAAGTTGGATCTTCGTTCAGGATATCATCAAATCAGAATGAAGACTGAAGACATTCCAAAAACAGCATTTAGAACTCATGAGGGTCATTATGAATTTTTGGTCATGCCTTTTGGCCTTACCAATGCACCTTCAACATTTCAAGGTTTGATGAATTCAATTTTCAAACCCTTCCTTAGAAAATTTGTGTTAGTATTTTTTGATGATATACTAATCTACAGCAAGTCTTGGAAGGATCATGTTGAACATGTTGACAGGGTGCTACAACTATTGGAGGAGAAACAATTATATGCAAAAAGATCCAAATGTTTCTTTGGAGTACAAGAGGTGGAATATCTGGGTCATATTGTATCTCATGAAGGAGTTAAGGTAGACCCTAGCAAAATTAAAGCCATTAAGGAATGGAAAATCCCCACATCCATAAAGCATCTGCGAGGATTTCTCAGGTTGACAGGGTATTATCGCAAGTTTGTTAAGAATTATGGGAGAATAGCAGCACCTCTAACAACATTATTGAAGAAAGATGCATTTTCATGGACTCTAGAAGCAACAAAGGCCTTCGAACATCTTAAAGAGGCAATGTGCCAAGCACCGGTCTTAGCTACACTAGACTTCACAAAAACCTTTATTGTGGAATGTGATGCTTCAGGAAATGGAATTGGTTCCAATTTAATGCAAGATGAAAGACCCATTGCTTTTGAAAGTCGTCCAATCAAGGGAAAGTTTTTACACAAAGCTATTTATGAGAAGGAAATGTTGGCAATACTCCATGCACTTAAGAAATGGCGACCCTACCTAATGGGAAGACACTTCAAGGTAAAAACGGATCATGATAGCCTTAAATACTTTTTAGAACAAAGATTATCCTCTGAAGAGCAACAAAAGTGGGTCACAAAGATGTTGGGTTATGACTTTGAAATCATCTACAAAAAAGGGAAGCAAAATGTGGTGGCAGATGCACTCTCAAGAAAGGATGAGGATGTGGAAGCATTGTTGTGTGCCATTTCTATTATCCAACCAGATTGGATAAACGAAGCAAGGGAGGAATGGAAGAATGATGAAGAGTGTGGGCACTTATTCGAAAGTTACAACAAGATTCCAGTACATCTGATACATTTAGCTGGCAAAATGATTCGTTATGGTACAAAGATCGCTTATACCTCTGTAAGAATTCCCAACTCAAACAAAAGATTCTTATGGAATTGCACACTTCTCCCTTAGGAGGGCACTCAGGATTTTTAAAAACTTACCACAGGGTTAAGAAGGAATTTTTTTGGGATGGCCTTAAATTGGATATTCAAAAGTTTGTGGCGAAATGTTTGGTTTGCCAACAAAATAAAGTTGAAACAATTAAGACCCCAGGTCTATTACAACCTTTATCCATTCCAAGCCAACGTTGGGAGGAGGTTTCAATGGATTTTATCACAGGTTTACCCAAGTCTGAGGGAAAGAGTGTCATCATGGTGGTAGTTGACAGACTTACCAAGTATGCACACTTTTGTGCATTATCACATCCATTTAAAGCCAGTACAGTTTCTACTGCATTTATGGAAACAATTCAAAAGCTACATGGAAACCCAAAGATTATTGTAAGTGACAGAGATCCCATTTTCACTGGAAATTTTTGGACAGAATTATTTTCTTGTCTTGGTACTCAGTTAGCTCATAGCTCATCTTATCATCCTCAATCTGATGGGCAAACTGAGATAGTAAACAAATGTTTGGAAGGATATCTTCGTTGCTTTGTATCTGATAAACAGACACAATGGGTCAAATGGTTGCCTCTGGCTGAATGGTGGTATAACACTTCCTTCCATACAGCAACAAAAATGACCCCATTTATGGCACTTTATGGATATCAGCCACCATCCATCACATCATATTTAAGAGAAAATTCTAAGGTTCAAGCAGTGGAACATCACATCGAACATCAACAACAAGTCCTCCAACTCTTAAAGGATAACCTTGTGTTGGCACAGAATAGAATGAAACAACAGGCAGATCAACATCGTAGTGAAAGAAGTTTTGATGTAGGTGATTGGGTATTCCTACACTACAACCATATAAACAAATGTCCCTCAAGCAAGCTAAGAAGGATAATAAATTATCACCAAAGTATTATGGTCCGTACAAGGTGTTGCAAAAGATTGGTACTATGGCATACAAATTGGAGCTTCCTGCAGTGTCTCGAGTGCACCCAGTTTTCCATGTTTCATGTTTAAAGAAGGTTATAGGTGAAAAGCTCCCAGTTCAAACAATATTGCTAGAACTTGATGAGGAAGGAAAAATTATATTGGAACTAGAAGCAGTCACAGAAACAAGAACTCAACAACTACAAAATCGATCAATTTCGGAGTATCTCATCAAGTGGAAGAATGTATCCACTGAAGATTCCACATGGGAGGATGAGAATTTTATACAGAAGCATCCATAACTACTCAAGCGTTGAGGACAACACTTTTTTGAAGGAGAGGGGCATGTTAGGTCCCTATAATACTAGTGATTACCCCATTACTATTGTATTTGTATCCCTTATTAATATTGTTGTGCCCCTATTGTCCCCATATTTTTATTACTGTGCCCCATAGAATCCCTCTATTGTTATTTTTGTGGCTTTATATTATTATTGTTAGGTCGGCTGGGTTATATTGTGACTCCTTAAACTCCTATATATAGAAAGGAGGTTTTTTCATTTGAATCATCCAAGAATTGTTCATTTGTGTAACATAAAGGAGGTTGGCCCCTCGAAGAGGCTGAATTCTAAGGCGTTGATCTCTCTTTTCTATCTTTTTGTGAGTTGGTTTCATAACACATGGAGTGAATGAGGAAATGCTGCAAGGTCTCAATCTCCTCCAATCAACAAATCTGGCATGTTCCATAACCCCAATTTTCATTAGGTTCTTGCCACCACCACCTTTCACATCTCAATTTGAGGCAAAGTGTGTTTGTCCTTCCATGGATTTTTAGCTATAGTCTGCTTGGATTTTGATTTCATATATGGGACTGAACTACCTTATATAATATTGTTATTTCCTTTGAGATTTCCTTTTCGTTTCCCCATTTTATAACAATTCTTATTGCTTCTTTGTAGCTCTTTTATTTCTCTAAGGAGGGCCCTCTCTACAATATTCCAATCTTCCATTTTCTACATTGAAATTCCCATGTTACTAACCTGTGTAAACAAAATCCTCTTATCCATTTCAGGAAAACCTTTATAAAATCAATATTTTTTTTCTTCAATTTATAGAGGGTGGAGACAAGTCTCTTCTAGGATAGTTCCACATGCAATCAAGATCCTCCTTCTTAGGAAGTTATTACAATCACTTGATGTAGATATTTTTCGAGTCTGTCAATGAGGAACTATGGAGGCATATTCATGTTGCAAAATATGATAATTATTAGTCAATTCGATTCAGAAAGTAATATGAAAGTAGAACATTAAATTAGAAGGCCCTGAACCCAAACTAACTGAATTTGGTCAATATTGGTATTTGTTCATTAAAAAAAACCATGGGCTTAATGGATCAAAATGGGAGGATACGATAACTGACATTAACCGCCCTTTGGAAACGATAGTGGAGACAACATAGATCCATACGTTACCAAAGATGTTTCCCATGATTGAATTCAAAATTTCTTTATGCATTGAAATGTGAATGTTGGGCATGGAATCCCCCCATAGCATGTTTTGGTGCTCAAAGCCCAATTTTTGGTCAAATATGTTGTAAGACTCCGCGAATTGCGGGCGCAGAGCGTGAAATGTATGTTGAGTTGTAGGGTTGACCGCCCTAAGTTTTGTAATGTAATGTTGGCCTACCCATGGTCCGCAGATGATGGGATTGTATAAATATAGCGAGGCTCTAAGTTGTAAAGGAGACCAAGAGATAGAGAAGAATGAATGATCTAGTAGAGCATGGAGAGGAAGTCTAAGTGTCTTGGGTCGTAGTAGTAGGAAGAGGCTCTGCAGCTGAGTTCACAGAGGCCTAGTGGAGTCCACGACTGAGTGTGCGGACCCTTGCAGCTGAGTACATAGGGTGGAGTCAAGTCTGTAACCCAAGAAGAAGAATAATAAAGAGAAGTTTGATTCCAAATACTGTGTATCTGCTTTTATATTACTTTCTATGAATTTATATTGTTTTGTTTATCGCACGCACTTATATGAATGTTGAACACTGTTAAGCATAATTGGGCTCATAAAGAGGAGTTAAGTAATCAGATAATATCAAGTTAATATTAAGGAACTTGGATAATAACATGGATCGTGCCTCGAGCAGGACTACATGAAGGTAGCATTACAGGTTGTGAGGTACTGATAGGTGCGCATAGCGACGTGCGCGCAAGGCAAATTTGTGGACCCCTAAAAACCATCAGACATCTCTAGGGTGCGGAAACTTGGTTCTAGCACCCTCCCATACTACTTCGGGTGAGACCTCAGTCTGTGTTCTATGGACTATTGCCGAAAGGGCCAGTAGTACCGGGATTTGTTTGGCTAAATCATCTCTGAACCTGGGTTAGGCCCCTACAAGCCAACAAATGGTTCCGTTGCCAGGACTGGGACCTGCATAAGGGATATCTGATGTTGTTTCATTGGAATCCAACAAAGAAGGAAATTTAAGGGTGGTTGGAAAAGAAGATTCACAAGTTCGCGGTGCAGGAAAACAAGAATTCTTGAGTATCTATGGGAAAGTGGTTGGAGCACTACTTATATATGGAGATCCACGAAATTTTCTTTGCATCCTTTCCTTCTGAGCTGTATGAGTCGATTGTGAAGCTAGCAGACAGTCAGGGAAGGTGTAGGCTCCACAAACCAATTGTGTGGACTCCAGAAGTAGTGCGCAGACTGGAAGCATCAGAAGATAAGATCGCGCGAGCTATGGACCATTGGAACAATCAAATTATAGGAGGATTTATCACTGAGTTCATGGTAGATACGACCGTCAGCTACAGTGAGGCGAAGCGACACTTCCTTAAGGGAACACAAGGTAAGTATATTAAATCTTTGAACACTTGGATTAAGATGCTATTGTGTGAAAAAATGGTTATGCGAATAAATTAATGTTTGGGACTACATGAAGTGGGAAGATCTACAGAAGTAGAGGTAGTGAAGAATTAGAAACTAGTCCCTTAATTTCACCCTCATGGAAAAGCGCGAAAGAGCTCACGGAAGTTTCTCCGAGAAGCGCGGTCAGTCTGATAAGGCAGCGAATTTCGTGCTTACCACCTCCACCTACATCACCACCCGTCTCACCCCCCTGTTATAGACATATTTGGGCACTGTAACCCCAATCTTATATGTCCATAAATGAAGGGCTTCTAAGTCCCTAAAAGTGTTATTTCATACCCTAAAGGAGCAAGGTCAGCTGATTACATCATCTCCCAGAAGTTCTCCATGAAAAACTGCTCAGAACTGGTCAAAACTGGACCATCTCACCTGATCCATGGTCAAAGTGCGATGCATCCCACCTAATGCACACGGGGGGTGCAATGCATATTGAAAAGCCCTTCTATGGGGTGCAATGGGCAAGAGTAGAAAAATGGCAGAGACATTTTGCAAGGTGGATGATCATGGAATCTTCTAGAAACTTCTCCTGTGACACTTGCCTCTTTGAATTCACCCAGGGATGAGTAAGAGATCATGAAATCTCCAAGTGGAATTGAGAACTATCAGAGAAATGACACTAATCAAAATCCCAGAAGCTGACTCACCCACCTGCAAACATCTATATATGGATCCCTCATCCCAGAGATCCAGGGGGCTAGAATCTTGTATTTTTTAAGGAAGTGTTGCTGGTTTCTTTGTGGAACATCATAGTGTTGGGTGATCTAAGCTTTTCATGAGGTGAAGAAGGGCTTTCATGCTGGGAGGATGACACTGGGTCAGATCAATGGGTTTTTATCCTCTCTTATACTCTTTCTATCAATAAAGCTATTTGAGTTTTCCTCCACATTCTTATATGTTTGAGTCAATATATGCATTTGTGTGGTCAATATATATATGGTCCTATATTGTTTATGATTGTAGATCTTTGTGCTTTGATGGTATTATGCTGCTTTGACTTTATAGGTGCTCTTTGAAGTGGGACAAGCAAGGAAGGAGTGGCAAAGACCTGTCAGAGGGGAGAGGAAACAAGCAAGGAGCCAAGAAAAAGACTGAGGTTGGTACTCTTTGCTTCTCTCTCATCTACTTCGCATAAAGGAAATCACAAGTAACTTTAGTTTGTTTTTTTCTAAGATAGATACCCATCTTAGTGGGATTAGTAGCTTTGAATGGACACTAGATTTCCCGATAACAAAATGGCGACTCCGCTGGGGAGTGAATAGCTTGTTTGCTTGTTTATATTTGTTTGCCTTATAAACTAAAGACGGAGCCTGAAGCCAAGCCAACTAGCCTTCAAATTGCGTTTTCTATGCAACTGCAAAGTAGATCAAGGCTGCTTCAGTCCATCTCTGGGTTTTGTTTATAAATTAAAAAATTGATTTGCAAACATCCTAATTTCCCTGGTGGTGGCTCAAGTAACCTCATTAGATCAGCCCCTATGATTTGTATTTACAGACTATCATTAGCTCAGCCTACATCCCTGAACTAAGCTGTAAACTATGACCAAAAAACAAGTTAAAGTCTCGTCCTTGGACCATCGCACTGTCTCCTTTAGGCAATCTAGATGCATCGCACCTCCTGTGTGCAGTAGGTGAGATGCATCTTGTTTCCCTATGTTATAGGTGCGATGATCAGATAAGACTGTTTCTGCCTCTAGATTTTGGTTTTTTCTTCACTGTCTTCAGCTTTATTCAGGAGTTTTGTTGTCTGTGATTAGTATACCACTGTAGAAACTCCCTTCCTTTGCATCATTCATCCTCCATTGTACAAAGAATTGTAAATGTTTTTATGTATTTTTCGCCATTTACAGTTCTCCTTTACAAAGAAGTAGCTTAATCAAACTGTCGTCTTTTGATTTGGAAGTGTCGCAAGTGTCATTTTTAGTCAAAGAAAAGAATCCTACACTTCTTGATGGTTGATTACACTGTTACTCTTGTATTTGATTTGAATTAATAGTATTTCAAGTGTCGAAAGCAGTTTTCAATTTGAAATCGCAAAGTGTCGTCCTTGTCTTCCTTTCGTATTTTGAAGAGAAAATTGTTAGTACTATCACTTTGAAAGAAAATATAATTCAGATTTGTACTTAGCATTCTTTTTTGTCATTCACACGTTAAGAAAGCGGAAAAAAAATACATGCATGTGCATTTGCATTTAGACTGCTTGTTGATTTTGATTTAGGATAGTGCATCTAGTGTGTGCTCTCTACTCTATGTTGAAAGAATCTCGCTTCTTTTTCCTGAGTAGATAGGATTTTCATTGCAAAAAGAAAAGTAAATGACTGTTCATCATCTTCGATTGCATTTTTAGGAATTGTATATCTACATCACACGGTGAACCTTAAAGGAAAACTTATTAAGAAAGATCAACTGTAAAATAAATTCAATGAACATAAAAATGCTTTGGAACCTAACGCACAACATTTAGAAGTCTAGGCTAGAGACGTATTCCGGCATCGTAAAGCTTGGTAACTATCACTTTCATCGTAGGTTGGGTGATTCCTCCTCTTTGAGACGACAAGTGCCAGTATGGACTTGTGCTACCAAGTACCATCGAGTATATATTGGGAGACCACAATAGGCTATATCCTTTATCCTTAGGAAGTCGTGTCTACCGCCCTATCAATCGCAATGCACTGAACACAGCGTTCAGGAAGATCGACTGTCGTACTGTAAAAAGTATTCTGCAGTTTTGCGATTGGTTTGGTAATCCCTCTGTCTATATTTCCAGAGTAGTCTCTTTCGTTCCTTTTCAGACTCCTTAAAGGAAAAGGTCCATCTGAGCACTTGTCACTTCAGGCTCATTAAAAATCAAAGGCGACTAGAGTCATATTTAGTTTTTTCTCGACTCTTAAAAATTGAAAAAGAAAGTTGGGCCAAAGCGTCATAAAAATTATTTTAATCAGAATAACGTCATTGTTCCCTCATTGATCTTAGGTTGAGAAAATGGAGTCCACCAACCAAGGATTTCCACTTGGGGGAAATCCTAGTCCTTTCTCCTCTTGGGGAGATGTTGGTGCACCTCATATGGCCACATTGTCCCTTCCAGGACTGATGATTGGCCTACCAATATGGCTCTTCTTGACCTCTATCATTCAAAGCACCATGATTCTTGAGTAATCAAATCAACAACCAGATGATACTAAAGTTACCCCCCAACCTTCTAATTCATTTGTTTCTCCCTCTCCTCCTTCCTCTTTTCTTGGTAAAGTTGGTAAAACTGAAAACCAAGTATCTGAGAAGAAGAAGAAAGGGAAGGAGAAGAAGAAGAAGGAGCCAATAGCCAAAAGGGGCAACCATACATCGTCTAGCGAAAATCCACACACTGCACTGTCCAAACCTAAATCTCCATGTGTCATTTGCAAATGGGACCACTATCATCGAGATTGTCCTTGCATCCCATAGATCTTAAGGGACTGGTCCCCCTGCTTGCACAATCCGGTGTCCTCAACCTCTAATGATCATGTTGAAAGTACACTATCAACTAGTGAAAACGAAGTCACTGGACAAAAAGGAAGATCTAAAATTCCTTGTAGAGTGTGTGAAGGTGATCATGCCATCCACCGTTGTCCCTTCCTAGATGAAGCTAAAAGAGTCTTGGATAACCGTCCTGCTTCACCGCCACGACTTCCTCCTAGATAGAAGAAACTCTTGCCAAGTCCATCACTAGTTGAGAATCCGATTGACACACCTTTGTGGTCGGTTGAAGCATATATCATTGAAGATAAACCCTCTGAGTCCACACTAGACCAAAGTCAACAGGTCGAGACGGCAGTCGACACAGTCTTGTCTTCAGAAGGTCCACCTTCAGATGATATAGTCACCAAGGAGAGTGATAACGACATCGTTCAAATTCTCTTTGTAAACACATACTCCAATGAACATGGGGGCAATCCACCTGTTCCTTTAGCGCAGGAAGGAAGTTCATCAGTGATGTATCCGACCGTTTATTCAGTCCCACCTCCAAGCAACCTAGTCATTTCCTTCGACTAGAATCTACTAGGCAGACCCCGTCTATCGTCTAATGTACCATTCCGAATCATTGTACAAGCTTACAGAATGGTCATGGTCGGTACCATCATAGATGAGGGGGCTTCTGTGAGTATCCTTTCCTCAACTGCTTGGAAAGTGCTTGGTTCGCCATCGCTTCTACCTGAGATGCGAAATCTGATAGGCTTCGACAAAGGAACCAGTCGACCGTTAGGGATCCTTCCAAGTTTGCCTATAACTTTGAGAAGGAAAACTGTCTACCTGAACGTAATGGTAGTCCAAGGACCTTTAGATTATAATCTACTCCTTGGGTGTGACTACATTTATAGCATGGGAGCCATTGTCTCCTAACTCTTTTGAGTGATGTGTTTTCCGCATGAAGGCAGAGTGGTCCAGCTCATAGACTAGCTTTCGTTCCCTGGCTCACACATAGCTAATAGTCAAATTCCATCCCTAACTGGTCTTTTTGCGCAAGGAATGTCTCATCAATCTCCAGTTTTTCCACCTAATGAGCACGAGTGATTTGGTGATTGTGACTGAAACCCAGGGGGCATGTGCCTTGGTCTGTTTCGGCAGGAAAAACCCCAGTTATAAGGTAGGTTTCCGCATAGGAATATGACTAGTCTGACGCACCCGTCCATTTAGGAAAATGGGATTAGATTGGAATAAGATACCTCCATCAGAAGGTATGCCTTTCCTGACAGAGCAAGTTTTTTTTCCGCAAATTGAAGGGTAACCTAGAAACTCTACTTTGTCCATCAGAAGGTAGGCCTTTCCCAACAGAGCTAAGGAAGTGTTTTGTATGCAAATTGAAGGGTAACCTGGAAACTCTACTTCGTTATACCTGGGGGCATGCAAACCCTTTTGCATGCAAGTGAAAAGCAACCAACGTAACTATAACCCCATAGTTTCTGCTGACTTCGACTGCTTAAGTTAGGTGATTCGTTTGATCAACCATTCACCCTTGCAAGGGCCAAATGACACCGGCAAAGTAAAGGATATGTTTCCCACTGAGAAGCTATCCTACCTAACATTAATAGTTCTTTAATCCCTAGGATAGTAGTTGGTCGTTCCTAGCTTGCATAATGTAAGGTTCCGGAGCAAAGTTTCGAATGGGGCAAGCTCCCTAAAAAATGAACCTATCGATGAGACATCCTTATTATACGTCTGGAACGAGCAGTTTTACGTGAAGTTCAAGCTCGTTAAAAAATAAACCTAGTGATGAGCATATGTTCCACCAGAGTTTAAGCTCATTAAAAAATGAACCCACCTCCGGTAAATAACCATTGCGATCACATTATCATCAGCTTTTGGGCCTTGGTCGTGTTCTTACCATCACCTCCACTCTATTTTAGCTGATCATACGCCTCCATTTGATTGTTTACCCCTTTTGAGGAACAGCTGCAACGAGTGATTCTGTTAGCCATCTTATTTAAACTTCCATGATTGGAAAGCTCCCAACCTTACCTGGAACCAGCTGCTACCCTAAAATATCACTCGTTCCTCAAAAAACGAGTCTCCTTTAAGCTCTTTTCACCTGACTCATAAAATATGAAAAGATTGCCAAGCAATTGGCCTCTCTAGCTCGTTAAAATGATCGGATGTGCTATCCCTCCTCTAGATTTTAATCTTTTTGGACCTAAGGGATTATTACACAAAACGATCGAGCGCTTGTCTTGTTCGGCTTGTTAAAACTATCGAAAAGTCATCCCTTTCATATTATTTTACACTTTTCAGGCTTAAGGGATTACATGACGAAAAAGGAATCCTGGAGTTTCTTTCCATCCCTTTTTAGACTCTCTAAAATTGAAAAAGGATCGAGTTATCTTTGTCGTTAAACTCGTTAAAACCAATAGTGACAAACTTGTCCAAGCAGACAAGAACGCGTTTCACTGTCGCTAGGCTCGTTAAAACATAGCGACGAGTTTGCCCGAATGGAAAATTATAGAACAAGCATATGTTATCCTCCTCAAGCTTGACAAAAATAAAGAGGTACAGGTCAGCAATGACTGGGGAAAAATTGGGAAGAAAACTTGAAGAAACTTTATTGGTAGCAGGTCGCTCTTGAACATGACACTATCACTCCATCACCATGATTGAGTCAGGTTGGGTTATTCCGTTCACCGGTCATATTACCATTGGTCCACCGTACCATCCATTCTTGGGGTTAACGCTACCAATCCACTTCAGTGTCGTCGATATTTTCAAGAGAAGTCGCTCAGAGAATTCACCAACCAAGCTTGTGTCTCATTTGCTGCAATACCTTCACGCTTCATTCTTTCATGACTACCACCCTGAACCTTGTATCATCAGATCATTTTCACCTCCACAAAATCATTTGCTCCGTTCCATGTCATAGATGTGGGATTCATTAATGCCCTCCTATGACGAGTCACTTCTTGTCGACATCAGCTCATTATCCAAGAAGTTGACCTAGGAACAACCCTTTCAGTACTTTGAAGCTTTCATGCCTCAATGGCAAGTTTCTCACTTCCAGCGACAGGTTTACATCAATGGCTTTCGACCAAAAGATTTTGCGTGGTGTTCGACACCAAGTCCCATTTTCACACCACGTGAATTTTACTGCAGTACCTTGAGGGTCATCATCATTATCGGTGATTCCTCTTGCGCCTGTTAACAACTTACATCATTGGCTGGTAATCAGACGATGTCTTTCCATGTTCGACGCCAGAACATCTTTTCACATGGATCGACTTGTACTTCGGGCGAAGATTGAACGCATTTTGAAGAACCTGGATCTAGTTTCATCCATCCGGGTTGCGATATATTCAAGAAAATAAAAACATCAAATGTACATCATTGCTGCACAGATAATCATCCAAGCCAAAGGATGATGGCTCCACCAGAATCACCAGTCTGCCACACAGATGGTTGTTTGTCCTATGTACATGAGAATGAATTTATAAATCTGAGCATGGGAATGTCCGCCTTAGCTAGATCATGAAAATATTATGAAGATAATGTATTGTATTGTATCTTATTACAAGTCACCTTCCAATTCGAAAAACCTCGGATCCTCATGATAAAGCATTTCACCCGACATCAGAAGATTTACGACCTCATGCTTTAGGGGGCAACTGTTATAGACATATTTGGGCACTGTAACCCCAATCTTATATGTCCATAAACCAAAGGCTTATAAGTCCCTAAAAGTGTTGTTTCATACCCTAAAAGAGCAAGGTCAGCTGATTACATCATCTCCCAGAAGTTCTCCATGAAAAACTGCTCAGAACTGGTCAAAACTGGACCATCTCACCTGCTCCATGGTCAAAGTGCGATGTATCCCACCTAATGCACACGGAGGGTGCGATGCATACTGAAAATCCCTTCTATGGGGTGCGATGGGTGAGAATAGACAAATGGTAGAGACAGTTTTCAATGTGGATGATCATGGAATCTTCCAGAAACTTCTCCTGTGACACTTTCCTCTCTGAATTCGCCCAGGGATGAGTAAGAGATCATGAAATCTCCAAGTGGAATTGAGAAATATCAGAGAAATACACTAATAAAAATCCCAGAAGCTGACTCACCCACCTGCAAACATCTATATATGGATCCCTCATCCCAGAGATCCAGGGGGCTGGAATCTTGTATTTTGTGAGGAAGTGTTGTTGGTTTCTTTGTGGAACATCATAGTGTTGGGTGATCTAAGCTTATTATGAGGTGAAGAAGGGCTTTCATGCTTGGAGGATGACGCCGGGTTAGATCAATGGGTTGTAATCCTCTCTTCTACTCTTTCTATCAATAAAGCTATTTGATTTTTCCTCCACTTTCTTGTATGTTTGAGTCAATATATGCATTTGTGTGGTTAATATATATCTGGTCCTATATTGTTTATGATTGTAGATCTTTGTGCCTTGATGGTATTATGCTACTTTGACTTTACAGGTGCTCTTTGAAGTGGGACAAGCAAGGAAGGACCGACAAAGACCTGTCAGAGGGGAGAGGAAACAAGAAAGGAGCCAAGCGAAAGACTGAGGTTGGTACTCTCTGCTTCTATCTCATCTACATGTCATAAAGGAAATCACAAGTAACTTTAGTTTGTTTGTTTCTAAGCTAGCTACCCGTCTTAGTGGGACTAGTAGCTCTGAATGGACACTAGATTTCCTGATAACACACCCTCACCTCTATCTCCACCCACCCCACCTCCACCATCACCACAGTTCAGTATGGCAAGTGCGATCAAACTACCAATATTCAGAGGAGTAGGGAATGAAGATCCAAACCAATTCTAGTTCATGGTAAGGATGGTATGGTAAGCACAAGGAGTAGTGGATGACAATATCAAGAAGGCTACGCTAGTAAGTGAGTTGCAGGATCATGCATTAACATGGTACATCAAGCATTCTAATGACCATTGAAACACATGAATCACAGAAATCCAGGCTACGCTAACTAGGGAATTTAGCATGCCAAAGTCGGAGACACAATCAATTATTGAGTTTAAATAGATTGCGATGCTCTCAAGTTGACCCCCTGGGATTTGGACAAAAGACTGAAGAGTATGATTCGCGAAGCCAACATGACTTTGATGGATGGACAACACTGCACTTGGTTTGTAGTGTCACTAACACCGCATTTAAGGACAATGTTGTCACAACAAAAGCTTTCCACCCAGGCCGAAGCTTTGGAGATGGCAATGAGATTGCTTGAGACCCATATACAAGACCCTGGTCTGGGAGTCCAACAAATCCACATGCAACTACAAAATCTGTGTCTGGAGACGCAGAGTTTGAAACAGGATAGGACACCTCGGCCAGAGGCCTGTAGGAAGGTATGGTGCATGAAATGAAAAGGACAAGGCCATGACAAGGACCACTGTCCAGTGTTCGCAAATTATTTGGTAGGAGGGCCAATGCCGTTAAGACTTGATGCACAAGGACCTAGCATGACACTTGCACTATGGTGTGCGATCTATCAGATAGGAGGGAAACACACTACAGATAATTGTCATCTATTGCAGAAGTATACACAGACATCCCAACAATTGTTTTGTAATTTCTGCAGGTCAGTAGGCCATGATGAATGCACCTGTAGAAGCTACGAACTAATGATGGATCAGACTCCTACCTACAGGGTGTAGACCAAAATGCGATCCCTCGACCCAAATATAGGAATGGCACGCGCTGGATGTCAGGGGCGCGGACGAGGTCGAGGTGGAATGAGACCAGGAAGGGGTCGGGGACAACTAATCTGTTACAATTGCGAAGGACCAGTGCACTATGCTCGCGGTTGTACAAACCTGACAAGGACATCATGTTTGTAATGTACTCAATTTGATCATGAGGTATAAGACTGCCCTACATTGATAGCAAGGATGCACGAAAAAGGGGTACTCTAGCATCCTTTGACTCAGAATTTGCAGATGATGAGGTCTGAGCCGTGCGAAGAAGACCCAAATGTAAACATAGTGCTCAGGAGTGGTATGACCACTGGCGATGATAAAGGTAAGAAGTCATAAGAAAGTGTGTGGCTTTGCAAGGCTCCTACAAAGGAACCTGAATTTGATTTAGAACACGTGAAGGAGACATTCATGGAAGCTAAGAAGAGCTTCACGGAGACCTCCACTTCAGGTAGTAAGGATCAACTAGAACCAGGGATGGATCCTTCAATGCTCACTACCTTTCTGGAGACATGCATGAAATTTCTACGTGAAAATAGGGTAGTAAAAGGACTACAAGAAATTATCACTAGGTGCACGTGGTCAGGAGAACCGCATGTGGTCTCGAAACTAGGAAAGCATGCATTGCACATAGGAAGGGAAATGAGGTTGGCTGTGTAAATCGACGAATATGAAATGGATCAGGTAATCCTGGATCTCAGATCAAATGCGAATGTACTACCGAAACAAACATGGGAATGCATGGGCAGACCTACACTACAATGGACTCCTATTTAGTTGCGAATGGTGAACCAACAGAAGATCTTGCCCATGGGAAGATTGCAAGGGGAAATGGTGGATAATGAAGGTGTGAGCACGTAGGCAGATTTTGAAGTGATAGAGATTGTCGATGACAAAAATCCCTATCCCACTCTACTAGGAATTGACTAGGCCACCGATATGAATGGAGTCATAAATCTGAAGAAGCGCAAAATGATTTTTGAGAAAAACGTCACTAGGCGTAGTAGTACCACTAGACCCAGCCGAAGGAGCGCGATACACTAAACTGATGCGCGACGATGATAATGATGACGATCTCGATTGCATCTACAAGATAACTACATGAGAAAAGGATTGGGTGAATCCAACTACATATGGAAGGATTTCGTGGGAGCACGAAAGCTCCTGCACTTCAGATTCAGACGAAGAAATAAAATGATGGTAGAATTGGCTACATGAAGTAATAACACTTAATTGCAACATGATGGTTATATCACTGTGCTGCATGAAAACAGAGGTAAGGGATTTGCCTACATATGATGGGTTGATAGTGGTGGATGAATTCCTGAACAAATTTGAAAGTGCAATACCAGAATAGTAGCAGTTTGATGCTCTGAAATGGGAACTATGCGCGACGCCCGCAAGATGGTGGGGTATGCATAAGGGAAGTTTTGAGGACTGGTGCGGATGCAAGAATATGATGCGCTTACGATTTGGAAAACCCCAGTTAAGGATGAGAGTTGGTTACCAGGGGCAGAACAACTTGCGTGCCCACCTTTCCCGATGGGTACATACATATGACATGCAACTCGCACAAGCGCACACCACTCCTAGAATAGAGAATCAGAACAAAATGTAGTAGCAGGAAAGGCGAAGCGTGCCAAGAAATATCCATGGAGAAGCATTCGACTGGGTGTGCGAAGTGCTGAACAGGGTTCACCAGGTGAGACACACTGACTGGGACCTACGCGTACCAACGGTTTGATGGGCCTATAAGACCATGTGCAAAACCCTGACCGCGAAAACAATTCTAAGGTTGAGGAACAGGGTAGGGACTGTAATGTCTGAGGGGCATGCAACGATGAATCCACACATAATAGCACCTGCAGGTGCGATAGTGCGCGAAGCCCAGGATGAAGAAATCACACAGCTATGCGAGGTAGAACACATAAGGCTTCAGGAAGCCATTCAACAAGGGAACCTTAGACTTCACAAACTCAAAAAATACCGGGTAATAATAAGGAAGAAAAGCATTTTGATGGACGTAGAGGTCAAGAGGCTAGAAAGCGAGATCAAGTAAGCATGCCTTATTGATAAACCAAGGATGGCAAGGCAAGATGCAGATGATCATACCAACGAATTAGAAGACTATCGCCGAGAATTGCTTAGTCTGCTGCCATGGCTAGGACCACATATCACAAAACGCAATAAGCAGGGCAACACACTGCATACAGTGGAGTGCACGACACCGACTGTAGCGAGGGAAATTGAGGATTTTCCACGGACCATACTAGAAGGCGAGATGGAGCCTCGCACAGGCAATGTGACCACCTAACTAGTCGTAGGAAGCACAGTCTTAGCACTCTAGGTAGCTGGAAGAGAGTGTGGGACTATGAATGATTCTACCTGGAAGCTGCGTGCTCTGACAAATGCAAACAGGGAAAACCGGTCATAAGGTTCGCGCTCACGCAAGGAGGGGTGCGTTGTCGCATGTGTAGATTGGGAAGTGACCATTGGTGTCATTGTTCATGACGGTATGTCTAGTTTGAGGCCAAATGGAGCGGGCGACAGACATTTAAGACAACAGTTATGGGAAAGATTTTGGAAAATCTGCCACCAAGAAAGCATTGATGGCCCAAAATTGGGGGGAACGGTCGAATTTGAATTCAAAAGGCGCTATAAAACTCCAGGGGCTAGCCACGAGACAACACTTGTTCACTTGAGACTTGAGCAGTTGAATAGAGCATAGAGTTTTGAGCGTCGAGTGATATTCAAGCCCCTAAGTTTGTGAAAGACCACATAAAATGCAGACAAGATGATGGATACGAGGGGAGGTTTGGGCTTTCAAGAAGGAACTACTGGTGAGGCCGCACCAACCCATACAGTACATGATATTCTCGAAGATACTGGGGTTGAGCCAGAAATCCTGAAATCACCTCAGACGCCAAGACCGTAAAAAGATAAGTAGGCAATGGGACCAGTCCACATGTTCCCGAGGAATCTGCGGTTCAGAAAGCTACCAATGGAAGAAAAGGGAAAGGCTATCACCATTGAGACAAATGAAGAGGAGGAGGACTTATAGGACCTAATTTCTGAGGTAGAGGAAGAAGAAGACGTGGAGGCAGACATCCAAACGATGCGCTCTGCAACAAAATTTCCTAAGTATGTCCCTCCGCAAAAAGGGAAAACTAAGGTACCAAAGGATCTAGATGCAATGAAGAGTGCACTCCAAACCTTGCTCCTACCTGATGGAATTACCTTTGAGGGTCCACTCCTAGGACATGTGCCTACCCTGAAATTTGAAGACTGGGACCTTGCGGACAGTGAGAAGTTCCCACACTTAGAGACGGAGAGACTAATGAAACATAATACAGAGGGGCCGATGATCACATTACAACCATAAAAATGGCTACGCGATGTGGAGAAGGTCGGGTTGCTTCATCTGCTCTGGATACCACACTTTCACCATGAGCCCATCGCCATTTTCGTCATTAGGCAGCTACTTTCCCTGGTGCATGATGTGTACTTATGGTTGGAGGAACCTATTCCCATCACGGCAGATCTCATCCAAAAAATTTCTCGGCTTCCCTGTAAGGGAAAGGACCCCGTAATGATAGTAGAAAAAAGTGGCAATTTAGCTATTGCGGAAGCCATGAAGAAAAAATATAAGCTCGAGAAGAAAAATAAGGGTTACTCCATCAGCAATATCAAGGATAAAGGGGTGTGTGTAGCCTCCCAACTCCTGTCCGGTAAAGTAATGAGAAAATTTCGCGGCGATGAAGTACCAGCATCGGTAGTTGTATTAGACAAATAGTGTGCAGAAGCGGTCTAGTTCAACTGGGCTGTGTTCCTCTGCGAAGAAGTTTTGATCAACTACAAGGAGGCCCAGGAGCAGGGTAAGACCTTCCACTACGCGTGGTTGCTCTTTTCCATCTTTCTGGCAATGGGAGAATTATCGGAGGAAAATCAGTTCCCGAGCATTGAGCGTGACTTAACAGAGGCCGCGAAGTACGCTTCGCTCTGGGCTACCAAGGATGCGAAGCAGATTCACGATACAATGATTTTCTGGGTACTCATGGAGGTGAGCATCTAGATGTGGATTAATAGGAGGTTGCGCCTGTCACCCACTCTGCACAATAGTCTGGAGAGTTTTGCAGACTTCAAGGCAGACATGCACAAGATTTACATCAGGGCATGAAAGGATCCGGTGCAGCAGTGGACAAAGCTCCCATTTGTAGCCACTGACAACGTGATCTTTACACTGTTAGAAACATGGCCTCCAAAGTGGCATGCCCTGGATTTGGCGGAGTTGGAGAAGAAAGCAACACATCAACTGGATGAGAAAAGGCACAACAAAAAAGTGGTAGCAAAGGTTAGGGAAGCCCACGAAGCGACACAGGCAGCCGTAAAGCAAAAGAAGGCCGCTGAAGTAGCAACAATAGCGCAGATAGTAGAGACCGCAACAACACAGGCAAAAGAGGGCTAGGAAGTGTTTGCAGGAAAGGAGGCAGAGGACACAGACCTTATAGAAGAGGGCATAGACCCAGGAACCACTTCGACCCAACTCAAATGGTCATGCGTCCCAGAGAGATCGGGTCCACAGAAAAAGCTCAAGGCCTCGAAGCTAGCCATCGACCCAATCACATTAACTGAAGGAGACCTCTACGACATCAGTGATATGGCTCGCGTTGTCACCAAGGAAGCGCTCCATGAAGTTATGACAGAGTAGTAGACTGTGTTGGGGGCTCTAAGGACGAAACTACAGGAACTACAAGTGTGGCCCCCGCAGGAATATACCTTGTCCACCTACGTCACATTAGGTACATCAGCAGCAAAACATATGTTATGCGTGAGGATGGCCAATACCAAAGTGTTATCGGACGGAGCGCTAGCAGTAGCAAATGAGATTAACAGAGCTATGGTTGGCAGGATAAAAGTACTTGGCCTCAATTTGGCTGCCCTTCCATGAGAAACATTGTACCAACTACAGGATGGAATAAAAATAAAACTCCACGCTAGGGAGGGCCACGTGATACAGGTTCTGAGGGAGCAAAAGATAAACATCAAATAGCTTAGCCTGCAGCATGATGAACTGGTATCACAAACTGAGTGGTTGGAACAGGTCGTAGACGACGGTTGCAAATGCATCCTGAAGCTGGACATCCCAGTAGATCTACCAGCAGCAGAGTGGATCCACAGGTTGGCGACTGGCATCCGTGAAGCCAGAGAAAAAACGACAAAGATTCAATTGGAGCTGAATCTTCAAATTTCCAAGCTTCAGTTGAAGGCGAAACCTTCCACTCCCCCAGAAGTCAAAGAACAATGTGCTAGCGCCATCCAAATAGGGTTGGAATAAATTGGATGTGCAATACAAGACTGTATCGGTATGTTGGAACAATCATTTGCGGTCCTCACATCTTTGCAGGAGGACCCCAACATACAGTGCCTAGAAACAGAGGCATGCGAACTTCAGGAGTAGTACGACAATGTCTAAGGAACTGTGAAGATAGTAGTCCTCATTCAACGACTTGTGAAGATGTAGCAAGCTAAGGCACTCAAGGAGCAGGTGGATGAAGTGCGACAGAAAGAGGCAGTTCTCAAAGCACGTGCCCAGCCATGGATTGACGAGGCCTTCACCATCATGATAGATATCAAAAGCAAGCTCACACATATGAAGGTGATATATGCACTAAGGCAGGGATTTGATCCTAACAAAGAGGCTTCAGAAGATCACATGAAGCAGGTCCAGCAAACCGCAGAGCAATGTGCTGCAGACCTCCAAGCAGCACAGGGCCAGCTAGAGGGACTTCGCACCAAGATCACTGCGTCGACAGAGTGACTCGAGGGCGAGTCACGATGTTTGTGTTGGGGGCTTGTTGAGCATGGAATCCCCTCACAGCATGTTTTGGGGATCAAAGCCCAAGTTTTGGTCAAATATGTTGTAAGACTCTGCAAATTGTAGGCGCGGAGCGCAAAATGTATGTTGAGTCATAGGGTTGTCCACCCTAAGTTTTGTAATGTAATGTTGGCCTACCCATGGTCCGCAGACCGTGGGATTTTATAAATAGAGTGAGGCTCTAAGTTGTAAAGGAAAACAAGAGATAGAGAAGAATGAATGATCTAGTAGAGCATAGAGAGGAAGTCTAAGTGTCCTTGGTCATAGTAGTAGGAAGAGGCTCTGCAGCTGCGTGTGTAGAGGCCTAATAGAGTCCGCAACTGAGTGCACGGACCCCTGAAGCTGAGTGCGCAGGGCAGAGTTGAGTCTGTAACCCAAGAAGAAGAATAATAAAGAGAAGTTTGATTCCAAATACTGTGTATCTGCTTTTATATTACTTTCTATGCATTTATACTGCTTTGTTTATCATGCGCACTTATATGAATGATGAACACTGTTAAGTATAATTGGGCTCATACAAAGAAGTTAAGTAATCAGATAATATCAGGTTAATAGCAAGGAACTTGGATAATAACACGGATCATGCCTCAAGCAGGGTTGCGTGAAGGCAGCATTATAGGCTGCGAGATACTGATAGGTGCGCATAGCGACGTGCGCGCAAGGCAAATTTGCAGACCACTAAAAACCATCAACCATCTCTAGGGTGTGAAAACTTGGTTCTATCACCCTCCCATACTACTTTAGGTGAGACCTCAGTCTGTGCTCTGCAGACTATTGCCAAAAGGGCCAGTAATGCCGGGATTTGTTTGGCTAAATCATCTCTGAACTTGGGTCAAGCCCATACAAGCCAACAGTGAAACTTACCCACATCATGGATCCATATTTTGTCAGAAGATTTTCATTGAATTAAAAATTTCTACCAAATAATAAAATATATTAAAATCAATAATGAGGCACAAAAGTCAACATCGAGGCAAAAGGCGGTTTGCACTAGGGGCCATTTACATGGAAGCTGTTCTTGATGGCTCATGAGAGGCTAACATGTACATGAGGAAATGAACCCTGGTGTGAGAATATCACCTCCACTGCTTTACCAAAGCTCCCATTAAGAGTATTAAATTTTTTTATTGAAGGAAATAATCGGTAACAAATTTATAAAAAAAATGAGATATAATTTGTTCCTCGAAAGTGTCATAGCAAATGGAAATTTTCTCTGGTATAGACTGTATCCACTGATTCCACCAATCATAGTTGAATCCCTCCAATTTAAGTACTGGAAAATTAGAAATGTCTTCTTAATTCATTGGTTTCATTAATATGTCTCTAACTTGTGAATCCAGGTTCTTGCATGGATTTTTCTTTTGCCATCAAAAACTAGAATTCCTAATTTGTTGATGTAAGGCTTGTTGAAGATATTGTACTCAAATCACTCCATTGTCTATAAACTTCCTTAGAGATTGTATAACTCTTTAAAGGAGACCTCCCCTTGAAACTATACTGGGTTAAGCTTGTGGCCTTTCCAAGAATCCATCGTTCAAATCTCTAGCACTTCAAATTTTGGATTATATTTGACATCTTCATTGAGAATATGTGGTCACAAGAACTCACCTATAAATGCACCTATTATTGACACATTCACATCAAAATTATTGCTCAACAAACAAGCAATAAAAAAACTACTCATGGATCCTTGGCCATTTCCTGAAGAGGCAAGTAGAGAATACCTTGATAGATCAAACATTGGGAGCATATTTTTACATGAGGTTTCAACAGACCTTGACAAGAAATAGGGTCTAGGGCTTTACTGTTAAGAGTTTTTCATTAATTTTTTTTTTTTCAATGATCAATGGTAGAAAAAGCACTGGAAGTTTAAGGATATATTTCATAGGCTTAAGATCTATTTCCTTCACTCGCACATCTTCTTCCATGTCATATCGTTCCACTAGTGATTGGGGATCCAAAGCTTATAATTGCTTTGACCCTAAATTTCCATTTAGCAACAATTTTATGAGCCTTTTTTTCGTCTCTGAGGAGACCTCATTTGGTGAAAAAAAAGAGGAAGGGACTCCAAGAGAGAAACATAAGCATGTCTCTGTGCATCATTTTTAGTAGTCTATTTACCGTCCAGATAAAAGCCCTTTAGGGTCTATAGAACCAGCTTGGTCGGGTCCACAACACATCTCAGATCTTCGAAGCACTACTTCATGCACTTCTCCAAGTTGTTGAAGTGGTCTTTGAGCTCCTTGCACTGGACACTGAAGTTTACCAGGGCCAAAGATTGGGAATGCAGCTCTAGGAATGCCTTATCGAGCTGCTCCTTCTTAGATGGCACCTCATCCATGGCTGCCAAGATCGAACTTGCTAGCGGCTAGTAAAATTGCAGTATGGAGCTCGGCACGTGAAACCCTGATGCAGATGGGCACATGAAACCCTGATGCATCTCAACAAATGAAACCCTGATGCCAAAGAAAGTCATGATGCAGCTCGACAGATGAAATTGTGGCTGTGAAGCTCCATGGACCAGATGAAGGTTGCAAATGAAAACAGCGAGCCAAAGCCCTCGTTGGTGTGTGGAAACTGGAAATGAAGGCTTTGGGAGGAAACCAGAAAATTGCTGACTTCTAAGTGGATACTTTTTTTGTGGCATGGTCAACACTTGTGCTTGTTGGGATTCCTGTCCAGCGTTGGATGGAGCCGTGTACAGGCCTAGGGTGGAGAAGGATGGACGGGGAGATATTTTGTGTGGTGCACAGCTGCGTTGGCAAGAAGGTTTCTAGAACAATAAAATATATATTTTATTGTGTTATGATATATTTTTAAAATTAAATGTTTTATGATTGTGTTTTTTAAATTAATGTTTTCTATTTATGTAAAAAAAATCAATGTTTATTTTTTATGTTCCATATTTAATGTAAAAATAAAAATAAAGGTTTGATTTCAGTCGTGTTTTTTTATTATATTCTTCAGTTTAAATTATTTATATTTCAATAAAATTTTAAATTATTTATTTCGAATGAAGCAAGGGTTTTAAGGTTCACACTCAGTGGCAAAATTGTTCTTTCAAACCCTACTATATGAATGTAGCTACTCTCCCTTCTAATCTAAGTTGCATTATGATGTAGTGTAGTCCGCGTGGGTGGGCCATTTTCCCCATATTATTTTAGTAACCAGCATGAGTGAGCCCATGCCCATGGTAGATTCATTATTTGTGGAAAAGTGGTATCCATATCCTAGTGAGCACTCAATAGATTTGATGAACACATACATACCACACCTATTGCAGAAGCTAGGACTTAATGGAGCAACCTTTCTCCTCAAAGAACTAATACAGAACAACCATGAAAGACAGGAACCAAGAACATGAAAAGGTAAGAGCTTTGTGGATTTTAACCATAAATCATGAACCAAGCACGAGTTGTGGAAGGCCATAAGCTTTTTGACTTCCGGAGGAACAATGGAGAAGAAATATGACCATATTAACAACCACATTGTTATGTGAATATAGGAAGCCATGGAGGCTTTTACCTTTACCTTTTGTACATAGGAATCAATCATTCCATATGTATTTGGGCCAGTTCTAAAGAAAATCATGGAGATACACTTTCTATGTATGGCTTTGCACTATGTAGTTTTTGACCTAAATTTATGGCATAGATCTGGGGTAGTGTATCTCCTAGTTTTCCCTTGGTTGTAAGAGTGAGCACTTAACTACTTAACGGAACCAAAAAATTTCCTCCACTAGACTCAGACCTTGCCATAGTAGCTAGATTTTACAAAACTATCCCTAAGTGCACAACTTGAATTTTGAAGTAATTTCACTATGTTCATTTGTTTATTGGACCACATATTCAAAACTTTACCTGTTCAAGAGGGGTATGTGATCTCTTAGGTACCCACCCATTCCCCAAGACCTCTTGTGGCCTGGTATTGGTCAATACCTCTTCCATATGAGTTTCTACAAACACTGATAAGAGTTTCGCTACCACAACGCTTCATCCAGAGTCTAACCCACTAGACATAGTATCCATGTCCTCCCCATGTTACATTTGGTTGGGACAGAAAGATCCCCAAAACTTTCTTAGTGCTTGGGATCTCCTGCATGAGTAGGTTTTCCATAGTGAGTGTCCAGGAAGGCCTAAGTTTCAACATTTCTCATAAGGGAACACCGGGAGGAGGTTCCAAATCACCAATACGTATGATAAGTTGCCAAGACCCCCTCCTCCCATACTACTAGTAGGCCATTTTTTAACACCTTGATCCTAGTTAGCTAATACAAATTAGTTCAGTTGGGTTAGTCGATGTAACACTCTCCAGGGTAAATGTGCATATAAAAAACATAATAGGAACATAAATACAATAAACATATAAGCCATAAAAATTCATATATGCATCAATACATTTGCACATGAAAATCAGGGGAATGAATTTTTCATTAATAAATGCAATGAACCAACTAGTGATGGGAATACCGTGTTCCACCTGTGCATAGATTGGCTGAGCCAAGTCTCTCTTCATCCAATCACCCCCATTCCATATTCCAAACATGAATGTGGGACTCATAGAACACATCAGAAACACCAATCAATGTGGATGCCACCAAAGTTATCCGCGTACATCATGAGGAATTTGAGTGCCTCCTAGTATCTCAGCCTTTATTTTGCATCTGTAGTCTAATCTATGGATCACTAGGCTATACACTAAGACATACTCTCCAGGATTTACTGTGCATTCCATCCCAAAATCACTAGGCCCAAAGGAGAGAAAATCCACCTCTTGGCTTTATCGTATATGCCACCATTCATCGACAAGGATTCCTAGGCCCATTGAGGCACAAAATCTATCTTTACCGCTACCCAAAGTCCGTTTTAGGGGTTACTAGGCCAGTTCCTTCATGCATTCTTAGTCCAGTTCATGGACCACTACCACCATGTGTTTTTCAATTCAGAGATCCACCCCACTCAACTTTGAATCCAATCCGGCCATACCCCACAAACCGCATGAGAGAACCCATCTCATCAAAGCTATTAGGAAATGGTAAGTCTAGGCTAAAAATACTATCACACCTAGCAAGACCCATGCCATGGTAGAAAAGAAACACATGCAATCCCATGCATGCAAAATCTAGCAAGGAAAATACACATGCAATTTGATACCTGCAATGAATCCTGTTGTAGCTTGTTGATCCTGCCTTTCCCTACCTGATCTTTTCTTCCTCTTGCATTCTTTTCCATTCTTGCTCCAATGCCAAAGTAATCCAAAAAATCTATAAGTGCCCAAGAGTATGAGAGAGAGAGAATAATGAGAGAGCTCCAAAGCTAACTCACAAAAGGTTACATTGACGAAGCTTGAGTCAAGATCCTCCCAACTGATCCTCAAAAGCCTTTTTATTAATGAGGCCTCTATTTTCTTCATTTTCCATTATTTTCCTTAAATTTCATCCTCACATGCAACCTGTGACCTTTCACCTTCCTTTTCTCCTCATTTCCATTATTTTCGTAAATAAATGCAGCAAAATATATACCTTTTTTCCTCTTTAATGCCTTAGCCATTTCCCTTGCCAATTTCCTTAGCCATAAACAACTAAATGAACACCCCCTAGGATGTCTTGTCCACCATTCAGCTTAGAATATGCGTACCATCATCCGTGGTATTTATATATTTTTACATGGAATTTTCACCAAGGTTGTTACAGAATCCTCCCCCTTAGGGGAAAACTGTCCTTGGTGTTCAATGACACCTATAACTAACATGACTGCTAAAATAAAAACATACTACCCATGGAGCTTTATAACACATCTCGTTGCAGTATTTACAATAAATGACCCTCTCAAAAGCAAAACATCATGACAACATGACCATATAAAAACCATATCGAATATTGGAGCTTTATAACACATCTCATTACAATATTTACAATGATATACACATATACACATTTTCTTAACCATCAAATAAAGAATACGATTCCCATATCAATCACAAAGGAATCGAGACGCTCACACCTCCACCCTCAAAGTAATACCAGGATTCACCTCATTCCGAGGAATTCCAGAATCCACTCCAAAGTCAAATCTATATCCAATGTCCAGCGCTATAATCCTGCTCCACTTGTCCTTTCAGTGAAAAATTACCGACTCATTGTTCCAAGGCGTACTCCCAATGTGCATTTGATTCCATCTGGTAATGATAATGACAAAAAAAATGCATTCGTGACCTTCTCTTCTCTACTACACAGTTCCTTGGGAATCTGGTCACCCCTTCCATGTAGTCACTCACCTTCCAAGTTTTGCTGGTACCCCCATCTTGGGTAGTCCATCCCTTGGCAAGGTTTCCTCGCATCGGAAGATACAAAAAAAAATGCATATGCCTACCTCAACACTTCATACCGGTCATAGCATGCTCATGGAAATCAATGGACACTATTGGGTACCAGTGTCCCACAATGACCCTACTTGTGAAGTGCTTTACCAACATACTGCTACCTATTTCAATTCCTTTGCTGCTACTGCTAATTCTTGCAGTCGATTTCAGCCACTCAACCAGGCATGTTCATGAATTCCTGTACCAAGCACATAACTTCCATTAGACTTAAAATAAATTGAAATAAATTCACATCATACCTCATTGGTATCTCGCTAGTAAGGTATATTTGCAATCTTGTTCACTTCCTGTCACAACAAGTCAAACTAGCATATTTGACCAAATCAACATGTATAGAGATATCACATTAGGTTAGCTCAAAACGTAGCCATCAAAATCATAAATTATATGTAACCATCATAAACCAAAATCATAAATCACATATAATCATCATATACTAGAATCATAAATCACATGCATAATAAAACTAAAATACAATACCGATACTTGTCCTTCATTGATCCTTACTTCTGCCTTTGTCTTTATCCTGTACACACTCTGGATAAGTTGCCACACCTGAAAATCTCCTAGTGCCTTCTCCTCAACCATGTGCATAGACACATAGTGTGCATCACACACATACTACCACACTGCATACCACACCATGCAATACATGCATCTACATCTGACATACAACACATACACCTACACCCAGTTTATACAATACAATGCATCCATCTATACCCAATGTGAAATACCACCCAATACATGTACCGACACAGAGTACCACACAACGAGTACACATGCCGCAATAACATGAATGCATGATGCAGATACATAATACCACATGCCCCCAACACAACATGTATGACATGCACACAATACCACACGTGCACCAATACCATATGTACAACATATACACAGTACCACCTGTACACTAGACTACTTGTACAACATGTGCAAAAAATCACATGTACCCTATACCACTATACAATGTCTACACAATACCACATGTACACAGTACCAAACGCACGATGTGTATGCGACACCATATGTACATAGCATGACATGTATGACATGTACACAACACCACATGCTCATAGAACCTTATGTACAACATTCACATGATACCACATGATCACAATACCACTTGTAAATGCACACAACACCATATGTACATAGCACTGCATATCAAACATGTACATATCATCATCCCTACACAACACTGCATATCCAACATGCACAAAGCACCATATGCACACATGCCACATATACATCATGAAGATAATACAATATGTATACAACACCCCATATGAAATATTCACACAACCCTATTTGTGTGATCGTGTACATAACATTGCATAAATAACATGTACACATGCTATGTATACACAACACCACAAGTGCACACATCATAGATGCAACATGTACAACATATACAATGTATGCACAACAATAATACCACACATCCAAAACCACACTGTCCTTACCAAGAAACCTTGCTTTCGGTATCTCATCCATGCTTATCCTAGCATGTCGCAGACCACACTTCTTTAAATTTGCTGATGTATCCTTAAAAATTATCTGTCATAACATAAACATAGGCATAATACAAGTATACAATACCAAATCATATCCACATGATACTGACCTCGTATATTTGTCGTGACTACTCTTCCCAATTGATTCCTCGTAAGACCAGGAACCTCTTCATGTCGTTCTCCTGCATAAGCAATCATTCCTCCACAAGAATGATCTTTGATAACCCTATTAGACAATAACATAGATACATGGATACATACATACATATATAAACGTTAGCATAAAACAATCATGATCCTGTCAGACAATGACATACATACATACATGTATACATATATAAACTTCAACATAATCATGATCATAAAATAATTACTAGATAACATAAGGTCTAGGTTAAGAGAACTTCCTTATTTATACATAGGAATTGAGAGCAGCAGTTTCCAACATAGCCAAAGCATATGACACCTCTGGTCCATTTACTTTACCATTTTTGGTTACATTTCTTGTGTCTGCACTACTATTGTCCATTTACCACAATGGACCCAACTAGTCCAACCAACTTTCATAGTCTTACCTTCTGTTGCGCTTACTCATGCACAAATATTCATCTGGGTCTTATATCATCGGTTGGTTGCCACACATCTCTCTCGATTTCCATCAAATTTCCTCTTTCACAATGAATTCCCAAGACTCAAAACATAAAAGGAAAGACAAGAAACAAACAATAAGAAGACCATAAAAACCAATAACAACATGACTCCGCAAACAAAGTGGTATGGCCATACACTAGACATAAACAAAGCCACAAATCAAGATCAGAAATTGATAAAAGACCAAAAGCACAAGACTAACAACAAACACCATGACTCAATCCCCAAGGTTCCAAGGGAATGCTCAACCTGAGCCTTCTTCAAGATTTCATGGCAACCTCTCTTGCCATGCAACTCCCTGCATCATGCTTTCATTAAAACATAACTGTTAGTTCATAAATAAACATAACACTACACCATTTACCTCATCTTGTTTTGCCAAGCATGTTGCTTGCAAATGAACACATCCACACCATCTCTTAAGGGACTCCATCCTTTAACAGATCGACCTATTACTAAAGATTAGCTAATATACCTGTCAAGTACATGTTCATGAATATAACACATATACACATAATGTTAGAAAAAATCAAGGTTAATAAGACTTCCTGTGTGCAAAGCACTCATTCGTTCGAAATTAGGGTTTCCAAACATAGCCAAAGGAATTCTTGCCTAATTCCTTTCTTTTACCTTTTTACCTTGTTGGAATTGAGGCTTACTATGTGTTGTCACACCACCCAACTATTAGTTATATAGACACATAAACTATTACCTTATCATGCTAATACCAAGAATGCTACCCTACAACTTCTCACACATGTCAACTACATGTTTAAAATTTCAAGACAATCATATCTATTAATTTGAAATCAATTGTTACCAAGACTAACAATCATGTCATAATCCATAATCAACTCATAGTAATCAATCATAATACTACAACTATCACCTACTATACTCAAGTACATATCAAGTGTCTCAACACATATATTTTAGTAAAATCATCTTAAAACAATATCATTTGAACACATACTCACATTAAGCAATTCATAAATCATTCAACCACTTGCAAACATACCATGTTAAATAAATCAACTAGGCGCCAAACACTCAAACACCAAATAGATGTCATGATCAAACAACCAAGCACCAAATATACGACATAAGAAAACTCATACCTTGATGTATATTAGGGGAGGCTATCTTGCCTACAAAATAAATCTAGGTTAGCATGATACAAGTTCAGAACATATCAACTCAAACATAAATCATGATATCCCTAACAGTAACTAACTAACATGTTCTCGTCATGAGCTCATAACAATTTTTCATTCATGCATAACAATCACATATGTATGATCAATCTAGATTAGTACAACACCATATCACAAATATGTCGGCTCATACCTAAATATTGCAACCATAACCATCTGCATAGGCCAAACCAGGTTAGCACAATACATATAACATCAAGATCTTCAATGCAATGAACATAACCATCATGCATATGACCAATCCAAATTACAACATCAAGATCTCAATGAAGTAACCCTAATCATCAAGTTAATAGCATATAACAATAATAATCTATATATCACGCTCATCAACAACATATAACCTAATCATCAGGTTACCTAATATAAAACAAAAATATAAATGCATACAACTACATGTTACTATCATTCTTGACTATCTTACTCGTGTTCATATAACTAAACTTATCAACTAACATCTATCATGAATGTAATCATAACATCAAAATGCATGTACATAACTTAATGTATATAAACCTAATGCATATAACAATCCTTAACCTACACACCTGTTGTAGTGTTGTTTTAATCAATCCTAATTGACCAATACTACAACCATTTAATTGTCAACCCAGGGTAGGTCTTGCTATTTCGATAGAGTTTGCACCATCTGTGCCGATACATTACAACCAAGAATGAAAATAGAAAATAGTAAAGAATGTCGTTGAATCTATTACAGAAATTCAATCATTCATGTAGAAATTAAAACACTCTACAGAAATGAAATCACACTTCACGATTACTAGAGCAAGGGTGCACCACACACTAAACTAATAACTACACCAGCTAGTCAACTACCATATTGATTAATCAAATCAGTGTAACAGCATAACATAATTATGGAATTGAAGCAGATATATTCTAAAATTTATACAGAAACAACAGAAAACCATACAAACAATAAAAGAAACAATAATATATAGCTACTTCTACCGTTGCAATCCCTGCTAAAGAGGAGGGCCCTTCCTCCTTAGCAGGGGTGCAGGAATGAACACAAGATTAGTTAAAGAATCAAATGAGAAACAATAACAACATCACCACAATGTCTTCGATATTAAAAATAATTAAAAGTTATAATATCAAAATGAAAGTGCTCTCTATGCTGTCCCCGTACATGAGATATTAAGTTTCTCTTATAGTTATTACATACCCAAAATCAAAAATAGATAAGTCATGAGAATCTCACAATTCTCATGCTGATCATAAAGTAGAAATTGTTATAACCTATTCCTAAATAAAAATTCTATTCAAATAAACTGGTTAAGAAGACAAATTCTTGGATCTGTTACTTTCTATATAAACAATCCATAACTTTCGATAACTGTTGCGTGGAATAGTGCCCACGACTTTGCCATCTACGGTGCAACAGCATCCTGCGGTCAAACAATGGTTTGGGATGTATCAACAATCATTGGGTAATAACATCCTTGTAATGAAACCCAAGGTGTAACAACAGTCACCTTTGATAGCACGTGGTGTAACAAAAACACCTGTAACAACATATAAAGTGTAACAACAATCTGTAACAACAATTTTTCCCACCCTGCTCTGAGACCGATCAGCGCAGCTTGTTCACTCCATAACCTCGTTCTCCCAAGAAAAACTTGGAAAATAGGAGAGTATCCAAAAGAATTATCCAATGCTTACCTGAGTTAGCCACAAAAAGGAATATTGCATTGTTATATTTAGCAAAAATGGAAAAATAACATGACGGTGAAATAGGTTGTTTATAAGAAGAAAAAGGCGATTAACATGTGAAGTTTCATTGGCCTGGAAGGAAAGAGGATCAAAAATGGGGAAAGAAAGTGTAGGAAATAGGTATAAAAATCACACCCAACATCTCCCCCCAACTGAAGCAATTTCATGTCCCCATGTAGAACCCCAACTTCTCTTGCTATACCTCTGATGCAATATAGGCACGAACAGTGTCTTCACAAGGAGCCCTGTACCCCTGAGTAGCCATCATCTGTCATGGCCAAGATTCTTCTTCATAGTCACACAAGTGGTAATCTGACTGGTATTCTTCCACCGGTAACCAAACCAGTAGAAATTTGAATCTACAACCGATCCAGAATGCTCCCAATGTCTGCACCACTCGGGCATATTCGGGTACTCGTGTAACAGAAACCACGAAATTATTGTACTCAAAAGGATCTCCTTATTGTAATCCACCACTACAGGCCTCTTTGTGCTTAAGGCACCCTGTTAGTGCTAGAATTTTCATTTGTGCAGACAATTGAGCCAAATCCCCACAATCCTTTTTCTATAAGTGGTTAATTGTTCCCTGATTCCCAGGGTACTAAGGAAAAACTTAAACTCATGTCTCAGTTCATAAACCATTCCTAGTTCTTATCTGATCTGTAATGCTGACCTTTCCTCATTGGTCTTGGCTGATTTAATGGCCAGATGCCATTCGATTTGGTTCCTCATAAAATAAAGGAAGGTTGTTGGGGATGGGATCCCCCAAAGGATGGTTTTGGGGCTAAAAGCCCATGTTTTGGGTCAAATTTTGTAATAAAATTTGTAAATACTTCACATTTTGTGGTCGTGGAGTGTGAAGGTGTCATGAGTCATAAAGTGTTGTCCGCCCTTAGTTTTTTAAAGTAAAGTTGGTTGTAAAGGATTATATAAAAAAGGCTAAGCTCTAAGTAATTTAAGAGTAATGGTTTTGAGTCAGAGAGTCATAGCTCCAAAGTAAGAAGTCTAAGTTTTGAGTTGTAGCATAGGTAGAGGCTCTGTAGCTGAGTGCGCAGAGGCCTAGGGCAGAAGTCTACAGCTAAGTGCATGGACCCCTACAGCTGTGTGCACAGGGTGGATAGAGTCTGTAATCACTTAGAAGATATCAATAAAGAGAAGTATTCTGCAAATTCTGTGTCTTTGTTCATGTTAATGCATCTTGACATGTTATGTATGAATTTCATTTATAATGCTTATATGATGCGCAAATGTATGTAATTACATTGGTTAAGTGAACACAAGTAAGAACATCTATTTACGCGGTGCTAACTATGATTACTTGATAAGATAAGTAAGATTCTTAAGATAACTTGATAATCTGTGCAATACACTACCTTAGCAGCGTGAAAGTATCTGAATCGAAGGTTAGGGTTGCGCGAAGGCCGGTCATACCCTTTCGTGGAGGTATCGAAGGGAGGAATAAGGGTTTAGGAAGACAGAGCCTTAGAACTTAACGACCTATGTGAAAGAAGGAATAGAAGGAATAAATAGACATCATGACCATCACAGGGTGAGGAAACTTGGTTCTAGCATCCCCCCATATTGCTTCGGGTGAGACTTCGGTCCACACTCCACAGACTGATGTCGAAAGGGCCAGTAGTGTAGAGATTTGTTTGGCTAACTAACACTGAAACTAGGTTAGGCCCCCTGAAGCCAACAAATGGTTCCTTTGCTGGGACCAGAATTTGCATAAGAGATGTGTGATGTCGTATCACTGGAATCCAACTAAGAAAGAGATTGGAGATTGGTTGGATAGGAAGATCCACGAATTTGTAACACAGGAGAACAGAAGTCTGCGACTGACAAAGGAACAGTGGCTGGACAGGTACCTATATACATAAATACACAAGATCTTTTTCTATTCCTTTCCGGTTGAGCTATACAAGTGGATCACGAAGTTAGCAGATAGCCAAGGAAGGTGGAAACTTGACAGTCCTATTATTTGGACCCCAGAGCTAGTATAGAAATTGGAAGCATCGGAGGATAAGATCACCCACGCTGTCGATCATTGGCTCAATTGCGTCATAGGAGGATTTATAATTGAATTTGTAGTTGATACCTCAGTTAGCTACAGCAAGGCGGAGTGACACTTTTTCAAAGGTCTGCAAGGTAAGTACTTGAAATCTCTAAATACCTAGATTAAAATGTTATTGTGTGAAAAGTGGGTTATGTAGCTACCTTGATGTTCAGAGCTACGTGAAGTAGAAAAACTTACAGGAACAAAGGAAAAAAGGGTCCTGAATATAGTCCATAAATTTCACCTCCATGAGGTGATGAAGAGGGAGTAGCATAGGCTTCTCTACGAAGTGCTATTCAGTTGATAAGACAAGGATTCCTGTGACTGCCACCTCCACCCACACCACCTCCAACTTCACCACCATCACCAGCGACTTCACCCATACCACCTCCACCTCCACCACAGTTTAGTAAGGCAAATTCCATGAAGCTGTCTTTGTTCCAAGGCTTGGGAAATGAGGACTCGGACCAATTCTGGTTTGTCATGAAAGCCATATGGGAAGCTCAGGGTGTTATAGATGATGACATGAAGAAGGTGACATTATTAGTGCTCTGCAGGATTGCACGCTAACTTGGTATATCAAGTACTCTAATGATGACCCGAATGATGGAGTAGCAGACATCCAGACATCACTGAATAGAGAATTCAGTAGGCCTAAATCTAAGGCACAATCGATTGTGGGGTTCAAGGAAATCACGATGCAACCAGGTGAGACACCTTGGGAACTAGATCAGAGGCTAAAGTGTAAAATCTATGAAGCTAATATGAACTTGACAGATGGGAAACATCGTGAATGGTTTGTGGCTTCTTTTCTACCACACTTGAGGGTTGCGCTGTCACAACAGAAGATAACAACTCAGGTAGAAGCCTTGGAGATTGCAATGAGACTGCATGAAACACCAATGCAAGATCCAAATATGGGGGTTCAGTAGATCCATGCGCAGTTGAAAAATATTTGCCTTGAGATGCAAAGTTTGAAGCATGACAGAACAGTTCAACCAGAGGTGCGCGAAGAGGTATCGTGTTTGAAATGAAAGGGTCAGGGGCATGACAAAGAACATTGCCCAGTCTTTGCGAACTACCTGGCAGGAGGAGAACTAGTGCCTTTGAGGCTAGATGCTCAGGCAGGACCAAGTGTAGGGCCTGCATTGTGCTACGCTATATGTCATGTAGTAGGAAAGCATGCTACGGATAACTATCATTTGCTGTAGAAGTTTGTACATACACCACAACAACTGTTCTGCAACTTCTATAGATTGGTAGGGCATGATGAGTGCAACTACAAAAGCTATCAGTTGATGATGGATAGAACACTTGCCTAAAGGGTACAGGCAGAAACGCGACCCCTTGACCAAATCATAGGGATGGTGCAGATAGGATTTCAGGGGTGCAAATGAGGATGAGGTAGAGCAGGACCCGACAGAGGACAGGGGTAGCTAATTTGCTACAATTGTGGAGGACTAGAACACTATGCTCATGATTGCACTAACCCAACATGTCCGTCATGTAATTATTTCACTCTGTTTGATCATGAAATGGAAGATTGTCCTACGCTGATAGCAACGATACATGACAAAGGGGCACTACCACCTCAGTCTACTTAGAACTTGCAAATGATGAGGTCTGAGCTGCACAAAGATGATCCAAACGTGAATATAGTGCTCTGAAGCGGAATCACAACAGGAGATGACAAGGGGAAACAACTTGAAGATAGTACATGGGTTTGCAAAGCTCTGGCAAAGGAGGCTGAGTTCAATTTGGAGCGCGCACGTGAAACATTCATGGAAGCAAAGAAGAGCTTCGTTGAGGCCTCCACCTCAGGAAGCAAGGATAAGCCTGATTAGGAGATGGACCCCTCTATGCTTACAACCTTCCTAGAGACCTGCATGAAGTTACTGCGTGATAACAAGGTTGTGAAAGGGTTACATGAGCTTATAAATAGATGTGCTGGAAACACCCTAGGTGAGCCGTGCGTAGTACGAAAGATTGGTAAGAATAAAACAAGGACGGGACGTGAGATGAGGCCGACCGTGCAGATAGGAGAATACAAAATGGATCATGTTATTTTGGACCTGGGGTCAGACGCAAATGTCCTACCAAAGTAGACTTAGGAGCGGATGGGGAGACCCACGCTACAGTGGTCTTTGATTCAGCTAAGGATGGTGAATCAGTAGAAGATCATCCCCATGGGGCAGTTGCAAGGGGTGACTATAGATATTGAAGGTGAAAGTGTGCTGGCTGACTTTGAGGTAATAGACATTGTGGATGACAACAACCCCTATCCTGCGCTCCTAGGAATTGATTGGGCTACTGATATGAACAGAGTAATCAACCTGAAGAAGCAAAAGATGATTTTGAAAAGAAATCTCCCTGCGTAATAGTACTCCTAGATCCTGATGAAGGATCGCGTTATACTAAACCAATCCGCGATTATGAGAGCGATGACGATCTATACTGTATCTATAAGACAACAGTGTGGGACCAATATTGGGTGAATCCAACAACAAATGGATGAATTAAATGGGATCACAAGAGTTCCTGCACCTCGGACTCTGATGAAGAATTAGAGCACTGGCAGAATCGGTTACATGAAGTAACTACACTGAGCTGTAACATGATGACCCAGTCACTGTGTTGTGTGTCGTTGGAGGTAAGAAATCTACCTACTTATGATGACCTGAATGATGTAGATATCATTTTGGATGTATTTGAGAGGGAGGTACCAGAAATGCAGCGCTTCCATGTGTTGGACTGGGATCTACGCGCTACGCCCACAAGATGATGGGGTACGCATAAAGGAAGCTTTGATGATTGGTGCGAATGTAGGAGGATGATGAGAACACACTTTGGGAAGCTGAATGTTTGAATGATAGAAAAATATGATGGGTGGGATGATCCGTGTGCGCACTTAGCCAAATGGGCTCAGGCTTATGGAGAGAAGCCCTAACCTGAATGGGTGCACTTGTTTTGTCACACCCTGGATGTCGTCCCGATGAATTGGTACGTAGAAACAGAGCTCTGCCATGGTATTGGTGAATGGGATATTCTACGCGAAGGATTCATATTGACATTCAGTTTTGAGGATGGGTTTGACTGTATTGATGAGGCACTAGAAGAAGTGAAAACAATAATATTTAGGATACTGCAGGATGCTTTGGACCTAATTCAGCCTGAGTGGGCTACTCAGCTGTGTCACGTGCTAGAATGATATAACATAACCGCTAAAGAAGAGGATGAGGATCCATGAAAGGTTAACATCCCTGAAATGGAAGGTCACTGCGATGTTGAAGGACTGCAGATTGAGAATCCTGACATAGCCACGCCGCTAAAAATGCAACAAGTAAACATTGGTACGAAGGTATAGCCCAAATTTGTGAAGGTTGGAGATTACTGGGATGATGTGATGGTGGATAAGGTCACTGAATTTCTCCGCAAATACCAGGATTTATTCCCTACCAAGTTACGGATCTAAAAGGGATAATCGGGCACCTAGGTGTTATGAAGATCACGTTGAAGCCCGATGCGAAGCCAGCTAAGTAAAGACCTTACTATCTCAATCCGAAGTATAAGAAGAAGGTCCGCTTAGAGCTAGACAAGATACTTGCGGCAGGCATCATTGAGCCTATGGAAGAATCTAACTGGGAAGCCTAATGGTGGCACAGGAGAAGAAGTATAAGGATGAAATAAGGATATGCGTTGATCTTAGAAAGCTGAATGACACTTGCGTACATGATCCTTTTCCAACTCCATTCATTGATGAAGTGTTGGACAATGTAGGTGGCCAGGAATCATATTCCTTCACTGATGGGTTCTATGGGTACCACCAGATCAAAATCACATCAGAGGATAGGAGAAAGACAACCTTCGTGACGGAGTGGGGTTGTTTTCAGTAAATTGTCATGCCTTTTAGATTGAAGAATGCACTTGCGATGTTCTCATCCGTAGTCATCACGACGTTCAAGGAATTTATTCATAAGTTCCTGGAAGTATACTTTGATGCTAGACTATGTTTGGGCTGGTGAAGCACCATGTCACCAGCTTGCGCCTGATGCTAGATACCTGTCGAAGATACCAGATCACGCTCAATCTAAAGAAGTGCCTATTTTGTGTTTCTTTTGGGACCCTGCTGCGTCATGTGGTTTGTAGGCAGGGACTAATGGTAGATCCCATGAAGATTGCGGTGATACTAAATTTGGAAGCGCCGAGGAGTATGAAACAACTAATCGCTACCATTGGACATACATGATATTATAGAAAGTTCATCAAAGGTTATGCCTAGATCACCGCGCCTATGGAGAATTTTTTGAAGAAGGATGTCACATTCTGCTGGAACGAGGACTGTAAGAATAGCTTGGATATATTGAAAGAAAATATGGTCATTGCGCTGATTTTAGTCTTCCCACATTGGAAGAGGGAGTTTCATGTACGTGTTGATGCATCATGTATAGTGTTGCGAGCAGTATTGACACAGGCTAGTGGAGAAGACTTGGACCATCCTATAGCATTCACAAGAAGAAAGTTATCTAAGGCAGAAAAGAACTATTCCACCACTGAGCGCGAAGGGTTAGCCATGGTATATCACTCTAGAAGTTTAGACACTACTTGCTAGGAGGTCATTTTAAGATGTATACAAATCTCTCCACGTTGAAGTACCTGGTCAATAAGCCTGACTTGGGGGGCAGAATTTGCAGATGGTTGTTATTGTTCCAGAAATATGATTTTGAAGTTATTGTGAAGCTTGGATGACTGAACGCGGGACCAGACCATCTATTGCACATCGAGACAGGGGAAGAGCCCACAAATCTGGAGGAAGGATTACCTAATGCACAACTATTTGCAGTGCGCATTGCGGATGGTCATTTTGAGGATATAATACACTTCCTGATGACAAGAACTGCCCCGGAGGGATACACCATCCAGCAGAAAAAGGTGTTAGTGGTGCGCACAGTAGATTTTTCTGTCATTGCTGGGAATCTGTACAAAATGGTGTCTGATGAGATATTGTGACAATATGTACCCGATTTTGAAAGAATCAACATCCTCGTGGACACTCATGGGGGCAATATAGGAGGACATTATGCAAGGAGAGTGAATGCACAGAAGATTCTACGCGCGGGGTTGTGGTGGCCAACCCTCCATCAGGACTCAAAAGTGTATTGCAAGGCATGTGAAGTGTTTCAAATGACTGGAAAGCCATTGCGAACGGATTAGATGCCTTTGAATCCACAAATGATGTTGCAACCTTTTGATAAATGGGTGATAGATTTTGTGGGACCCATTCAGCCCCAAGGAAAGACAAGAGGAAGGTACATTATCACTGCAACGGAGTATTTGACTTGTTGGGCGGAGGCACAACCTATGAAGGATTGCATAGGCACGACTGCTACAAAGTTCCTCTTTGAGTATGTACTTACGTGATTTGGCTTTCCAAATATCTTGATTAGTGATCCCGGTACGCACTTTTTGAATGAGATGATCAGTGCACTAACAGAGGAATTTCAGGTATATCACCAGAAGAGAACGCCTTATCACTCGTAGGCTAACGGGATGGTGGAAGCATTCAGTAAAGTGTTGGAGAATGTGCTGACCAAGTTTTGCAATGCTCAACGAAGTGATTGGGACCTACGCATACCTACAGTACTATGGGCTTATCGAATGATGTGCAAGAAGTTGATTGGACAAACTCCCTTTAGGTTTGTCTATGATGTTGAAGCGGTAATGACTATGGAATATATTGTGCCTAGTCTACACATAGTGGCGCTCACGGGTATGATGGATCATGGAGCCCTAAAGGAAAGGCTCGCAAAGCTATATGAGCTGGAGGAAGAGAGATTTCTAGTTGGATTTCACCAATAGGTCCAAAAGAAGTGCGAAAAAGCATGGCATGATCGACACATTAAGCTGCGCACCTTTAAGGTAAATGACCTGCTTTTGTCATATGACAGTAAGTTTGATAAGTTTCCAGGGAAGTTTAGGATGCACTGGTTAGGGCCCTATTTCATTAAGGAGATTACCAACGGAGGGGTGGTACAGCTGGCCAAATTGAATGGAGATCTGCTCCTAGGAAAGGTGAATGGCAGTCGATTGAAGCCATACATCGGCGGTCTAGTCATGTGATTAAATGAAGGTAGCACAGTCTTAACACTCCAAGAAGCTGAAAGGAGGTGTGGGACTATAAAATACACTACCTAGGTTGGGGAGCTGCACGATTTGAGGACGATGCGAAGAAAGAAAGTGTCACAGGGTTCGCATCAGCGCGAAGGGGGTTGTGCTACCCAGGGAGAAATTGCATAGGTTGGCCGAAAAGTGACCTTTAAAGGCACTATTCATGATTTGATGGTAAAAATGCAGCCAAATGGAGTGGGCGACTGGAATTTAAGATGATATTTATGGCTCAGATCCTTGAAAATCTGCCACCAATCTGGCATTAATGAACCGAATTTGGGGGGAACAGTTGAATTTGAATTGAAAATGCTATATAAATTACAAGTGGTTGTCCAGCGAAAAACACTTGGCATTTTGATAATTGAGTTGTTAAGCTCTCATGCGCACATGAATCATGAGCACTACAAACTTCTGATAGCTCGTAATGTATTTGAGACATTGCCAAAGGAGACATAGGAGTTCTTGCAGAAAATCATGTCAACAGCCACTGAAGCCAGAGATACGGAAGCAGAGGAGTCGGTGCCGAAAGTTGAGATGGACATAGAAGTAGCTGCTCCAGAGGTTGCCGAGGTACTAGCTGAGGTCCCTAAATCACCGAGGACGCTGAGACCAAAGCCAACCCCCACCAAGGAGACCTAAAAGGATAAAAAGGTCAAGCAGCCTGCCATATTGGTGTGTGCATCGCCAAGGAGAAACCCACCTAAAACCACCACATAGGAGAAAGGCAAGGCCATAAATTTGGAGCCAGAGGAGGAAGACATTGAAGACATCCTGATGGATGATGAGGATGTGGTAATTGAAGTAGAGGAGGTTGAAGCCCAGGGTGTTGACCCTATCACTCGATTTCTTGAGTATGTCCGTCTGTGCAAGCCCAATAACAAGGTGTTGAAAGATATCAATGAAAGAAAGACCCCCTTGCAAACCCCTTTGCTGTTGGATGATATTTTTTTCAACGGACCACTCTTGGTGTGGGTGCCATTGTGAAAACTCAAGCATTGGGACTTGGCTGATCATGAGAAATTCCCACACCTGGCGATTGAGCAACTGATGCACCGCATCATTGATACAAATACCGAAATGACCGCATTGGAGATGTGGAGGTGGCTCAGAGGAGTAGATAAGGTAGGGTTGCCCAACCTACTTTGGGTGCTACACTACAACCACACCCCGGTGACAGTATTGGTCATAAAGCAGCTACTGTGCTTGGTGCATGATGGGTATCTGTGGCTGGAGGAGCCAATACCCATCACAGATAGATTGATTCACTGGATAACGCGATTTCCTTACATAGGAGAGAAGCCAGCCATGATATTTGGTGGAAAAGGTGGCGGGTAGGTCCTCACAAAGTCTATGAAGGAAAATTTTAAACTAGTGAAGAAGCCATGTGGATATGCTATATCCAGCATCTATGACCCTGTTGTTAAGGTAGCCATAGAGATCTTAGTAGGGAAGGTGATGAGGAAGTGTTGCGTCGATGATGTGCCGACGCCTGTTGTCACGCTAGCAGCCCAGTGCGCCGAAGGAGTCCAATTCAACTGGTTGGACGACCTTCGTAGTGAGTTCCTAGTGAACTGTCGTGAAGCACACAAGCTCAGCAATGTGTTCTACTATGCGTGGCTCTTGTTGTCAATTGTGCTGGTAGCGTGGGAGCTACCAAAGGACAGTAAGTTCCCTTTGATCGCACCAGACCTCCCAGAAGTAGCGAAGTACACTTTGCTATGGGTGGCCAAGGATGCGCATCGAGTCAAGGACAACAAGATATTTTGTATCTTGATGGAGATGAACATCCGCATGGCTATCAATCGCAAATTTTGATTGTCACCTACGGTCTACACCAACCTACAGGGTTACGCAGAATTTAAAGTAGACTTCCATCATGTATCCATCAGGATGCAGAAGGACCCTACACAGAAATGGTACGAGTTACCTTATTTGGCAACGGATGACGCCATTGATGCAGTACTTAATCAATGGCTGGAAGAATGGCGTTCTACAACAGACTTGGCGGTGGGAGGAAGCAAGTATGCCACACAGAAAAAGAAGGAGGCCAAGCTAAAACATGACTTAGCTGGCTAAAAAGAGAAATAAGGAGGTCGCTGATAAGGACCAAGTGGAGCACGAGGCCGTGCAACAGACAACAAAGCAAATAGGTGGGATAGAGCGAGGCTCTGACTAAGGCACACAGTCGTCTTCACCTGAGACATAGGCGGAGACAGATGAGAAGCACAATGCGGACCCATAGGAGACGTCCGCTTGCATTAAATGCTCAAGGGAGTCAGAGAAAGGAGGGTCAAGGAAGAAATAAAAGGCTACCAAGACATCACTGGACCCTATCACCCTAACAAAGGGTTATCTACATGACATTAGTGACACAGTGAGGGATGTCATCGTGGAGGCCCTAAAACAATTTGAGCAGCAACAACAGACAATCTTGGGGGCTATCCATACAGGTTTGCAGGAGCTACAGACCCGCTCATTGTAGGCTAGCATGATGTCTACCAGACTTGCCATCGACACTTCAGAAGCTACTTAGATGTTGCGTGTAAAGGCCTCCAGTGTGACAGTGCTGCCTGATGGAGCACTGACCATAGAGAATGAAGCTAATAGGCCCACTATCAGAATCCTAAAGGGAGTAGGGTTTAATCTGGTAGTGCTCCCATGTGAAGTGCTCCATCTCTTGCAGGATGGAGTGATTGCAGAGCTGAGGGCCTGTGAGCACCACACCCTCTAAGTGATCAGTGAACAACGGATCAAAAATGAGTAGATGGCACTACAGTGAGATTCTGCCATCGCCGCTGAGACCGAGGTGACAAATCAGAGCAAGCACATTATGTAGGTTGTCAAGTATGCATGCTGAATGGTCCCAGAGTTGGCCATTCTGGAGGAGGAGCCAGTCGAGGTGCACATCCGCAAGCTGTGCCACAAGGGTGCGCAACACTGGCACTGAGATGGCAAGGGTTTAGTTGGAGTTGAACTTGCAAATCATGGAATTATAGTTGAAGGCCCAACCTTCAACTTTTCTAGAAGTGAAGGAGAAGTGGGTGACCACTGTCATAGAAGCAGTAGCAGTGGTGGATAGTGTTGTAGCAGACTGCACACAACTTTTTGAGCGGTCGTTTGAGGTCTTAACAAGCTTGCAAGAGGACCCCAATGTACATGGACTAGAAACAAAAGCGCACGAGCTACAATAGTGCTATTATGAGGTTAAGGGAATAGTGCGAACCGTCGCACTAACATAAAGACTAACCAAGTTGTAGGAGGCCAAGAAGCTGAAAGAACAGGTGGAGGTAGCGCTGCATAAGGAAGCAGTGCTGAAGGCAAGACTGAAGCCCTAGCTAGATGAGGCTTACATGGTGACAGGTTCTATTGAATGCAAGCTTGTGACTCTGAAGCGACTCAACAAAAGCTCTAAGCCAACAGTTCAGGAGCAATGACTGAGCATATGGTCGAAGACGTGAAGCAGGCAGCTGCATAGTGCACAACTGAGGTTGCAGTCATACAAGTTGAGCTGGAAGGTCTTCACACTTGCCGAGTGACTAGAGGGTGAGTCATGATGTTTTTTTTGGGGGCTTGTTGGGAAAGCGATCACCCAAAGGATAGTTTTGGGGCTAAAAACCCATGTTTTGGGTCAAATTTTGTAATAAAATTTGTAAAGACTCCACATTTTGTGGTTGCGGAGCGCGAAGGCGTCACGAGTCATAAAGGGTTGTCCGCCCTTATCTTTTTAAAGTAAAGTTGGCTGTAAAAGATCTACCCATGGTCCACAGACCATGGGATTATATAAAAAGAGCTAAGCTCTCAGTAGTTTAAGAGTAATGGTTTTGAGTCAAAGAGTCATATCTCTGAAGTAAGAAGTCTAAGTTTTGGGTCATAGCATAGGTAGAGGCTCTATAGCTGAGTGTGCAAAGGCCTAGGGTGGAAGTCCACAGCTGAGTGCGCATACCCCTGCAATTGTGTGCACAGGGTGGATAAAGCCTGTAATCACTTGGAATATATCAATAAAGAGCAGTATTCTGCAAATTCTATGTCTTTGTTCCTATTAATGCATCTTGACATGTTATGTATGAATTTAATTTATAATGCCTATATGATGCACTAATGTATGTAATTACGTTCGTTAAGTGAACACAAGTAAGAACATCATTTCATGCGGTGCTAAGTGTGATTACTTGATAAAATAAGTAAGATTCTTAAGATAACTTGACAATCTATGCAATACGCTACCTTAGCAACACGAAAGTATCTGAATCGAAGGTTAGGGCTACGTGAAGGCCAACCGTACCCTTTCGTGGAGGTATCAAAGGGAGGAATAAGGGGTTAGGAAGATAAAGCCCTAGAACTTAACGACTTGCGCAAAAGTAGTAATAGAAGGAATAAATCGACATCACGACCATCTCAAGGTGCAGAAACTTGGTTCCAACACCCCCCCATACTGCTTCGGGTGAGACTTCGATCCGCGCTCTGTGGGCTGATGCCGAAAGGGCCAGTAGTGTAGGGATTTGTTTGGCTAACTAACGTTGAACCTGGGTCAGGCCCCCTCAAGCCAAAAAAGACCTGCAACTTCAAATCTCCCATATAGGAGAAGAAACTTGCGACCATCTTTATACTAACATATTCACACATTATGTTATGCAAAAACAACTCACAAAGTAAGGTTTGTTCATCAAAATCACAAGTAAAAATTTTTAGTATGGGTAGAAGAACCCAAATAAGGTCTATTTTCAAAGACTGCTTTTAACTGAAACAAATAATAATGTTCCCAGAGGAACACTGGATATGATGGGGAAGGCCGCCTGCATCCTAGCAGGTTCAAGGCAAGCTCACGAAGCTTCATCTTATCATTTGTTAGATCCAGAACCTACCGTTGTAACAACTGCAGTTGTTCATCCTTCTTCTTCATAGCTTCCTTATGTCTCTGCTCTTCCCATTCTCTCTCCCACTCTTCCTTTAACCATTTCTCCCTGAGTGAATCCATCATCTTTTTATGTTCCTTGAGTGAGATCATTCCCTCTTGTAGAGAGAGCGCCTGCTGCTTCCATTTCTATAACTCTGGTATCAACAAAATTCTTTCATAACACCATCCTTCATGAGGACTTGGTGTTATTCCATATGCACTAATAATTGAAGGTGTAACAGCCTCTCGAGGGTGAAACTGCTCCATTTTGGCTGTTGGTTCTTGTGTAACAGTAGTGTCATCAATGGATTTTTGTGTATAGTTTCTTTTTCTTTCTGATTAGCTTATGCTTCCACTGCTGGTTCTTGTGTAACAACAATGTCATCCACAGGTTCTTGTGTATCATTTTCCCCTTTGTGAGCTTCCGTTTCCACTATTGGCTCTTGTGTAACAACAGTGTGAACCACAGGTTCTTGGATATCATCTTCTTCTTTTTCCCCTCGGCTAGCTTTTGTTTCCACTGTTGGTTCTTGTGTAACAGTAATGTCAACCAAGGGTTCCTGTATATTAGCTACAAACTTACTTTATGTAGAATGCTTCGTCTGAGCTGCTAGTTCTTGTGTAACAACGGTGTCTTCAACAGGTTTTTGTGTGTTAGCTTTCCAAGACCCAATTTGTGTTTTCCTTGAAATGGTGTTCACTGCATAGACTCTATACCCCGCTGCCACTATATCCTTAGCTCAAGTCATGCATACAACACCCATAATGTTTTCCTCCCTAACCATATCTACAATCTCAACCAAAGTATCTAACCTCAGGGCCCTTTCCTCTACCTTATCCTCTGCTAACTTCTTCCTTATCTTTCTAAACTTTCAATTTTAAGAAGCAAGGATTGGGTCACATTCTTATCTGGTGAGGAAGGTTCCTCTGGCCAAGCCTGCTCTTCATCTTCCCACCTTGCTACCTCCTTGTTATTCTTAGACATGGATGGGGACTCTGGGTTCCTGCTAACCCTTATTGTCTATTTTTTCTTCTTATCACCAATTGGCTTGTCAACTGGTCTCTTTCCAACCCTTACTTTCAAGGGTTGGGGCTGCTCCTTGGTTTCTACTAGAGATTCCTTAGACATCCGAGTTTGCTTCCTATGGGTAGTCATAGCCTTCTTTCTCATGAATTAATCCTAGCTCTTGCCCTGGTGACTTAGGACATTTAGCACAACTAGCTTGATGAGGCCATGATTTGTGAGGCAAGTCTCTGGATGTGCAACTGTCTTCACGGCCGCAGCCATATGCCTGATATTTTCCAACAAAAAGCATAGGAGGTTTATCAACTGTCGATATCGTAGGTGATTTAGCAATGGAAGTGGTAATTGAATACAATTATTTCCCTTCCCTCATAGGTAATATACATGTCAAGGTAAAGGGAGACATCGACCCATGGCTGGGGAAGCGACAACTTGTCAATCCCCCTTCCTTTCTTCACCAGTCGTTCCTCCCCTTGGAGAAAATCCTCCTTCAAGGAGGGGTCATTAATTCTTTTGTTAAACCAACTTTTACCCTCTGTTGGTAATGCCATCACATGGGAAATTACCTCTTCTGTAACTTCCAGATTTAATCCCCTGATCTCCGTTTGATTCCTCTTTAAATTCTTCGCGAATTCCATAATAATTGCCTCTCAAATTCTTCTAGCTTTTGGAAAATCTCAAACCAACCTACATATTTGAAAGTTTGGCATGCTTCAGGGAAGGTTTTGTTGGGTGCAGGATCCCCCAAGGGAAGTTTTGGGGCTTAAAGCCCAAATTTTGGTCAAAAGATGTAAATCCAATGTAAAGACTCCACATTTTGTGGGCTCAGAGCATGAAGTTTGTACATGACTCATAGGGTTGTCTGCTCTTAATTTTTTAATGTGATGTTAGCTTTAGAGATCTACCCATGGCTCGTGGACCATGGGATTGTATAAATAGAGTGAGGCTCTAAGTTGTAAAGAAATCAATTAATGATCATGGAATAAAAGCATAGTGGAGTATCTAAAGTGTAAGGTCTAGTTTTGGGTCGTAGAGTAGGAGAAGGCTCTACAGCTGAGTGCACAGGGTGAGTCGAGTCTGTAACCATTGAAGCAATAATAAAGAGAAGTTTTGCATTAATTCTGTGTATCTATTTCCTATTTTATGCTTTGAGTATATTGGGTATGAATTGTATTTTCACTGTTTATATGGTGCGCGAACTTATATGATTGTGTTGATTAAGAAAATGTGAGATAAGTATATGTTTACGCAAAGATAAATAACAATAGTAAGAAGATAAGCGATATCCACGGTGTAACTTGGGGAAATAGATTAGATTGCTGCCATAAGCAGTGCCTCAGCCCCTGGTGAGGGCTACGTGAAGGCGATTATAACAGATCGCGAAGGTATCACAGGTTAGGATAGTGTGCGAGGTGACCTACGCGAAGGTATTCATAGTTGGACTAAATCAACCCCTTAGACATCTCGAGGGTGTGGAAACTTGGTTCCAGCATCCCCCCATACTAGTTCACACGAGACTTCAATCTGTGCATCGCGGGTTTTTTCCGAAAGGGCTAGTAGTGTAGGGATTTGTTTGGCAAATTAACTTTGAACCTAGGTTAGGCCCCAACAAGCCAACAAATGGTTCCGTTGTTCGGATTGGAATCTACATAGAGATGTCTGATGTCATATCATTGCAATCCAACTAAGAATGAAATCGAAGGTTGGTTGGACATAAGAATTCATGAGTTCGCGGTGTAGGAGAACAGGAATCTGCGATTGACAAAAGAAGAGTGGTTAGACTACTACCTGCACACAGACATCCACGAAATCTTCTTTGCATATTTCCCTACGGAGTTGTACGAGTGGATCGCAAAGCAAGCAGATAGCCAAGGAAGGTGGAAACTTGACAGTCCTATTGTGTGGACCCCAGAGTTGGTGCACCAATTAGAAGCATCAGAGGATAAGATCACACGCGTTGTTGATCACTAGCTCGATCGGATTATAGGAGGATTCATTACTAAGTTCGCGGTAGACACTTCAGTCAGCTATAGCGAGGTAGAGTGATTCTTCCTCAAAGGACCGCAAGGTAAGTATGTAAAGTCTCTAAATACTTGGATTAAAATGCTATTGTGTGAAAAGAGGGTTATGTAATTACCTTGATGTTCAGAGCTACGCGAAGTGGAAAAAACTACAGAAATGAAGGAAGTAAGGGACCAGAGAATAGCCCTTTGATTTCACCTCCGCGAGGGGACAAGGAAGAGCTCGTGAAGGTCTCTATGCGAAGTGTGATCCATTTGATAAGGTAGAGGATTCCGCGCATATCACCCCCACCCACACTGCCACCAGCTTCACCACCATCACCTCCATCTTCACCCGTACGACCTCTGCCACCACCGCGATTCAATATGGAAAACACAATAAAGTTTCCTGTGTTCAAGGGATTGGAAATGAAGATCCAGACTAGTTTTGGTTCATGGTAAGGGCCGTATGGGAAGTGCAGGGAGTTACAAATGATAATATAAAGAAAGTGACGCTGGTTAGCGCTCTGTAGGATCGCACTTTGACTTGGTATGTTAAGCATTCTAATGACAATCCAATGAGGGAATCACAGATATCAAAAATTGCGCTAAATAAGGAATTTAGCAGGCCAAAATCAGAAGCTTAGTCGATCATTGGATTCAAAGAGATCACAATGCTACTAGGCGAGACTTCCTGGGAGCTGGATCAAAGGTTGAAGTGCACAATTCACGAAGCTAATATGAATATATGGATGGACAATGCCGTGAATGGTTTGCAGTATCACTAACGCCGCATTTGAGGAGTGCACTGTCACAACTAAAGTTAACGACTAAGGCAGAGGCCCTAGAGAACGCGTTGAGGCTTCATGAGACCCCAATGCAAGATCCTAACCTCAGAGTTCAACAGATCCACATGCAGTTGAAAAACTTATGCCTTGGGATGCAGAGTCTGAAATAGGACCGAACAACCCGACTAGAAGTGTGCAAAGAGGTGTGGTGTGTAAAATGCAAGGGTCAAGGTCACGATAAGGACCATTTCCCAGTATTTGCAAATTACCTCGTGGGAGGTGGACCAATGCCGTTAAGACCTAAAGCGCAAGCAAGACCTAGTGCGGTGCCTGCTTTATGGTGCATGATTTACAAAAGGGTTAGGCATGCCATGTACAACTACCATTTGTTACAGAAGTACATGCATAATATGCAACAGTTGTTCTGTATTTTCTGTAGGTCAGTTGGACATGATCAGCACACTTGTAGAAGCTATGAGTTGATGACGGATAGAACTCCCACCTGCAAAGTGTAGGCCGAAACGTGGCCCCTAGGCCAGAAAGCGGGAGTGGCGCGAGTAGGATTTTAGGGCCGCAGACAAGGCCTAGGTGGAGGAGGACCTAGAAGAGGTTGTTGACAACTAATATGCTACAATTACAGTGAGCCGAGACATTATGTCCACGATTGTATGAACCAAACACATCCAACATGTCTATACTGTACCTTTTTTGATCATGAGACGAAGGATTGTCCTACGCTGATAGCTAGGGTACATGAAAAGGGAGCGCTACCACCTCCCCCGACTCAGAACCTATAGATGATAAGGTTTGAGCCGTGCGAGGAAGATCCAAATGTGAACTTGTGCTTTGAAGTGGAATTACAATGGGAGATGACAAAGGCAACCAGCCCGAAGATAGTGCTTGGGTTCACAAAGCTCTGACGAAAGAAGCAAAGTTTGATTTGGAGCACACTCAAGAAACCTTTATGGAAGCTAAGAAGGGCTTTGCTCATCCCTCCACTTCAGGAAGCAAAGATAGACCAGAGTCGGAGATGGACCCATCGATGCTTATGACGTTCCTGGAAACCTGCATGAAGCTACTGTGCGATAGTAAGGCTATAAAAGGATTACAAGAACTCATTAATAGATGCGTTGGGACTGCGCCAGGAGAACCGTGTGTAGTCCGGAAGATTGGAAGGCATAAGACGAGGATGGAGAGAGAAATGAGGTTAAATGTGCAAATTGGAGAATATGAGATGGACCAAGTAATTCTGGATTTAGGATCGGATGTGAACGTTCTGTCAAAGCAGACATGGGAGCACATGGGGAGACCTAGGCTGCAATGGTCTCCTATTCAGCTGTGAATGGTGGACCAACAGAAGATAATATCAGTGGGGAGATTGCAAGGAATTACTGTGGATATTGAGGGAGCAAGCATGCTAGCAGACTTTGAAGTAATAGAGATTGCTGATGACAGCAACCCCTACCCCGTGCTCTTAGGAATTGATTGGGCCATTGACATGAACAGGGTGATTAATCTGAAGAAGTGTAAGATGATTTTTGAGAAGAAGTATCTGCACATAGTTATACCCTTGGACCCTACAGAAGGATTGCGCTATACATAGCTAGTGCGCGACTATGAAAGTGATGATGATTTGGACTTCATCTACAAAATAGCCACGTGACAGGAATATTGGGTAAATCCCACCATGGACGGACGGATCTCATGGGAGCGCGAAAGATCCTGTACATTGGATTCTGATGAGGAGATAGAGCGATGGCAGAACTGGTTACACGAGGTAACCACACTGAACTGTAATATGATGACAAGATCGCTGCGTTGTGTATCGATAAAAGTGAGGGATCTGCCTACTTATGATGGGTTAAGTGAGGTAGATACTTTCCTAGATAAGTTTGAAAGGGAGGTGCCAGAAAAGCAACATTTCCAGGCCTTGAATTGGGTACTACGCGCTACGCCTGCGAGGTGGTGGGGTATGTACAAAGGGACATTTGATGACTGGAGTGAGTGTAGGAGGATGATGCACACACGGTTTGGGAAGCCTAGAGTGCGGTTGATAGAAAAATACAATGGGCAGGATGATCCGCACACACATCTAGCTAAGTGGACGCATGCCTATGGGGAAAAGCCACAACCTGGGGGGTGCACCTGTTCTGTCACACCCTAGATGTTATACCAATGAATTGGTATATAGAAATAGAGCTCCACCACGAGACGAGTGAATGGGATGTTCTGCACGAAGGGTTTGTGATGACCTTCAATTTTGAGGATGGTTGGGATAATATTGATGAAGCGCTACAAGAAGTAAAAGCAGCCATATTTAGAATGCCACAGGAGTCAGTAGAGTTGATTCAGCGTGACTGGGCTACTCAGATAAGATACGCATTGGAGTGTTATAATGTAACTGCTGAGGAAGAGGAGGAAGATCCATGGAAAATTAATGTTCCTGAAACAGAAGGCCAACATGAGGTTGAAGGACCACAAATTGAAAATCCTAACATAACAGCACCAGTGAAGACTAAGCGGGTGAATATTGGTACAACGACATAGCCTAAATTTGTGAATATTGGGGATTACTGGGACGACGCGACTATGGACAAGGTTGCTGAACTACTCTGCGAATATCAGGACTTATGCCCAACCAATTTTACGGACTTAAAAGGAATAATCAGAGACTTAGGAGTAATGAGGATTACATTAAAACCCGACGTGAAGCTAGTCAAGCAGAGACCATATCACCTAAATCTGAAATACAAGGAAAAGGTTTGCATAGAATTAGACAAGATGCTTGCGGCAAGCATCATTGAGCCTATGGAGGAATCTGATTGGGTAAGCCCGATGGTGGTACAAGAAAAGAAGTAGAAGGATGAAATAAGAATATGCGTGGATCTCAGAAAGTTGAACGATGCATGTGTACATGATCCATTCCCTACTCTGTTCACAGATGAGGTGTTGGATAATGTAGGCGGTCAGGAAGCATATTCTTTCACTGATGGGTTCTCAGGGTACCACCAAATCAGGATTGCGTCGGACGACAAGAGCAAGATGACCTTCGCAATGGAGTGGGTTTGCTTTCAATACACTGTCATGCCCTTTGGATTGAAGAATGTGCCGACTATCTTTTCACGCATAGTTGTTGTGACATTCATGGAATATATCCATAAGTTCTTGGAGGGATATTTTGATGACTAGACTGTATTTGGGCTGGTTAGGTGCTATGTAATGAACCTACGCTTAATGCTGGATACATGACGAAGATACCAAATCGCGCTCAACCTCAAGAAATGTATGTTCCTCATTCCTTTTGGGAACCTATTGGTGCATGTGGTTTGTAAACAAGGGTTGATAGTGGACCCCATGAAAATTGCGGTGATTCTGAATTTGGAAGCACCACGCAGTGTGAAATAGCTGCATGCTACCTTGGGACATACTGGGTACTACAAAAATTTTATCAAGAGTTACGCCCAGATCATCGCACCAATGGAAAAAATACTGAAGAAGGATATCACGTTCTACTGGGACTACGACTGTAAGAAAAGCCTAGATATATTTGTTGGCTTGTTGGGGTTTGACCCAATTTTATAGTTAATTAGCCAAATAGATCCCTACACTATTGGCCCTTTCGAAAACAGCCCACGGTGCATGGACTGAAGTCTCACCCGAAGCAGTATGGGGGGATGCTGGAACCAAGCTTCCGCACCCTCGAGATGTCTGAGGTGTCAATTTAGTCCAACTGCAAATACCTTCGCACAGGTCGTCTTGTGCACTATCCTGACCTGCAATACCTTCACGATCTGTTATAACCACCTTCACGCAGCCCTCACCAGGGGCTGAGGTGATTTCACACTGCTTATGGTAGCAATCTAAGCTATTTCCCCAAGTTACACCGTGGATATTTCTTATATTTTTTCAATTGTTAGTTATCTTTGCGCAAACAGATACTTATGTCACATTTGTTTAATCAACACAACCATATAAGTTCACGTACCATATAAACAATTAAAATGCAATTCATACCCAATATACTCAAAGCATAAAAACAAAAATAGATACACAAAATTGATGCAAAGCTTCTCTTTATTAATGCTTCAATGGTTACAAACTTGACTCACCCTGCGCACTCAGTTGCAGGGGTCCACGCACTCAGCTGCGGACTACTAGGCCTCTGCGCACTCAGCTGTAGAGCCTTCTCTTACTCTACGACCTAAAACTAGGCCTTACACTTTAGATACTTTGCTATGCTTCTATTCCATCATCATTAATTGATTTCTTTACAACTTAGAGCCTCACTCTATTTATACAATCCCATGGTCCATGGACCATGGGTAGATTTCTAAAGCTGACATTACATTATGAGATTAAGGGTGGAGAACCCTATGACTCATATATAGACTTCACGCTCACAAAATGCGGAGTCTTTACATCAGATTTACATCTTTTGACTAAACTCTAGTCTTTAATCCCCAAAACTTCCCTTAGGGGATCCCGCGCCCAATAGGCCCCCAACACAAACATCATGACTCACCCTCGAGTCACTCTGTCGGTGCGGAGATCTTCGCGCAAAGACCACCCAACTCTACCCGGACTACTACATGATCGACATCGCACTGAGAAGCTGCCTGGTGTAATTACTGGATGCATTATTCAGAGACTGCTATAGTTGAACTGCTGCCTTGCACTTCTTCCTGTGTTCCCTACATCTATGCAAGCTTGGCTTCAATCGAGGTTATAATGATGAATGCCTCATCGATCCATGGTTGTACGCATGCCTTCAGGACAACTTCCTTATGTTGCACAACATCTACTTGCTCCTTGAGCGCTTTTTCCCGCTGCATCCGCGCGAGCCTCTGTGTAAAGGCCATCATTTGTGCGATCCCTTTTATGTCATCATACTATTGCTGCAGCTCACGTGCCTCTGTTTCCAAGCATTGTTTGTTCGGGTCCTCCTATAGAATGGAGAGGACCTCAAACGATTCTTCAAAAAGTTTGGCATAGTCCTTCACTGCATTGTTGATCTCCGTTATTCCTTCTGTAATGGTGTTGGCATGCTGCTCTTTCACTTTTGGTGGAGTTGAAGGATGTGCCTTCATTTGCAATTCAGCTATCTAAAGGTTCAACACCAACTAAACCTTATCCATTTCTTCTTTCGCCTCGCACACCCCTACTGCTAATCTCCGGATGCGCACCTCTGCTGGTGCCTCTACTAGGATGGCCAACTTAAGGACCATCTAGCAAGCTTCCTTGACCGCCTACATTAGCGGCATGTTCTGTGTGACAACCTCGTCGTGTTGTAGGCTGAGTTGTTCCATAGTTATCCGTTGCTTGCTCATCACTTGAAGTGCGTGATTCTCCTTGGCCTGCAGTTCTGCAGTCACTCCATCCTATAGAACATAAAGCGTCTCTCGTGGGAGCGCAGCCATGTTTATCCCAACTCCCTTCAGCATAATAACCATAGGCCTATTAGCCTCATTTTCTGTAACTAGTTCCCCTTCTGGCATCACTATAGTGTTGGTTATGCAAGAGCTTAGCATTTCCTCAGCTGCGGTTGTGCCTACCGATGAGCCCCAATTTTTGGTACAATTTGGGCTCATTTGGCCTACTTACCTTGCTCAACCATTCATCTTTTATCACTTATGCATTCATTTCTTAGTATATTCGTGTTGTTTGTAGGAAGAAGGGCATGCATTATATCTATGTGGCTAATACATGATGATTTCAGGTTTTTGGCATTAAAGAGAGCAAAATACCACGCAAATGGAGACAAGGAGACAACAAAGGTGACATTGCGGGTTCATAGGGAGGTTGTCCACAGTCTTGATGACCTTCCTCGTGATTTTCACCTTAACTCCGAGCTCCAACAGCTCTCCCCACCGAGCTTAAAGGCAACCAACACGTTCTACAGGATCAGCAATTTACAGCAGTTTGACTTTCAGTTGGACAACCAAGCTCCACGAATGGAGGAAGCCAGCTTGATCTTCATTGTGTATAAATATGAAGGTCGTAGCCTTTGTTAGGAGCTTTTTGAACCTTTGAACTATTATTGTACTTTCTGAGCACGAGCTACAACTCAGTGTTTGTTTTTGTAAGCCAGTTTTGGCATGACATTAGACTTTTGATTATGAATAAAGGCAAGCAGATTTGGATCTATTTCTGAGATTTTAAGGGAGCTATAGCTCTCAGGTTAGGGCCCAACCTGAGAGCAATAGACCTCCTCTTCGTTGTATTGTTACTTGTTTCCTTGCAGCACTTTATTTCCACTGTTTTGATATGCACTTAGAATTTACAGTCTGCTGATTTGATTTCTTGTATGTGATTGAGTAGGATTCATTTACAGTTCAAGTGCTTTCAGTTGCTGAGATTAGAGTAGGAGGATTGTAATTCATTAGAGCTCAAAAAAGGTTGATAGTGCACCAGCTGCCATCTCTGTCTAGAGATTGGGGTTGTGGGTTGTACCAACCACCCAAAACGCAGTCTTATGCTTTCATGCAAGCTGCCACACAGTCGTTGCAATCGTAGATCTTTCCATGCATTTTGCTCTAGAGCCATACTTCTTCATTCTAACTCCATGCACGACTTCTCTTCACGATTTACATTGCTGTTCATTGGTTAAATAGCACAGGTAGCACAGGTTAATGGATTCTCGTTTTTGGTGCAAGACATAAGCAATTTGTTTTATTTACACTGCTCAGTATCATTTCATTTCCTTCTTCTTCTTCTTACCCATGCCTAAAGCCACCTACTCGACCTCTGTTCAGTTCGTCTACCTTCCAACTCTTCCATTGCCCACGTAGCTCCATTTCCTTGACCTTTCGTTGCTCCCATCCTTCTATCCACCAACCGCTTCGTGCACTCTTTCTCCATCTTATTTCTTTGCTCCTGAGCCATCACAAGTTCCATCTCCATCTTGCCCATCCTCCCATACCACTCCTTCACTCCTCCATCACCCAAAACTCCAACCATAGCACATCTTGTAGAAGTTAGCAGACTTCCTGTAGAATTCCTTAGTTTCCTGTAGGATCCCCTGCAGACATCCTGTAGAAGCCTGCAAACTCGGTTGCCGAGCACCTGAACGTTGTGGACTTCTGTGGACTGATGCTAGGGACCCTTTGGGACCTCTCCTATCCCTCCTAACCTTTCCCAAGCTTTCTCTCCCTTCGCACCACCTCTGCACAGCCAAACCCTAATAAGAAACAAAACCGTAATCACTCCAACCACTTAAGAAAAAATACAAAAACATGTTCTTTTTAATGAAAGTAGTTTGAGTTCATGCATTTCACATCATTAGAAGTAATGGCATCCTTTTTAGACATTTTCACTCTCACTATGGCATCATAGAGGTTAAACTAGTCAGATTAGGGTTTACTAGGGTTTCATGTTTTTGTTGGTTTTCAGTTCATTTTTGCAAAGTAGATTACTTTCCGTTGAGATAGCCTTCGTCAATCATTTAGAAAGCCTCTTCTGAGAACATATAGAAGTTGGCTTGAGCCCTAGCGGACTTGTGCCAGCTGACCAAGTGACAGCTGCGACAAGAGCTAGTACTTGTGCATACAACACCGTCGCTTCCAAGTTTGTACGAACTACCGGGTTGATAAAATTAGAGATAGGAAGCCTCAGGAGTTGTAGCATTATTGCTACAATACTAGAGCCCACCACCTACTGTGAGGCTAGTTGATAGAGTACCAGCCTGAGGAGTGCGTGCCTGCAACTCTTGTATCTGTGCCTGGAGGGCCCCCAACATCATCTGAGTTTCCTCAAAGAATTCCTGGAGGGCCTCCACGGTGACGTCATGCACTGTCTCCCCTATATCATGTAGATCCTCCTCAGTGAGGGTGATTGGGTCAAAATAAGTCTTGGAGGCTTTTGACTTCTTCCGCTACCCCACCTACTCTCTCAAATGCTATCGCTTCAGCTGTGTGGACACTGTCTATGGATCCACACCATCTTCATCTGTGTCAGGCTCTTGTTCAGGTGAGGGTGACTTCTAGCCCTCTTGCTCCTTCTCTGCTGCCAATTGTTGTTCTGCTGCTTCGTTCCTTCTTTTTTTTACCAACTACGCCATCCATAGTTTTTCCTCCTCCTTCTTTCTCTGTGCAGCAGATTTCTCTACTTCCATTGCAGAGTTGGTTGGAGCGAGCCACTCCGGTGGCCACGACTCAAGAATGGCGAATATGACATTGTCCGTGGCCAGGTAGGGGAGCTCATTCCATTTCTTTGTGGGGTCCTTGCATGCCTGGATATATATGTGATGGAAATCCATCTTGAACTCCGCGAAGCTCTGCATGCTATTGTAGACAATGGGTGATAACCGCAGCTTGCGGTTAATCCCCATTCTGATGTTCATCTCCATGAACACCCAGAATATCATGCTGTCTCTGATCGTCTATTTGTCTTTAGTTTCCCATAGCGAAGCATACTTCGCTGCCTCCAGAAGACCCTTCACAATTGTGGGGAACTGGCTATCCTCAGGCAATTCCCAAGCCACCAGCAGTATGGCTAGTAGACGCCATGCATAGTGGAAAGTCTTCCCCTATTCTTGTGCCTCATGACAATTTTCCAGGAACTCCTTGCACAATTACTGTGACTAGTTAAACTAGACCCCCGCTATGCACTGTGTGGCAAGTGCAACCACCAACACGGGCACCTCATCCACGCGGCACTTTTGCATAACCTTGCCAGCCAGTATCTGTGTCGTGACTCTGACCACATTATTGTTGATACTGGAGATCGTGTACCCCCTCTTCTTCTTCTCCAACTTGAATTTTTTCTTCATGGCCTCCGCGATGGCCAGATCGTTACTCTTACCCTCCGAAATATCCGTTGGGTCCTCCCCCTTGCAAGGGAGTCGGGTAATTCTGTGGATTAGGTGGTTCGTGATGGGAATGGGATCCTCCAGCCATAAACACCCATCATGCACCAAGCAGAGCAGCTGCCTGATGACAAAAATAGTTACTGGGGCATGATGGTAATGCGACACCCAGAGCAGGTTTAAAAACCTTGCTTTCTTGACCCCGCGCAACCACTTGTGTGGCTCCTCCTACCACTATGTTTGTCCTCGGTCGCATTAGCTGCACGGTTGCCAAGTGTGGGAATTTCTCGTGGTCCGCAAGATCCCAATATTTAATCTTTAGAACTGACACTTGTCCTAAGTGCGCTCCTTCAAAAATGATATCATCAGGAAGTAGCAGAGTCTGCAGAGAGATTTTGCTCTCATCTAGGTCCTTTGGAACCCTTGCTTTCCCCTTCCGCAGAGGAACATGGGCAACCTCGTCAGAAGGTCCTCCTCCATTTCTTCATCCTCCTCCTCTTCTACCAAGATTTCCTTAAGGTCTTCCTCCTCCTCGTCGACTTCCAAATTAATCACCTTCCCATTTTCTTCCATGGTCAATTTAGTTCTCAGCGGGTTTCTAGGTGACATGCACACCGGTACCATATGTTGCTTGTATTTTTTGGGCCCCGGCATGCGTGGTGATTTATGGATTTCTGCAACTATCCTGATGCTTTCTAGGGCATCTCCTATCATCATGGCATGCACGACCTCTTCAGTGGTCATCTCTCTGATATCCATGGCTTCCACTGGCGTGGTCATACTACTGTTCCATAAATCTCTCAACATTTTAGGTAGGTGCTCAAATAATGCCTTCGATTTCAAAGGATTGAACAGATCAGAGTTCTTGAATCTTAAGGCGTGCAATAGCTCAATTCTCAAATGGCCAAGTGTTGTTTGCTGAGCACCCCTTTGCAATTTATAGTGCCTTTTGAATTTGAATTCGACCATTCCCCCCAAATCCTATCCATTAATGCTCCCTTAGTGGCAGATTTTCCCAAATATAGCCCATAAATTTTGCCTTAAATGCCTGTCGCCCGCTCCATCTGGCCTCAAACCATGCATCACATCATGAATAGTGACTGCAACAGTCACTTTCCAGCCAACCTGTGCGGTGATAAGCCCCAGAAATGGTTAACTATATGGGCTCATTTTTCCTATTATTCTCATTTAATCCACCATTCTCCATAGCTATATGCATGCTTTTGAATATATTTATGTTAATTGAGTGAATGGGGATAGTCATTTTACCACAAAGTCTAATATGTGCTTATTGCATATTTTTGGACATTTTTGGACCAAGATCAGGCATTTATGAGCAGATTGGCAGCCAAATTCAAAGAAACAAGGCTAAGGATTTATAGGAGGGGTGTCTCCTACACTAAATGACCCCTTCCTCAAGTTCTCCACCAACAGCTCGGAGTTCAACAGCCCACCAAAGATGATTTCAAGGGGCAGCTGAGCAGGTCTAGTGAAGTGGTTGTTATCTGCAAGTTTTGGTAGCCGAGTTCCTAAAGTTTAGGAGGATTGTTTGGGTCCTCAACTTGTATAAAGAATAAGGCCTCAGGCCTCAATAGGTTAGCTATTGAACAATTTATTTTCGCACTTTAGTGCAGCTCTGCATTCAGCTCATTTCGAACTCTTTCTGTAAACAGTTTTGTGACATGACTATTATTTTTTGATCAATGAAGATGAATTCAGCCTTGAACCAGAATTGATATTTCTAAGGGGGCTGTATCTCTCGGGGTTGTGCCCAACCCAAGTGCCCAGTACCTCCTTCTTGTATTTATATATGTTTTTTCTTGCATTCATAGAATAATTTCTGTTATTTAGGTTAAATCTTGCTTTGTTACTTAGGTTGTTTTTTATGATTAAGATAGTTGTTTTTGCTTCAGGTTGACTTGATAGTTGTGTAACAGAAAAGATCCAAAAAAAGGCTACCATGCAGTCCTTGATCTCCTTTCTCCCTCCTTGGGATCATAAATTGAGACCAAGGCACTCTCGCTGCCACAAAAACGTTGTTTTTGCTTTCCAATACAATTGCTAGTGTTAGATTTCAAGTTGGAAAAGTTGATACCAATTATATTTTCATGCTTAGATCTGTTCTTGCTTAGTTTCCATAGCTTCCTTGCATAAATTCCTATCCATCAAGTTCTGTTCAGCACTTTTCTGTTTTCTAGGTTAGAATTAGGTAAAAAATAAGTGAAACTCTGTTTTCATAGTTTTTGCTTGGGTCAGTTTTGAATCGAAGTGTGCAGAGCACCTGTAAGACACTCCAGCCTATCCTTCCTCCATAATACAACCTGATCCAACCTCTTTCTCAAGGCCTTCTTCACTCATTCGCCACACTTTCCCAAACAACCCTCATTTCTACGTTTTTTGTGAAAAATCGCTTCCTTCACCTTTGAACAACTCCAACCATATTCTTCACTCCTAAGCTTCATTTACAAGATTCTAGACCCCCTAACATCTCTATCCATCCTTCATTTCCACTTTCCCACCATTTTTCCTCCTTCAAACCTTCAAAAATCACTTTCGACCTGCTCCTATAGAACTTCCTGTAGATCCCCTGCAGACTTCCTGTAGAAGTTCATGCGAGCAATTTTTCGAGATTTGGTTGCCATGGAATTCTCCAGAAGGGTTCTAGGGACTCCTTAGGTCCTCTCCACACCTTCCCCATCATCTGAAATAGCCAAATCCATCTCCTTTCGCCACCAAACATCTGCACAGTCGAATAAGTTAAAGCACAACCATAATAACTCTGCATAAAATTGCTCAAAAATACAAAAAGATGGTTCTGTTGAGGGCCCCGAGGTTGGGTCAACAACAAGGGGGATACCCACCCGGTCCGGAACCTGGTTGGCGGCTCCTTGCCCGTTTGGAGTAGCGGGTCCGACTGGGGGTAATGGGACCAGTTTCCCAATGTGATGGGTGTGTGTGTGTGCGTAGAGTCTGATGGTATTAATCTAGGGGGGGTTCTTCTAAACTAGTCTTAATTCTAAATGCTAAATTAACTCTATGCTAATGTAATCTAATGAAGAAAAATACATCTAATCTACGCTAACCCGGGGTGTTTTTCTTTTGTTATGCGATCTAGAAAGATTTCTAACAGCAGCCGGTAATAAAGATCATTCAACTGATATTAGAATATAAATCAATAAAGATAAACCATTCTGCATAAGAAGTTAGGCAGAGTAGTTGAGAACAGCATATCGCATAATCAGTTTTCTATATGTTAAACATAAATAAATGACCCCACCGTACAGAAGTGCCAAATGGTAATGTAGACATTCATGTAATAACATACAAAGAACTCAGCCACATATCACTTTAGGAATACTAGCAGAATCTAGCCAAGAGATAAAAGTACCATTTATGACTAACTTCACTAATAAACTTCAAGTAACAATGATTTATTTCTACTTGTTCTAACATCTGCTAAGAGTACAGAAGTGCAACATCAGTAACAGATATTAAAATGCAAACATAAATAAATCTCGATCCATCCATTCATCAAAAACCTCCTCTGAGGGTGCAGAAGTGCATGTTCTGAGGATAAGTTTTTTGACAGATTTCCGGACCCTTCTCCAAAAACCATGAGAAGGGTTAAATACTACTAACTAATCAATCTTAATTACATGAAATTAGGGAATCGGCCTCAAATGACCGCCCTTTTACTAAAAGCAACTTTATTTCTAAACTTAAAATCTAATTTCTGACCGTTTCTGTATATTCTCTTTAGTGCTGTCAACAGTGTAATGCTTTCCTGGGAAGAGTTGGCTGGCCGCCTTCTTGTTTCGCTCGGGAGATAAAAGTGGAAATAGCAGGAGCTGGCACTTCCTTCCGGCAGACCAGAAGATATTTTCGAAAACCTTTCTTAGCTGGGTGTATTCGCCGCGTGTATACTTAGCGTGTCCCAGTTTCTTCTCGAACTGATTTTGCTGTTGCCGTTTTCGGTTTCCAGTCATGCGAATGACTGAGTGGTTTAGGAGTCGTGCTGTATGGGCAACTCCCTGTGTCGAGAATTTCTTCCGTTCTTTGTTCCAGGTTTTCCTGAAGCGTCCTCCTTCTCATGCACTTCTTTCTCTGCTTCACTAAGTCTGAGCTTCAGGATCTTTTCTGAATAAGCTGCTTTTGTGCGCCTTTGACTCTGAGTCCTGGATAGTCTAATTTCGTCAGTGCCGGTTGGCTGATATTCTGGAATCCGCGGTTCTGCTGCATGCGGCATCCATTTGCAGAGGCATTCTATCTCTGCTATCTGATTGCCGCTTTCCTCTTTCCCTCAGATGTTTCCTGCATATAAACTTATATCAGTTGCGTGTCTTGCAGTCTACGCAAAGGAGAAGTGAAATGAAAAGACTTGACGTGAAAGCATTAATCTCTAATGAATGCATAATTCTGACATTCATCATAACTTGACTCTTCGATAAATGTAACGCAATCATTCCTAGATACTTAAGCATGCGGTTATTAAATTCTTTCAAGGCGCGCGTTTAATGCATGGGTCTATCGTGTGATAAGTCTTTTTAGATCGCAGGTCGCAGATCGCTGCCATCGCAGATCGCAAATCGCAAATCGCAAATATCGCAAGTTCTCGTTTAATGGTTACGTCGTATGCGTGATGCTTGCGATTTGCGATATCGCATATCGGCTATCGCATTGCTCGAAGGTTTTTCTTTTAAGGGGCGCGTGTGAGGCATGCGATGCGATGAACTTCGCATCGCAATTTCGCAGTATTTTCTTTTCGCGCTCGAGTTATGCTTCGGCCTTTCTTTGCGATGCGATTTGAACCTTAGGGAGAGAAATACAAAGACTTTAGAAAAAATATTTTTTGAGATTTTCGTTCAGGGTCCCCTCTTTGCTTGACGTTATTGCTAATGTCAAGTGAAGAAGGGGGGTTGTTGGTGACCACAACAATGGCGATTCACTGTGAAGAACCAGTTATCTCTGCTTGTTCTATTGCATTTTCACTTCCAAAACAGAAAAGTTTTCTTATGCCTAAATTTTGTTATGGACAGATAGAGTATTACCTTTTATCCTGTCAATGATGCTTCGTCACAACTTCTTATTTCATTCCGATTGTTTGTTTCCTCTGGGTTATTTTTTGTATTCATACCTAGTCATTACTCAGTCTCCTCAAAGACAAGGTAAGGTCTTCTCTGCGTACTGGCTTTGTAAATTATGCTCATTTGTCGTAGGTAGAGCCTCTGTTGCCCGCAAGCGTCCATAGCCTCGACAGGGTTACCATGTTATCCAGCAATGATCCTTTTTCCTGCTTGAGGTTATTTACAACATTCCAGAGAAAAATCCTTTTGACACTTTTTCTTTCTTTTTTGATTTTTTATTCTCCAAAGAACAATGTCTTGGTTTCGTGGCCAAATTATGACACAGTCATTCACTTGATTTACACTTTTGCTGAACAAGTTGGCTCGTGATGAGACCCCTTGTCTTTCGATTGCACAATCTTGAGTCATTGCCCTGTTTTGGTAGACAGTAGTGGCAAAGTCAGCAAGTTATAATATCTGTGATCATGATAAGCCGGCTCGTGATGAGACCTCTTATTCTTTGAGATATAGTGTTTTCTTGAATTGTCTCTCTGGATGCTGCGATTCTCCTTAGCAGGGAGGAAGTCATTGTTTTTCCTTAAGAAAGCTCTGGACGACAATAATAGAGTTTTAAGAACAGCAGTTTTGCAGAGGATACCTATTTTGCTATCGATGATACCTTTCATAGCATTGGCATAAAACAATTTTTTGCCAAAAGTTACTCTCATCCCAGGCTTCTTTGAGAACTTTGAAACTAACATCATATTCAGGTTAAAGTTAACTCTATTTGTCAATAATAAAAGTCAGATTTTTCGAAAAGTTTTGCTATTTATACAAGAGAAATCAAAATCTGATACAGAAATGGTATGTTTCTTCATGAATACTATTTATGATCGTTCACAACCAGCCCTATCTATGAAAAATGAGAACTAACATGAAAATTTAAAACTATCTTACAAAAACAGAAGGATGACCTTCTATGGGAAATACATTTTGAGGATTTGTCTGTTTACAGGCAGAGAATCTCTCCTGCCTGTCAAGTCCTGCAACACAAAAGTCGACGGGCCTATGACTTCTACGATTTGAAAAGGACCAAGCCATAGCTTCTGGAATTTCGTATGTTTGCCCTTTTCTTCGTGAGCCTTATCCCACTTCAAAACTAAATCACCCATCTGGAAGTTTTTTTTGGTCTTTATGTTCGAGTCAAAAGAGGATTTTATTAGCGCTTGGTGGTGAGCATGGGTTTTCTTGGCCTGTTCTCGTCGTTCTTCTAACTTGATTACCTCCATTTGCCTTAGTTGTAAGGGAGAAGTAGGTACTTCATCAATGTATTGTACTAAGGACAAGGAGGGAATGAGTAAGTGAGTAGGAAGAACTGCTTCTCTCCCGTAAACCAAATTAAAGGGAGAAGTCCCGATAGAGGCTTTCTTGGTAATTCTGTCTGCCCATAAGGCGTTTACCAGCGCTTTGTGCCAATTCTTTTGGTTTTGGTCAACTGTCTTTTTGATAATCCTGATCAGGTTCTTGTTCGTTGATTCAGCCAACCCATTACCTTGCGGATAGTAGTTGGCAGAATACTTTAGTTTGAACCCTCTTTTGAGTGCGAACTCAGTCATGGTATTTCCAGAAAAATATGAAGCGTTAGCAAATATTAAGGCCGTTGGCAATCCAAACCTAGTAATGATAAACTGATCTATGAATTCAACAATGTTTTCAGAATTAGCTGTCTTGAGAGGAACTGCCTCTACCCATTTAGTAAAATAGTCAGTTGCAGTGAGGATATACCTATGCTGTTTAGAGGAGTGAGGAACGATCTCACCTATTATGTCCAGGCCCCATTGGCTGAACGGTTGTTCGATGTTAACCGGCTACAGTGGCATGGATGACTTCTTTTGTTTTCCTGCAGTAGTTTGGCAGACTTGGCATTTTCTCACGTGATTGTACGAGTCTTTGAACAGCGTGGGCCAGTAGTATCCTGCACGTAAGATTTTGTGTGCGGTGGCTTCTCCAGCATAGTGTCCACCTGCTGGTCCATCGTGGAGTTCCTGCAAAACCTTTTCGGCTTCAGTTTTCTCAAGACATCTAAGAAGCACAGAATCATAGTTTCTTTTAAATAAGACATCATTTACGAGCTGGTATTGTTTAGCTTTTAACCTCAGGGCTCTCTTTTTGATGTGATCCAGGTGAAATGGAGCATATCCGTTCTTTAGGAAATAAATGATGTCGACATAAAATGATTCTGCGTCGTTTAGGCTTACCTCATACGCGTGTACCTCTTCAGGCGATTCTTCGGGGATTTGCGATGCTCCAGCTAACATCTTGCAGAAGCCTTGGCCTCTTACGATGTGTGCTGGCTTGATTTCCAGGTCGTATTCTTGCAAGGCGGTGATCCAATTCACTCTCTTTTCGCCCACGTCTTTCTGAATCAAGAGGTTTCTTACCGCCGGGAATGGTACTATGACCTTGGTATGGGCCTTTAGCAAGAAGGGTCTGAAATATTTGACTGCTTTAAAGACGGCATATGCCTGTTTTTCTACGTCCGAATATTTCAGCTCATCACCTTGTAAGTTTGAGCTAAAGAATGCGATTGGGGCTTCTGCCTTTTCTTTGTTTGCTTGGGTCAAGATCACAGCATAAGAATGTTCTGAGGCAAACGTGTATAAGACAAATGGTTCTGAAAAATTTGGGGTTGCTAGGGATGGAGTGTCGATGATGGCTTGCTTGATTAAGTTAAACACTTCGTGCTCGTCTAGACCCCATTTAAAGTTTGAATTCTTTTTTATCATTTTTTGTAAAGGAGAAATAATACATGAAAGATCTGGGACAAATCTTTTCACAAAATTGATCTGTCCTAGGAAAGATTGCATGGTCTTTTTGTTATGGGGCATGGATATCTCGGAAATTTCTTTGATTCTGGCAGGTTCGATGTGAATGCCCGATTTGGACACTATGAACCCTAGCAATTTTCCTTCACTCAACGCGAAAAAAGATTTCTTCGGGTTAAGCGAGATTCCATACCTTAAACATCTTTGAAAGATTTGCTTCAAATCTTTGAGATGGTCGCTTTGTTTTTTGGAGTACACGGTTATATCATCCAGGTAAATCACTACTGATTTATTGACTAACCCTTTGAACGCAATATCCATAGCTCTTTGAAAAGTAGCGCCGGCGTTGATCAGACCGAACGACATCTTTCGATACGCGTAGGTACCCCATTTAGTTCGGAAGGTGGTTTTTAGCTGATCGTCTGGGTGTACCAGTACTTGATTATATCTTGAAAATCCATCCAGGAAAGACATCAATTCTGAGCCTGCTACAGCCTGTAATATTTGCTCCATAGGTGGGAGGGGAAAATTGTCCTTCTGACAGGCTTTGTTGAGATTCCGGAAGTCGATGCAGATTCTAATATCTCCGTTTTTCTTCCTAACAGGTACCATATTGGATACCCATTTGGAATGTCTGACCGGGAAAATTATTCTGGCTCTCAACAACTTATTCAGCTCAGTTTTTATCTGATTTTCCAGGTTGGGGTGGATTTTTCTGAGCTTCTGTTGGACGGGTTTCTCGTTGTCGATCATAGGGATAGTGTGCTGAATGATAGAAGTGTTATAAGTTTTCAGCTCATCGTAGTTCCAGGAAAAGACGTTCTTGTACTGTCGTAGAAGACGGATGTATGCTGATTTTTCTTCAGGAGCTAGGCCTTGGCCTAGATTGACGTTTTGGGGTTTCTCATCGGTTCCTAAGTTCACTGATTCGTAGTTCAGAGTTGAACTGTAAAGTTTGGCGTTAGCTGACCTTTTGAACCGACTTTTAAGTCATACAAATCTTCTAATTTGACCACTGATTTGGGTATAGCGTTATCAGTGCCATTTTGTTGTATTTGGTGGTCATGACAGTCCTCGTCGATTATCTGGTTTGAGTAGGATCCTTTAGAGGTAAGGAAACTTACGATGTCTGGGTCGTCGTTGAATACTCCCTAGTTGGTGATGTTGTCAGGGATAGACGGTTTAAAAATTAACTCTATGGAAAACCTATCTGGACTAAAGTCTTCGGAGGGAATGAGTCTGGAGGCTACGTTTGCTAGCAGGTCTGCGCTTGCATTGTGGAGTCTTGGGATTGATGAAATATTGAATGCTGTAAAATGCGTAGTGAGATCTTGCACTAAAGATTGGTAGTGCTTCAAATGACTAGACAGGCAGTGTATGGTGTTACGTACCTGTTTGACGATGATCTCGGAATCTCCAAAGACTTGAAGATATTTGACGTTGGAGCCGATTGCTTTGTATAGGCCTTGCACCAAGGCTTCGTATTCCGCTGTGTTGTTCGTGCAATCGAACTCCAGTCTGCATGTGAGCATGGTCTTATTTCCGTCTGGGCTAATCAAGACGCATCCTGCTCCCGCTCCTTCGTTGGACTTAGAGCCATCAAAATATAATTTCCAAAATAAAGAAGTATTTACAGGGTTATCTAAGAAACTAACACATTTTGAATCATCAGTCTGGGAAACGTTTTCTACTTGGGACACGACTGAATTTTCTAAATATGGTGATATGTGAGCATTGAAATTTCCAAGGAAAGAGTCTACCGAATAGTTGCCTATGATGCTGCTGTTGTATGCTATGGCTTCGTTCTCTCCCTCCAGATCCGTCACTATGTACTTTTGGTGCAGTTCTCGTTCAACCTTTATTTGATTTGGCTTCCCGTTGAAGGGTAACCACATGTGCGACCAGTCAGTCGAAAAATATCCGTGGAGCTTCTCGGACCAATCCCTGCTAAGAATTAGACCATAAAATTCAGGGATGTCAGCAACTAGAATATCGATGACCTAGCATGCCTTGGGGTTGGACGATAGTCTTATGTTCACTTGATTAAGTTCGCCTATCACTTCGACTTGTGATCGATCAAGTTGAACTATGCGCACTGCGGATTTTTGCGGTTGAACATTAAGTTTGGCACATATTGACTTGGGTAGAATATTGGTTGAAGCACCAGAATCAACCAAACAGTTATGCACGTTTCTGTTAAAGATCTCGTAAGTGAGGAGGAAAGGGGGAGTGTGAGATCTAGACCTCCCTCCAATCAAGGCGATGTCATTTGGATCGATTTTATTGATCGCGTTGATTGGGGGTCTTCCTATATTATGGGAAGCTATAGCTGTAGGTAGAGGCGCAGTAGGTACGGCGTGTAACTCTTTCATCATGATCTTTTGTTGGTGTTTCAATTTGCTCAGCTCGTACAGGGTGATATTAGCCCTAGTCTTCTTCATGTCGTCGATGATGTTATACTCCATTTCATCCGACACTATTAGTGTCTTTGATGGAGGCGATTGCTCTGATTGGACTGGGCTAAATGAGGTCACTTTAGGGGTTGTCTTCTTTGTTGCGACCTTTTCTTTTGCTGGAGGGCTTGCGCCCTTCTGTTTTGGGGTAGTCTGGGGAGGATCAAGTTGATTTCTGCTTCTTGTGCTAACCGGAAGTGCTTCTTGATCTTCCTCTTGTGGGAGGATGAAATCCCACATTCCTTGCAGTTCCACCACTTCTTCATCGTCGGTATGCGTTTCAATGGTGTTCTCTTCTTCTTCTTCTTCTTCAGATTCCACGTTAGAAACCACGCTGGGTGGCTTCGTCTCCATAGGAGGATTTCTCTTAAAACTCCTAAAAGGCTTTCTTGGGGACGATTCTGCTACTTGTTTCCTGATATCAATCATCTCATTTGACATGGCCTTTAATACCTTTTGTAATCCTTCCATGTCGAAAGGATCCTTCGTTTGCTTCTTCTTGGTTTCTTCTTTGAAAGAGATTTTCTTAGATTTACGCTCTTCGATTGTAGATCTCTTTTCTAGGGCTACTACGCGTCTTTCGACTGCCAATGCCTCAGCCAAATTTTCAACTAAGGTTGTCTTGCTTGCCCTATCTATGAAGATGGCCAAGTTTGAAGGTAAGGTCGTGCTGTACCATTCGCATCTTACTTCCTCGCTAGGTTGGGAAGCAGCGGGGATTTTATTGAGGATCTTGTTGAACCGTAAGTTAAAATCTTTAATGGGTTCCCGAGCCTCAGCTTTAAGATTGGACAGATCTTTGATCAGTGTCGTTGTCGATCTATCATCGCCGAATTTGGTGAGAAATTGATTTTGAAAAATATCCCAGCTGGTGATAGATCCGGAGGGTAGCGAAAAGTACCATGACCCGGCCGTCCCTTGCATCGTATAGGGGAAGAGTCGGACCACGGCGTCTTCGTTGGTAACTCCGTTGAGATTAACAAAAAGCATGAAATTATTGATATGTTCTTCAGCTAGCATTCCGTTTTCTGGATTGAACTTTGGTAACCACTTCTCGGGATGGGCAGGTATTGGACTCAGGGGTGGAGGCATTAAAACTGCCCCAGGGTTGTTCCATGGAGATTGTGCCATCGCTGAGTTGCTGGTTAGTAAAAGTGTAGAAGATGATCTTTGAGGTTGAGAAGATAGAGATGTTATGATTTTTGACGATTGTGGAGGAAGGGTTGCGGAAGATGGATGAGTGATTTGAGGTGGAGATGTGGGTGGTTGACTTCGCGGAGAGGGAGTTGAAATGGATGAGGTGGATGAAAGAGTCTCTCTGTCAGACTCTTGAAATGCTTTCCTTGCTCTTTTCCTAGTGGGGAGAGGGATTTCAGTTGGCTGAATGCCAAACTTTTCACTCTTCAATCGGGTCAGGGGATGAGCAGGGTTGTATTGCGAAGTCAAGCTGCCTTTAGATTTATCAGATTTCTAGTTAAAAATAGAGAATCCCTGGAGTTTACGGATCAAGGTTTGAACTTCAGGGGGATCGACAATAAGTTGTTCTGATGTATCGGGATGTATAGAAGCGGTGGATGTCCGAGCAACTTCCAGTTCCGAGTTTAGTCGTATTGGGGAAGTCGGGGAAGTTGGTGAGGGTGATTTACTCTTAGAATGGTATTTGGATTTTGAATTTGTTGGCATTATGTTTCAAGTGTTGTCCTTGATGGCAACTCACTCAGAGGTTGGTACAGGTGCTCAGAGGTTGGTACAGGTAATGGCAACTTAATCAGAAGACAGATCTTAGTACAGCATGGCAAGAAAGTTCATACACGCAGGTTCGTTAAGCCCAAGTCGCGTGTACATGCAGGTTGGCTTCAGCAAAAGCGCGTGTATGTGGAAAAGTACCTTTGGTCCATGGCGGTTAGTCCTTGGAAGTTGTGCCTATGGTTTCGGACCATTGTGTCTCGACGGGCGTGTCGATCCCTAGTTTTTGAAGTTGATGGTATTGTGTTACTATGGTTTTGGCTCTTGGTATTGAACAAGGCCTAAGGCTATATAAGGAGAAGATCATTAGGCAAAGACAAGCATTGTGTGTCTGACGAAGTGAGAAGATCTGGTATCATTGTTTATCTGTTCGGGACGCTTAGCAAGGGTCGGATCTGACAGCGAAGGCATAAGTAATTATTTCTAGATCTGCACGCGGGTTGCCTTTGGAGAAAGTGCGTATACACGCGGTTTTGGTACAGTGAAGTAGCGTATGCATAATAAGATCTGATATTTCAGATTGCTATTGATTCTGGTGGTTGCTGCAGAGTTCTGGGCTCTGGTTTGGGTTCTGTGTTCTTGATGACAGGGTTTCAGTGATTCAGTATTGGGTTGTTTAATGAATTATGATGCAAGTATAAGTTGATGATTGTATTGCAGTAATGTTTGTTTTGTACTCTTGGATCCAGTCTGAAAATTGATGAAATGTGGTCCCTGAAGGAAAGAAGGTTGTAGGGTCAGCACCTACGTACTAGTAAATGGATCAGCTAGTACAAGAGCTGAGGGGGTTGTAGCTCCCTTCCAGAAGTAGTTGGAAAACGAGAGAGGGTTGTAGCCCTCTGCAGGTTGTAGCCTGCGTACTGGTAAAGGACTGCACCAGTACATTGTAAAAGAAGTTTCTCATTAAAGAAGAAAGAGACGAATTGCAGCAGATGGTTTTCACCCACATTGGGTTTCCACCTTATATCATGGTGTTCATGTGTGTGGCTCTTGTGTGATGTTCTGTTCTGTTATACTGCACCTGTTTACTGTTAATATACTTAATAATGTTCTGATGCATTTACAGAAGATTAAAGCTAACTGAATTATAAGATCTCTGGGTATACGCTTGTTGCATTAGATACAGTCGCGTGTACACGCGGGTTCACTTAACGAAAGTAGCGTGTATGTTTCTGAGCATTGAAAAAGTTTTATTGATCTGATAATACTGATTCACCCCCCCCCCCCTCTCAGTATTATTTCCAACAATTGGTATCAGAGCAGGTCCTTCAGAGGAAGCTTGATCGCTTGAAGGAAAAGATCCATCAGAATGGCTAATCCAGAAAGAGAGGCACACATCAGGCCACCAGTCTTTGACGGGAACAATTTTACTCACTAGAAGATAAGAACCACTGCATATCTACAGTCTCTTGGAGCAGAAGTTTGGGGAATCGTAGAAGGAGGATACAAATTCCCATTAGCAACTCCTACAGATCCAGCAGAGAAAAAGAAATATGAGCTCAATGCCAAAGCAGTTACTGTCCTATTGAGTACTTTGACTCAATCAGAATTTATGAAGATCATGCATTTCAAATCAGCTAAGGAAATATGGGACAAAATCGTTACAAGCTACGAAGGAGATGATCAGGTAAAAAGAGCAAAGCTTCAAACTCTCAGAATCCGGTATGAAACTCTTAAGATGCGAAGTAATGAAAGCGTAGCTAATTATTTCCTGCGTATGGATGAGATTGTGAATTGTATGAGGGATCTGGGTGAAGAATTTGAGGAAGTTGTCTTAGTTGAAAAGGTTTTGAGATCTTTGTCTACTAAATTTGATTCTAAAGTATCTGCCATAGAAGAAAAGGAGAATGTGCAGAAAATTACCATGTCACAGCTTCACGGGATCTTAACTGCTTTTGAAATGCGACAAGAGGTACCACCAGAGGCCGCATTCGAAGTGTCAGAGGAAGAAGATGAGGTAAATTTTGTCAAGAATCTTGAACGGGGAACTGGACGGTTCAAAGGTAAGCTACCTTTCAAATGTTTTCTATGTGGTAGAGTTGGTCACTATGCTGCTAGATGTCCTCATAACAAAGGAAAGATATCTAAAGAAGATGGTAGAAGCTATTATACCCATATTAAAAGTTCCTTCAATGATAGTGAAGATATTAGAAGTCTCATGGCACATGAAAAGAAGAATGCTTCATCCAATAATAGCAAAGATATTAAAAGTTTCATGGCACATGAAAAGAAGAATGCAGAAACTGAAGAAGTTGCCAAATTAAAAGAACAATTGGAGACAGAAACCAGGGTAAGGGAGAAACTGCAGGATATAGCAAAAGATCAGAGCACAACTATTCAGAGACTTGAATCAAAGGTCCTCTCTCTAAAAGAAGATCTTGAAGATCAAGAACATGAAGTGATCAAACTAAAGCGACAAGTGGAAGAAGGGAGAAAAGTTGAAGAAGACCTAAGGAAGCAGTATCTGAAAAAGGAAGAACAACATCAAGTTGAGGTAAATATCTTGAAAGGTAAACTAGAGGAAAAGGATAAGCTTTTACGATTTCAAGATAGTTCTAAAGTCTTGGATGATATTCTTAATAGTCAAAGATCTCCTGCTATCAAGACTGGTCTTGGTTTTCATGAATATGTTGAAGGTGAATCTAGTTCACAAGGTGAGGCAAGAAACTCTAATGAGAAATCTGAAATGCTCAAGGAACAACCAAGGAAAGAAATTCCTCAAGGAAGATCCTTTACTCCTAACTATGGACGTGATAGACGATTATTTCCTCCGCTGAAGAATGTTGAATGTTATGTATGTCATAATCTTGGACATGTTGCAGCCAGATGTAGAAGTAGAATGGTTCAAGAAAGATAATCGCATCCCAGGTATTTCAGAGGGTATTGCTTTGCCTGCAATGCATATGGACACAAAGCAATTGATTGTGATAGAAGGAACATGAAAAATATAAGGTGTTATACATGCAACAACTATGGGCATAAAGCAAGGGAATGCAGGAGCAGATTTCAAAATTCAAGACAAGAGGACCATACATCATCACAGTTGCAGAAATTGAAGAAGACAGAGACAGAAAGGTGTGGCATAACTCAGTCAGCTGACATAACAGACACAGGGGAATCTGAAAGTGATGAAATGCAGTATTCCATCCTGCATACGCTGATATAATGAAGACAAGTCGCGTATATACGCGAGTTACAGGCTGCAAAGTCGCGTATATGGAGAAAGGGCAGCAGAACAAACCCAGGTTCAGTCATGGTTGGCTCAGGCTCAGGGGGCAGCAGAACAGACTCAGGAAATGGTTCAGTCATGGTTGGCTCACACTCAGGGGGAGCATATCTTCAAATAATTCATTGTTGGCATTATGGATTGCTGATGAAACTAAATGATACATCTTGTTGTTTGATCAAAGGAATAGTATTGCAGATTGATGCTTATGGTACAGATCTAAATGGCTGGTCTTAGATCCTGCATCTGCTCAGGGGGAGCATGGATAGATTGGTACACTTTGGCATATACAAAGGGGGAGCCAAATCAGAATCTTCAGCATGTACTTAGGGGGAGTATGGACAGCAGTATGGACAGTAGAAGGTATACCAAAGAAGAGAATATCTTGGTACGCCCTTTGCCCTTGATGTCAAAGGGGGAGAGTGACTTGGTGTGGTGGTTGCCATCAAGTCCAAAGGGGGAGATTGTTGGCATCATGTTTCAAGTGTTGTCCTTGATGGCAACTCACTCAGAGGTTGGTACAGGTGCTCAGAGGTTGGTACAGGTAATGGCAACTTAATCAGAAGACAGATCTTAGTACAGCATGGCAAGAAAGTTCATACACGCAGGTTCGTTAAGCCCAAGTCGCGTGTACACGCAGGTTGGCTTCAGCAAAAGCGCGTGTATGTGGAAAAGTACCTTTGGTCCATGGCGGTTAGTCCTTGGAAGTTGTGCCTATGGTTTTGGACCATTGTGTCTCGACGGGCGTGTCGATCCCTAGTTTTTGAAGTTGATGGTATTGTGTTACTATGGTTTTGGCTCTTGGTATTGAACAAGGCCTAAGGCTATATAAGGAGAAGATCATTAGGCAAAGACAAGCATTGTGTGTCTGACGAAGTGAGAAGATCTGGTATCACTGTTTATCTGTTCGGGACGCTTAGCAAGGGTCGGATCTGACAGCGAAGGCATAAGTAATTATTTCTAGATCTGCACGCGGGTTGCCTTTGGAGAAAGCGCGTATACATGCGGTTTTGGTACAGTGAAGTAGCGTATGCATAATAAGATCTGATATTTCAGATTGCTATTGATTCTGGTGGTTGTTGCAGAGTTCTGGGCTCTGGTTTGGGTTCTGTGTTCTTGATGACAGGGTTTCAGTGATTCAGTATTGGGTTGTTTAATGAATTATGATGCAAGTATAAGTTGATGATTGTATTGCAGTAATGTTTGTTTTGTACTCTTGGATCCAGTCTGAAAATTGATGAAACGTGGTCCCTAAAGGAAAGAAGGTTGTAGGGTCAGCACCTACGTACTAGTAAATGGATCGGCTAGTACAAGAGCTGAGGGGGTTGTAGCTCCCTTCCAGAAGTAGTTGGAAAACGAGAGAGGGTTGTAGCCCTCTGCAGGTTGTAGCCTGCGTATTGGTAAAGGACTGCACCAGTACATTGTAAAAGAAGTTTCTCATTAAAGAAGAAAGAGACGAATTGCAGCAGGTGGTTTTCACCCACATTGGGTTTCCACCTTATATCATGGTGTTCATGTGTGTGGCTCTTGTGTGATGTTCTGTTCTGTTATACTGCACCTGTTTACTGTTAATATACTTAATAATGTTCTGATGCATTTACAGAAGATTAAAGCTAACTGAATTATAAGATCTCTGGGTATACGCTTGTTGCATTAGATACAGTCGCGTGTACACGCGGGTTCACTTAACGAAAGTAGCGTGTATGTTTCTGAGCATTGAAAAAGTTTTATTGATCTGATAATACTGATTCACCCCCCCCCCCCTCTCAGTATTATTTCCAACAGAATTATGTGCCATTCATAGCTAGGCCCTCCGAGGTCGGGTCAACAACAAGGGGGATACCCACCCGGTCCGGAACCTGGTTGGCGGCTCCTTGCCCGTTTGGAGTAGCGGGTCCGAATGGGGGTAATGGGACCAGTTTCCCAATGTGATGGGTGTGTGTGTGTGCGTAGAGTCTGATGGTATTAATCTAGGGGGGGTTCTTCTAAACTAGTCTTAATTCTAACTACTAAATTAACTCTTTGCTAATGTAATCTAATGAAGAAAAATACATCTAATCTACGCTAACCCGGGGTGTTTTTCTTTTGTTATGCGATCTAGAAAGATTTCTAACAGCAGCCGGTAATAAAGATCATTCAACTGATATTAGAATATAAATCAATAAAGATAAACCATTCTGCATAAGAAGTTAGGCAGAGTAGTTGTGAACAGCATATCGCATAATCAGTTTTCTATATGTTAAACATAAATAAATGACCCCACCGTACAGAAGTGCCAAATGGTAATGCAGACATTCATGCAATAACATACAAAGAACTCAGCCACATATCACTTTAGGAATACTAGCAGAATCTAGCCAAGAGATAAAAGTACCATTTATGACTAACTTCACTAATAAACTTCAAGTAACAATGATTTATTTCTACTTGTTCTAACATCTACTAAGAGTACAGAAGTGCAACATCAGTAACAGATATTAAAATGCAAACATAAATAAATCTCGATCCATCCATTCATCAAAAACCTCCTCTGAGGGTGCAGAAGTGCATGTTCTGAGGATAAGTTTTTTGACAGATTTCCGGACCCTTCTCCAAAAACCATGAGAAGGGTTAAATACTACTAACTAATCAATCTTAATTACATGAAATTAGGGAATCGGCCTCAAATGACCGCCCTTTTACTAAAAGCAACTTTATTTCTAAACTTAAAATCTAATTTCTGACCGTTTCTGTATATTCTCTTTAGTGCTGTCAATAGTGTAATGCTTTCCTGGGAAGAGTCGGCTGGCCGCCTTCTTGTTTCACTCGGGAGATAAAAGTGGAAATAGCAGGAGCTGGCACTTCCTTCCAGCAGACCAGAAGATATTTTCGAAAACCTTTCTTAGCTGGGTGTATTCGCCGTGTGTATACTTAGCGTGTCCCAGTTTCTTCTCGAACTGATTTTGCTGTTGCCGTTTTCGGTTTCCGGTCGTGCAAATGACTGAGTGGGTTAGGAGTCGTGCTGTATGGGAAACTCCTTGTGTCGAGAATTTCTTCCGTTCTTTGTTCCAGGTTTTCCTGAAGCGTCCTCCTTCTCATGCGCTTCTTTCTCTGCTTCACTAAGTCTGAGCTTCAGGATATTTTCTGAATAAGCTGCTTTTGTGCGCCTTTGACTCTGAGTCCTGGATAGTCTAATTTCGTTAGTGCCGGTTGGCTGATATTCTGGAATCCGCGGTTCTGCTGCATGCGACATCCATTTGCGGAGGCATTCTCTCTCTGCTATCTGATTGGCGCTTTCCTCTTTCCCTCAGATGTTTCCTGCATATAAACTTATATCAGTTGCGTGTCTTGTAGTCTACGCAAAGGAGAAGTGAAATGAAAAGACTTGACGTGAAAGCATTAATCTCTAATGAATGCATAATTCTGACATTCATCATAACTTGACTCTTTGATAAATGTAACACAATCATTCCTAGATACTTAAGCATGCGGTTATTAAATTCTTTCAAGGCGCGCGCTTAATGCATGGGTCTATCGTGTGATAAGTCTTTTCAGATCGCAGGTCGCAGATCGCTGCCATCGTAGATCGCAAATCGCAAATCGCAAATATCGCAAGTTCTCATTTAATGGTTACGTCGTATAGCGTGATGCTTGCGATTTGCGATATCGCATATCGGCGATCGCATTGCTCGAAGGTTTTTCTTTTAAGGGGCGTGTGTGAGGCATGCGATGCAATGAACTTCGCATCGCAATTTCGCAGTATTTGCTTTTCGCGCTCGAGTTATGCTTCGGCCTTTCTTTGCGATGCGATTTGAACCTTAGGGAGAGAAATACAAAGACTTTAGAAAAAATATTTTTTGGGATTTTCGTTCAGGGTCCCCTCTTTGCTTGACGTTATTTCTAATGTCAAGTGAAGAAGGGGGGTTGTTGGTGACCACAACAGGTTCTTCCACATTTTCCTTCAGAAATAGGTTAAGTAAATGCATTTCATCTTGACAGTAGTCTATGGCATCCATTTCAGTAGTTTCATCTCTTTTTCTTGCAAAGGTAGGGTTAATGGGTAAAACTAGGGTTTACTAGGATTTGTATTTCCTTTCAGCTTTCGTCTTCTTTCTGCAAGTAGAATAGCCCTTTTGAGGTTAGCTTTGTTCCATCACGATTAAAATCTTCTTTTGAGAACTCATAGAAGTTGGCTTGAGCTCCTAGCGAATTTGTGCTAGTTGATCAAGTGATAGCCTGCAGTAAGAGCTAGTACTTGTGCATACATCACCGTCACTTCCAAGTTTGTTACGAACTACCGGGTTGATAAAAGTAAAGAAGGGAGTCCCAGGAGTTGTAGCATCATTGCTGCAATACTGGAGCCCACCATTCTTTTTGGCACCATTGCCGGGGAAGCGTCAGAGTATTTGTTATTACTACTTTTCTTCTATTTTCTAATGCAACATTCTGCTAAGTAGTTTATTTCAGTAAGAGTAGAGTAGTCGTTTCATTTCCATTCTGCAATTTCATTTCCACAAAAGTAGATTAGACATTTCCTGCTTTCATTTCATTTTAGCAAGCATAGCTTAGCTTTTCAATTTTGCAATTTCAATTCTGCAAGCATAGATTAACATTTCAATTCTGCAATTTTATTTTAGCAAGCGTAGCTTAGCATTTCAATTCTGCAATTTCAATTCTGCAATTTCAATTCAGCAACATAGATTAGTCAGTTCCTGCTTTCATTTCAATTCTACAATTTTCATTTCAGCAAGGTTTATTGTAGTTAGTTGCAATTTGTTGTTCAGTCAATTTCATTTTTGCAGGTACAAGCAGAAAAAGAACCTAAAAAATACTAAAAAAGAGATTTTCTTTCATGCCTCGTAGGAATAGAGACAATTCAAGAAAATTCGTACCCAACACCCCCAACACATCACGAAGTCACCCTTCTCTCTTCTTTGGTGGCAGTGATCCAGAAGAACCTACCAAAGATATACGAAGATCCTATAATAGAAGAAGAGCAAAAAAACATTCCTCCTGAGACCATGGTTGAACACATAAATGGTATAGGAAATGAGGAGAGAATAGAAGGCACCTTTCCCATCTGAGAAACCAATGGGGACACAAAGATGAAAAACATAAGTCCCTTAGCCTTACCTCACTTCCATGGATTGACCACTAAAGACCTTGATACGATCTTGTTTGAGTTCGATGTCGTTTGTCGAACCTATGACTATGCAGAAGATGAGAAAAAGTTGAAACTCTTTCCCTCCACCCTCAAGGATGCAGCACTCTGCTGGTTTATGGGGTTACATGGAAACAATATCACAACTTGGGCTCAGATGCAGCAAGTCTTTAACAACAAATACCAGGATTACTCTAGGTCAAAGGAAACAAAGGGAGAAATCTTTCGGATGACCATGGGAAGTGATGAATCTTTAGAGGACTATGAAGAAAGGTTCTGTTAGCTCTGCTACATGTTTGAGCATTTTAAAGGGTCAAGGGCATCTTGGCCATGGTGTTTTCTAAAAAGGGAGCATGCAACAGTCTTTCCTTCTCCTTCTCCCTCAGTTTCTTCTTCCCCGTAGCCCTGCGATTCCTATGCCTCTTTTCTCCAAATTCAGCTTAAACCTGGTGTTCCATCTCACCCCACTCATATTTCCTTACCCCTGCTTACACTCTTTAAGTCCCATTCCTTTGTTTTCCACCAAATTTCCTTATAAACCCATGTTGTATTTACTCCCCCGGCGCTTAAGTCTTAATCCATATTACCGAATCATACAGCTTGGCACTATCATTTTACCCTCCCTCGATTTGCACCGTCGATCGCCCACAATCTAATGGTCAATTCTCATTTGCCCGCCATTTCACTGTCCATCAGAGATCCGATGATAGTCACATGCCTTTAGCCTGCAAGCCGCACACTCGTTAACTCGTGGTGGCGGCGGTTTCGGGCTGCCACGCAGCGCCTTTTTGTTGGATCGTGTCCTGCTATACGGAAACTGCTGAGTCCTGGAAGGCGGTGTGGGGAATACTGCCCGTCTCCCTAAATCGTGCTCCCACTCGTTAACAACCATGCTTCTTCTGCATGCGATGGCCGTAAGATATGTCGCGTCCAGATCCGACTGCCCTCATCACATCTTCTTTGTTACCTCCCGATAAGCCATTCCGAACTGATCTCGACCTTCCGTATATATGATCTGACGGCCAACGTTCAGTCCTTCCCCTCTGCACCCGATATCTTCTCCAGCGCGATCTTGGTCGTAGATTTCTATGATCCGACACCTGCTCCCGCCATGCTTCCTGTATCGTTCTCGACTTCTCACTGCTGCCAAAGAATAAAGACAACCAGCTACCTATACGTTGCACAATTAAAACTTCACCAACTGCAATTAATCATCAGAATGGCCAAGGACGAATAGGATGACCTCGAGCAGTGAAGAGCATTTATCAGGCATGGGATTTCATCCATTATTCACTCTACCTGTTCAGGAAGGACTGCAGAGCACTAGAAAGATTAAATTCATCCATTAAAACATTGAGATTGCAGCAGAGGCCCATATCTAATTGTAAGTGTGGTTGGTGGTCCATTAAGACACCTCCACACTAAGTAGTAGAGATATTTTGTAAACCAACCCCTATATAAACCTGAGAGACATAGTGTAATGGGTTGATGAGTGTTAGATGAGTGTTATTCTGCTGTGAGCTTCAACTTCTGGAGACTGTAAGTACTATGTAACCTGCAACTTCTGGTCTTCATTTCCAACTAATACAAGCTTCTTTTGCTGTCAATTGCTCATTTTCCACTTCTTCTTCTTGTTCCAGGCTGTGCCTGTTTTGCATTAATTCGTGTGCTGTGAATGTTTAGCATCAGAGGGGCTATCATCCCACGTCTGTGTTAGAATTTAGCATGTATCATTGAATTTTCTTGCAGGTTTCTGTTGTTTTAATACCAGAGAGTTGTCATCCTGTCTATGTATTAGATAATAGATTTACAGACCTCCTAACTGGTTGCAGCTGACCATTACAGGGTCCTGTGTATCTGCTGGTGTAGTCAGTCTTCTCCATCATCACCTTATCCTCAAGCTATGAGTAATTGGTGGTTAAAAGCCTTGTAGTCTGGGGGTGTTCACCCATGTCTGGGGTCAATCATAGTAGAAGTGGTTATCTGGCTTGAATAAGCAACATTTCTTTCATTCATCCATCATTTTATCCAACATTATGTTGAGTTTGTAATGTTCCTGAGCATCATTGATATACAACCTAGGTGAGTTTCTTGGGGTGATAACATTAATTGGCGCAGTTGGCGGGGAGAGGAGAATCGAAGCTCAACTTTCCTAGGAGAACAACACAACTTCAAGCTTTGATGACAGACAAGGTTTGAACACAGCTTTTGGTTGTAATCATCTGTCTGGTGACTCCATTGGTGGAACACCATCCTTTGGCGGCTCCACATTGAAGTTCTAGCGCAGTTGGTGAGGTATGTTCAGAGATATCTTCAGAGGTCAATAGCTGACCAGTGCCTAATCCTAAGAAGACCATTAAACAGAAGAAAAACTTTGCAAAAAGGAGCATCAAGGTCAGGTAAGCCTTAAAGAATTTTTATGTGTCTCTGCTAGTGCAGAAATACCTTCAGAGATTCATACAGCTCCTTAGTAATTCATTTCCCTCTTGGACCTTAGTAGAAAAAAGTGTCCATGCAGTTCATCATATTCCTCTGTTTTTTCCATTCCATTCATTTATTTATTCCACTCAATCCACCAGTACCCTTCATATACCTCAGTCATGGCGGGCCAGCAAGCCCTCACAAAGATAGAATGAATAGTTGCTGCTAGGTATGCACCCTTAGTCTTGCCTACCCCTTTGAATGCCATGTCTGCTAGAGATTATCAAGAATTTATGCCAAAATTTACTGGTGCAGAAGAAGTAACAACTGAAGAGAATTTAGAGTCCTTTTATATCTATGCTGATAACCTGGATATCAATGTAGAGGATGTCTGGATAAGGGTTTTTGTTCAAAGCCTGGATGGGGAAGCTATAAAATGGTTCATAAATTTACCCCCTAGGTCTATTGTAGACATTGATGCTCTAGATGATGTGTTTTTAAGGCATTGGGGAAGTAATACAGATCTACTCTTTTATCATGAGGAATTTGGGAATTTGTAGAGAGAAGATGGTGAGCTGCTGTCTGATTTCAATATCAGATTTAATCATATTTACAACAGAATGCTAGCTAAAGTAAGACCTACCCCTACTTCTGCTATGCTCACATATGCTAATGCCTTCAATTCTCAATTCTGCCTACTGTTAAGAGAACGAAGATCTGCTTCTTTGGCTGATATGCAAGCTGCAGCCTTTGAAGTAGAAGCAAATATCATTACTGCAGAAAGTCTCGAAGATGATGATGAAAACAGAAGACAGGAAGATGAATCCTCTTCATCCTATGATTCTAAAATAGATGAATTAGCTAGGATGATTGAGTTTTTGACCTCTGAAGTTTCCAAATTAAAGGCTGAGCAACATTTTGAAGAAGATGGAGCTCATTGTTCTTTTTCTTTTCCAACTCCATATTCATATAAAGAGGTAAGTGAGCATTTGCAGATTTTGCAAAGAAATAAAGTTAGAAATGAAGATAAAGGGGTGAGGCCCCTTTTACAGAATATAGTCATGGAGGAAGTGTAGCATGAGGAGGAGGTCCATGTTTTGGAAGGTGCTCCTTTCCTGACCAGAGCTGCATATGAAAAAGCAATATCCAAAGGCACTACTAAGCAATTTGTTGTAGCTGCAGAACAACAAGGTAGCCAGCAGTAGATCCCTTCCTCCAAGAACTTGTGCTTAAAGCTGGCACATCTTCTAATGGCTATGCAGATTTGTAAATCAGCTAGCCTGCTTTCATCCCCACTCCAGTAATCAAGAAGGGAGAGGAAAGCTCCCCATCATCTTTTGCCCCTCTGTCTGCTCAAATAATAATCCCTCAATGTTTCCCCTTGAATACTGAGGCAGGAAACATCTCAATGTTCAAAGCTGAGACTGATCACCTCAGTTTTTATGTTCCAAGACCTGCTCAGATGGTCTCCGTGCAGAATGAAAGGGCAGCTTTATAGACGACAGAGGAGGAAAATGTACAGTCATGGGATTCATCCATGGATGAGGATTATTCAAAGGAAGATCAGGAGCAGAAAGTAGCTCTGTGGCCCCTGCACAAGAAAACAATCATGCATCTTTCATATTTACTTTGCAGGCAACAAAAGATAAAAACAGGTACACAACAATAGTGATTATGCAGCAAGTGTACAAAGGCTCCTCTAAAGAACATCCAAGGAGGAAAATACACATAAGGGAAATGAAATTTGATCCATATCTACCTGTGAAACTCAAATGTCCTAAACTTTTTGAGGTGGAGGATCAAATAAATCTTGTCTTGCTGATTTATGATGAACTGGCAGACAGGCAATAGTTCTAGTTTCCCAGCAAATGGGAAATTTTTGAAGTTTTAGTTTTCAGGCTTTAATGATTGTAATTAAGTTCTTTTACAGTTTCCTGTTGTGTGCTTAGTGGACTCTATGCCTAATGGATACTAGGAAAATGTTTTTATAGTTGTTTTTGCATGAAGGCATTGGTCTGCAGGATCTTGGGACCTCACAGGGAGGATCTCATCCCCAGAAGGAGCCAGTGTTAGCTCTGCTACATGTTTGAGCATTTTAAAGGGTCAAGGGCAGCTTGGCCGTGGTGTTTTCTAAAAAGGGAGCGTGCAGCAGTCTTTCCTTCTCCTTCTCCCTCGGTTTCTTCTTCCCCATAGCCCTGCGATTCCTGTTTCTCTTTCCCCAAATTCAGCTTAAACCCGGTATTCCATCTCACCCCGCTCATATTTCCTTACCCCTGCTTACACTCTTTAAGTCCCATTCCTTTGTTTTCCGCCGAATTTCCTTATAAACCCATGTTGTATTTACTCCCCAGGCGCTTAAGTCTTAATCCATATTACCGAATCATACAGCTTGGCACTATCATTTTACCCTCCCTCGATCTACACCGTCGATCACCCACGATCTAATGATCAATTCTCATTTGCCCACCATTTCACCATCCATCAGAGATCCGACGATAGTCACATGCCTTTAGCCCACAAGCCGCGCACTTGTTAACTCGTGGTGGCGGTGGTTTCGGGCTGCCACGCGACGCCTTTTTGTTGGATCGCAGCGCGCTATATGGAAACCACCAAGTCCCGGAAGGCAGTGCGGGGAATACCGCCCGTCTCCCTAAACCATGCTCCCACTCATTAATGACCGTGCTTCTTCTGCATGCGATGGCCGTCGGATCTGCCGCATCCAGATCCGATGGCCCTCATCACATCCTCTTTGTTACCTCCCGATAAGCCATTCCAAACCGATCTCAACCTTCTGTATATATGATCTAACGACCAGCGTTCATTCCTTCCCCTCTGCACCCGATATCTTCTCCAGTGCGATCTTGGTCATAGATTTTTATGATCTGACGCCTGCTCCCGCCATACTTCCTGTATCGTTCCCAACTGCTCACTGCTCCCAAAGAATGAAGACAACCAGCTACCTGTACGTTGCACAATTAAAACTTCACCAACTGCAATTAATCATTAGAACGGCCAAGGACGAAGAGGACGACCTCGAGCAGTGAAGAGCATTTATCAGGCATGGGATTTCATCCATTATTCACTCTACCTGTTCAAGAAGGACTGCGGAGCACCAAAAAGATTAAATTCATCCATTAAAACACTGAGATTGTGGTAGAGGCCCATATCTAATTGTAAGTGTGGTTGGTGGTCCATTAAGACACCTCCACGCTAAGTAGTAGAGATATTTTGTAAACTAACCCCTATATAAACCTGAGAGACACAGTGTAATGGGTTGATGAGTGTTAGATGAGTGTTATTCTGCTGTGAGCTTCAACTTATAGAGACTGTAACTACTATGTAACCTGCAGCTTCTGGTCTTCATTTCCAACTAATACAAGCTTCTTTTGCTATCAATTGCTCATTTTCCACTTCTTCTTCTTGTTCCAGGCTGTGCCTGTTTTGCATTAATTCGTGTGCTGTGAATGTTTAGAATTAGAGGGGCTATCATCCCACCTTTGTGTTAGAATTTAGCATGTATCATTGAATTTTCTTGCAGGTTTCTGTTGTTTTAATACCAGAGAGTTGTCATCCTGTCTGTGTATTAGATAATAGATTTACAGACCTCCTAACTGGTTGCAGCTGGCCATCATAGGGTCATGTGTATCTGCTGGTGTAGTCAGTCTTCTCCATCATCACCTTATCCTCAAGCTGTGAGTAATTAGTGGTTAAAAGCCTTGTAGTCTGGGGGTGTTCACCCATGTCTGGGGTCAATCATAGTAGAAGTGGTTATCTGGCTTGAATAAGCAACATTTCTTTCATTCATCCATCATTTTATCAAACATTATGTTGAGTTTGTAATGTTCCCGAGCATCACTGATATACAACCTAGGTGAGTTTCTTGGGGTGATAACAGGTTCCAACTCAGTTATAAAAGGGCCAGGTGGCCACTTGAACCCGAATCTCTGAATTTGGTTCTGCTCCGAGGAGTCCCTGAAGACCTTCTCGATACCCTCCATTTGCTGGCTAGGGGAGACATCTACCAGCTACCTTATGACGACACAAAGATTGTGTTTAGAAACCATTCTAGGGCAGCCAGAAAAAGAGGTAGGTGAAGTCACCTTTTAGCCAGTGCCCCCTTATCCAAAAACGAGTTTGCAAATCAGATGGAAGACCTCAAAAGTGAGATGAGACAGACCATTTCCATGCAAATGGATACCTTCCGAATCCAATAGAGGTAAGAGGAAGCTGAGAGGGCTTTGGCCATATTTTGTTCCAGATGCACTAGAAAGCATCCTAGGAATGAGTGTCCATTGCACTCCATAGAGGTGTGTTTTGTCTGTGAGGCCGACCACTCTACAAATCAGTGCCCATCCTTACCCAGATTTAAAGCTATGTACCAAGGGGCTGAAGGAGCCACTGAACCACTCTACTTCATGAACCAAAGGAGGCCACATGGACCCAGACCTTACCAGCAGGGAATGCAAGGGACATCCCAGAATTATTACAACCCCAATCAATCCACTTACATACCTACTTGGGGTCCCCCTGCTCATCCTTCCTAGTCCACACACCCTCCTTGGTCGTATCCATCTCAATACCATCATTCTCATGTTCAGCCACAACCTCAGTGGAATGCACCTCATCAGGGGTGGAGGCCCCAATACAACTCTCCTCCTGCTCTTTTGCCTCCACCGCCTGCTCAACCACAACCATCACCTCTTGCTACTCCAAGACAACCCCAAATACCTGCTCAACCGAACCCAAACCCCAATAACAGACAAACCCAACAGGTATATATTGGAGAAACAACATGCCCTACCTACGCTGTGGAGATTCAGGAGATCAACCTACGATCTGGGAAGGTCCTCCCAGACAGCCAACCTCCTCCTAAGGAGGATGAAGAAGAGAAACAGGAAAGTGAACTGAAAGTCATCCCACCCTTTCCTAAGAGACTAACTGGAACCACACAACCGACCCTAGAAGAAACTGAACTTCTGGGAGAATTGAAACAGTTATGTGTAAAAATACCCCTTCTCCAAGCCATAAAGGATGTGCCCATATACAACAAGATGATCAAGGAGAAGTGCTTTAAACACCCAGGTAGGTGAAAGAGAGATGCCCCAACTATCAATGTCGTAGGACAACTGTCTGACCTAATGTTGGGGCAGGTAATCTGTCCAAAATATCTAGACCCTAGGATTCTAGTAGTCGAAGTCCACATCAATGGCACCATAATCCCCCATACCTTGATCAATCTAGGGGCTGCCATTAATGTGATGACCAGGGACACTATGCTCAAGCTCAACCTTCAAGGCTCCCTAAGAAAGACCTCGACAGTACTGTAGTTAGCAGACCGCTCCACCGTGACCCTCGAGGGGATTGTGGAAGATGTCATGGTCTCTATTGATTCCTGGGAGTACCCCACTGATTTCTTGGTTCTCCAACCAAAGGAAAAGCTCACTGGGTATCCTCTCATCCTGGGAAGACCTTGGTTGGCTACTGTAGATGCCTACATCAGTTGCCGAGCTGGGAACATGAAAATAAAAAATGGGCATATGTCCAAGTAGCTAGTCCTCTACCCTTTTGCCCAACCTCTACTGGAACATGATTTACCCCTCTGGTTGGAGGAGGAAGATGAGGATGAAGTCTACTCCGCACCAATGTGTACAGTAGAAACTACCATGGGGGGTCCACAAACCGAGGATGATCTTATTGAAGATTTGATTCAAAATCCTCCCCCCAGTGAGTTGCCATTAGAAGAGTTGGTGGAAGAAACCCAAGCCAATGCTTCAGTTGATCTCTGTGTGGCTGATCCGACCCCTCTCCAAGTTAAGAATGTGGAATTTGGCCCAGAAAGAACCTTGAGGATCAACTCAGCCCTATCCACCTCTCAGGAGAAAGAGTTGTGCAGCTTATTGAAGAACCACTTGGATGCTTTTGCTTGGAACTATAAGGAGATGAAGGGAGTCCACCCTTCTATCTGTACTCATCACATTTACATCAAGGAAGATTGTAAGCCAGTTAGGCAGCCTCAAAGGAAGATGAATCCAGCCCTCAAGGACATTGTCAAAGAAGAACTGCAAAAGTTGCTGGATGCAGGATTCATCTACCCCATCTCTGACAGCGAATGGGTTTCTCCTTTGGTGCTAGTGCCAAAGAAAAATGGGAAGTGGAGAATCTATGTAATTATCGAGAGCTTAACAAGGCCACCGAGAAGGACCATTTCCCTTTGCCTTTCATAGATCATGTGTTAGATGGCCTGGCAAGGAAGAAGTTATTTTCCTTCCTAGATGGGTTTAATGGGTAAAAACAAATCCAAATCAGCCTGGAAGACCAAGATAAGATCACTTTCACTTGTCCATGGGGTACCTTTGCCTACCGGGTCCTTCCCTTTGGGTTTTGCAATGCTCCTGCCACTTTCCAAAGAGTAGTACTGAGCATATTTGCTGAGCTGGTTCATGATTTGGTGGATATCTATATGGATGACTTTACCCCTTATGGGTCCAACTTCCAAGAAGCATTGACTAACCTAGGAAAAGTTTTACCCAAGTGCATTGAAATGAACCTGTCCCTCAGTCCCGAAAAATGTGAATTCCTAATGACTGAAGGGACCGTGCTAGGTCATACAATTTCTCAACAAGGATTACAGGTGGATCCCAACAAGATTGCTATCATCCAAAGGGTCCACCTCCTCAAAAGGTAAGAGATGTTCAGATTTTTTTAGGCTTAGCAAGGTATTATAGAAGATTCATCAAGGATTTTACCAAGCTAGCCTCTCCATTGTTTGGTCTTTTGGGGAAAGATGTTGAGTTTATATGGACTGACAACTGTCAAGAGGCTCTAGATGCGTTGAAAGGTAAGCTGGTAATTGCCCCAATCTTGAGAGGTCCAAACTAGGCCCTACCTTTCCACATTCACACAGATGCCTCGAACAAAGCTATAGGAGCAGCCCTAGGACAAGTTGAAGAGAAGTTACCATATGCCATATACTTTGTTAGTAAAAACCTGTCCAAGGAGGAATTAAACTACACAGTAACCGAAAAAGAACTTCTAGCTTTAGTCCATTCCCTAAAAAAGTTCAGACACTACATCACTGGTTATCAAACATTCATACACACTAACCATGCTGCAATTAAGTATTTGATGAATAAACTAGATGTAAACGCTCGTATCATTAGATGGTTACTTTTTTTGCAGTAATTTGATTTGACTATTGTTGATAAGCCTGGTAAGGAAAATGTTGTTGCTAATATCTTATCTAGACTAGATCTGCCTGCAGGTGAAGAAGGAATGGTGGATGATAAAATGCCAGATGAACACTTATTTGCTATTTTAGTACTCTCTCCATGGTTTGCTGATATAGCAAATTACTTGGTTTCAGCACGGTTTCCGCCACACCTATCCTCAAAAGGGAAGAGCAAGATTGTGAGGAAAAGCGCCCCATTCACTTGGATTGGGGGAAACCTGTTCAAACTTGGACCAGATCAAATTTTGAGGCGATGTGTCAAGGAGGAGGAAGTCTTTGACATCCTCTTAACCTGTCATGATGGACCTTGTGGGGGCCACTTTGCAGCAAAGATGACTGCTTTTAAGATTTTGTAGGCAGGTTACTATTGGCCCACTCTTCATCAAGATGTCAGAAGATACATCAACTAATGTGACCGATGTCAAAGGATGGGGAAACTGACTCCAAGGGATGAGATGCCCCTACAACCTCAAGTGACTTTCGAGCCATTTGAGAAGTGGGGCATGGACTTTGTGGGTCCTATCAACCCTCCTTCGAAACAGAAGTCTTATCTCATTGTCTTCACGGACTACCTGACAAAGTGGGTAGAAACAAAGGTAATCAAAGCAGAAACTGAGGAAAAAATGGTTGAATTTTTAAGGGAAAATATCTTCTACAAGTTTGGCTACCCAAGAGAGCTAGTTATAGATCAAGGGAGTCAGTGTACCTCTAATTTAGTTGAAGACCTACTCACACACCACAAGATTAAGCACAGAACTTCCACCCCTTATCACCCCCAAGAAAATGGATAGGTGGAAGTCACTAATAGAGCTTTGGAAGAGATTTTGACTAAGGTAGTGAGCAGCAACAGAAAAGATTGGGCACACTGATTGGTTAAGGCCACCTGGGCCCATAACACTACTTGGAAAACTACTACAGGATTCACACTCTATGAGTTGGTCTATGGGAAGAAGGCTTTGCTATCTATAGAATTCGAATATAACACATTAAGGCTAGCAGCTCAGTTGGACCTAGACCTCAACCATGCACAAAAAGAAAGATTGCTTCAACTAAATGCATTAGATGAATAGAGAATGTAGGTCCTTCTCCACTCAGAGGTAGTCTAAATTCAAAGAAAAATATGGCATGATCGACACCTCAGAGAGAAATAATTTCAGCCAGGAGATTGGGTGCTGCTGTATGACTCAAGGTACAAGGATTTCAAGGGCAAGCTGAGAACCAGATGGTTGGGACCATATACAGTGGAAAAATGCAATGACAATGGTTCAGTCCTTATCAAGACCATTGATGAAGAAGCCATCCCCATGCTCATCAATGGGCATCGATTGAAAATCTACAAGAAGCTCCTTTCTAAGAAGGAGTTCGTTGAAACTCTGGGCAAATCAGTGCTAGTAGTGGAGCAGGTTCCTGTCTCCACTCCACCCACACCTTGAGCAAAAACAAACAAACAAAAAAAGAAAGAAAAAAACAGAAAAAAGAAAATGAAATAAAGATCCCTAGGTGAAAACCTCTTGGAGGCGCCCAAGGCAGGCAGTGAGGGGGAAAACCTACTGGAGGCACCCCAGCTGTTTCAAAAAAAAAAGCCAAAAAGAAAAAAGAAGAAAAAATGAACCTAATTTCTTTTGAATAAATTGTAGGTTGCAGGAAGGTCATTGCAGGTTGCAGGAAGGTCATTGCAGGTTTTGGGAGGATCGCGCAAGACAAAGACAAAGGACATGACCAAGCTACATGCATCCCTCATAGTCCATTCCTCCATCACCATTACCCTTTCCCAAGTTTTTGTCTCTTTTGGTCTGAAATTTCACATCCTACAGGAAACTGTGTATCTTTTACAGGAATATCATGTAAAAGCTACAGAAAGTCCAAAATCAAACTCAGAGGAGGATCTGAAGGTTGGAAATCTGTATATGAGGCCTGTGGACCTCCCTGCTTCCATTCATTGCCCTATATTGCCTTCCCATCTCTGTACACCTTCATTGCACTCATTTTTCTGTCCCTACAGTCACACACAAAAATTTTGTTTCCTTCATGCTGCAAACATAATTAAAAAAAAAAAAACAATTTTTTTTTTTTTTTTTTTGCAGCGGCCTTTTCACTCACCCTACCTCATAACTTCCATCTGTGATTCCTTGTCAGCTGAGTCCCTAGTCAGTAGTTGTATCCCTACTCTGATATTAGCTTGAATTTCAGAAGGAGAAGCAGCTATAGGAAATCCTACAGGATTCCTGTAGCAGCTGATCCCTCTGAAAAGCATACTCCAGAGATAGGATTAGCAAAGTAAGGCATATGAAACATGCAAGGAGATCTATTTGAATGTAAGAACATTAGAAAAAGCCCGAGGCTGAGCATGCAGAGAGCATGCAACCAGACTAGTGAAGAAATGGGTTCCGAAATCCGAAATATGCATAACGCAGCTGTGACTGAGCAGGTAAGTGTTTAACCCTATTCCTCAATTACATGAATCATATTTCAAGGCTGCATGACTATGGGAATGGTTACGATTGAATGGAATTAACTGGCCACCCTTGTTCAGTTACACATCCTCATGGAATTCAACCAAGCCCCCGTCAAATTCAAAAACTGTTGATCAGATACACAGCCAGCATGTGTGGTATGTCCATTCAGGGGAAAATAGTCGGGACTGGTGGTGGTGGCGACGGATAATGGGAGTAAGGGAGGTGATGGCAGTTAGTCAGCATGTAGAAACATTATGACTGTGACATAGGACCAATTGTCTGGATGGGGATAACGTACCCATCCGGCCACCTCATCTCCTCACCACGAATCACACCTGCAGTTAAAAGACAGCTTAGTTGAGGCCTTCGCCACCCTTTGTTCACTTTGCATTCACGACGTTCTCGACTGGAGTACGCACCGCCCACTTCCAAAGCAGCTAACCATTGGTCCTCCACCAGTTCTCTACCAGTTTTTTTAAAACCCTCCCGCCTATCGGGCTCTACAGGAGCACTGTTTCATTCTACAGGAGCCAAGAGATTTCTACAGGAAGGTTTCTATGGGAAAGGTAGAGAACAACTCTGCAGAAGGAAAACCTGGGATTTTCATCGAAATTCAAGCTCAAAACGAGGTAGGCTCAGGAAAACCTCTCTGCATATGACTTGTTTGAGTAAGGTGGTGGATTAAAAACATAGAATTGGATTGAAAAAAGGAGAACGAAGTTTGAAAGTCTGTCTGCATATTTTCCCTGAGTTCTACACAGTTTCCTGTTTTCCTCTCTGTATTCGAAGTCTGTCTTCTCCTTTTTCATATTCTGCTGAAAGGAGAACATTTTCAACAGTAGGGGCTAGTCTATGTGTGTGAAAAGAAGAAATGAATTTGCATATCTATCTACTTGCTAAAAAAGAACCTGTGTCCTTATCCTCTGTCCTGTAAAAAAAATCTTTTCTTTTCAAAAACAGAAAGTCAAATTCAGGATAACAACAGTTTAAAAATAGGGGATTATTACAATTTGATGTTGTAAGGGGAAGCATAAGGGGAATTCCTTCTTTGATCTCAGAAAAAGATAGAATTCATCTATCCTCTGTTTCAGTGTTGTCTGTTTTTTTCCACCTTAGTTTTTTTCCTTGGTTAAAACGCAAAAAAAGGAGCACTCAACACCATGCCAGGAGGATTTATGAGGAAGGAGCCCTTGGACTCCAACCAATTACATGAGCACCCTGAGGTGGTGGCCCTTTTCACCAGGGAAAATTGGATGATCTTCTTCGATAGAATACATGGATATGATGATGAGGTAACTGAAGAATTTCTGATGGCCCTACAACCCCATTCAAAAACTCATGCCACAGTCAGCATTAGGGGTCTGTCCCTAGAACTCACCCCTGATTTTATCAGTCGAATTACAGGCCTCCCTCCTAGGCTCCCCTAGAGTAAGAAGGAAAACTCACTGGGACAGGTGGCCAAGAAGACATTTTTTCAACTTGGGGAAGATCTTGTAGAGGATAAAAACGGGGTTAGGAGGACAAGCTTGCCTCCTCCATGGAATGAAGTTAGTTACCAAATAATGAAGTATATCACTTGTGAGGGGAGGTTTAGCATTGTGTATGGTTATCACTTCAGGTTACTACATGAATTAAGGTATGGGATGGATTTTCCTCCAGTTAAAAAGCTAAGTCTCCCATATTTCCTCCTCCAGTCTCTAATAGAATGCAGTACCAAGCTAAATGCAGGAATCCCAGACCAGTTGGCCCACCATGGGCTCATCAAACTATTGGTAGAATATGCCTTACATACCTATACCATTCCCATAGCTTGGGACATTTTCAGAAATATGTCCAGAGATGATGATATCAAAACTTTGGTTGAGGATATCAGCCCCTCTGGCAGTCAGGAAGAGGAAGAGGAAATTGAGGAAGAAGGACATGAAGAGACACCACATATGAAGATAGTGGAAGAGCATGAAACCGAGGAGGAACAGGAAGCAAAAGAGAAACTTGAAAAACCCACAGTAGAAAAGAAGACCACCCCAAAGATAGAGAAAAGGAAAAGAACAGGAAGTGAGAAGAAAAAGCCTAAGAAAGTCCAAAAGAGGACTGCCACAAGCAAGACAGGAACCCAGAAAGAAAAAGAGAAGCCATTGTTAGAAACAGCAGAAGCACAAACAGAAACAACAAGCCTAGAAAAGACAACAGAAGATGAAGGGGAGCAGCAGGAAGAAACATCCCCTGAGACATTGGTAAAAGAAGCAGCAACTGTGCTAGCTGCATTAAGCACTCCAACAAAACAAAAAGGAAAGAGAAAAAGGGAAACTTCAATGTATTTTAAAGCTAGAAGGAGCACCTGGATAAAGGTGGGAAAGCCCCAGCCTCCACCAAAGGAACCTATCATAATCACAGATGCACCTACTGAACAGAAGGAGGAATCCCCCTCCAAAATATCTATCACTTATGAAAGAGGAAGTCCCAAGACTTCCACCTAGAAGGAGAAAATTAGACTGATGGACACCAAAACAGTTCTACAGGAAGCTGAGACTTCTCTACAGGAAACGTTGTCCAAGTTAAAGGAGACTGAAAAATTGGAAGAGGAGGTAGCGAAACAATCACAAGAAGAAGACAAGACCGAGGAGATACCTGAACCAAGCCCTCAGCCTAGTTTGGGCTCATATTACAACTTGTTAGAAAGTGGGAAGATCATCCCACAGAAGTTTGTTGTACCACTTTTCTTTGCATTGGAACAGGAATGGGTTAGGACTCACACTTGGATGAGAATTGCTAAATCCAAGGGAGTTGCAGACATAGGCCACCTGGAAGAACAGTTGAAAGAATTGAGAAGAGAGTTGGCAATGGTGAGACACACTGAAAGCAGTAGAAGAGCCCAACTACAGGAGGAAAATGCATTGCTGAAAAAGCAGTTACAGCAATAGCAAGCTCACAAGATAGACATGACACATATTTCTGAAGAGCAGCAACTACAGGAAGGTCCCCTAGTAGGACAAGAAATAGCATAGGAACAACAACCAAGGGAAGAGACACAGTGTGATATGGAAATATTGATAAAGAAGCAGCAAGAGAGGGAGTCTCAGGTAGCAGCCGAAATCTTGATGTTGAAACAACAGCTGCAGGAAAGAGAAGCCCAGATGGCCTACATGGCTAGCTAGGTAATGGAAGCCTTGCAATGTAGACAACTGGCCAAATCTTATGCATTGTATCTTAAAGACTAATGGCTTCATTTTCAAATCAAAACATTGGCCCAAAGGGGCACAATCCCTTTCCAACACTATGGTCACTTTATGCATCCGTGTGACACTAGTCCGGCTGAGGACAAGGCCAAATTAACAGAATTTTATTTACATAATATGGCACTCCTATATATGAACTTTTGGGACCCCAATGCTGCATTGAGAGATGTACAATTCATGGCTATGGCTTCTTGGATGAGCCATGAGGAAAAAAGGGCAGTGGAAGTTCAACAAATCATGGCCAAAGAACTGAATGAGCCCCTGCTAATCAGGGTAGAACTAGAAGACCCCTCAGCCCTAGTATATGCTCATCAACACCTTGCCAACAACCCTCAAGTTCTCCCAGATTATGTCGAAAAGCAAGCACAAGCCATCGCCCATTTTGAGGACATGGAAAGATTATTTGGTGATGATTGTCTTCATGCTTGTATTAGGAGATGGAATACACTATCCTAGAGCTTGAAGATCAGGGAGTATCACTCCCCAACCAGGATGAGAGAGGCTTTGGCAAGAATACCACTTTATAAACAATCAATGAAAAACCTGAAGGCCAACTGGATTGGCCTAAAGTTCAGTTCTCCACTACTCTTAGGACCATTGGAAGGGGTCAAGGAAGAAGAAGAACACATGCAATGGGAGGAAGTAGACAGAAAGACAGAGTTTCATGACAGAGAAGAGGACATCACCTTAGAAGCATGGGATGTCAGGGAAGTAGTTAAGGCCATCAAGGATGAAGAGTTGGATTAGTTTCTCAGAGGATGAGCAACCCATTCAATAGGGGGGTGATGATGAGCCCCAGAAATGGGTAACTATATGGGCTCATTTTGCCTATTATTCTCATTTAATCCACCATTCTCCATAGTTTTATGCATGCTTTTGAATATATTTATGTTAATTGAGTGAATGGGGATAGTCATTTTACCACAAAGTCTAATACGTGCTTATTGCAGATTTTTGGACATTTTTGGACCAAGATCAGGCATTTATGAACAGATTGGCAGCCAAATTCGAAGAAACAAGGCTGAGGATTTATAGGAGGGGTGTCTCCTACACTAAATGACCCCTTCCTCAAGTTCTCCACCAACAGCTCGGAGTTCAACAACCCACCAAAGATGATTTCAAGGGGCAGCCGAGCAGGTCTAGTGAAGTGGTTGTTATCTGCAAGTTTTGGCAGCCAAGTTCCTAAAGTTTAGGAGGACTATTGGGGTCCTCAACTTGTATAAATAAGAAGGCCTCAGGCCTCAGTAGGTTAGCTATTGAACAATTTATTTTCGCACTTTAGTGCAGCTCTGCATTCAGCTCATTTTCGAGCTCTTTCTGTAAACAGTTTTGTGACATGACTATTATTTTTTGATCAATGAAGATGAATTCAACCTTGAACCAAAACTGATATTTCTATGGGGGCTATAGCTCTTGGGGTTGGGCCCAACCCAAGTGCCTAGCACCTCCTTCTTGTATTTATATATGTTTTTTCTTGCATTCATAGAATAATGTATGTTATTTAGGTTAAATCTTGCTTTGTTACTTAGGTTGTTTTTGATGATTAAGATAGTTGTTTTTGCTTCAAGTTGACTTGATAGTTGGGTAACAGAAAAAATCCACAAAAAGGCTACCAAGTAGTCCTTGATCTCCTTTCTCCCTCCTTGGTACCATGAATTGAGACCAAGGAACTCTCGCTGCCACAAAAACATTGTTTTTGCTTTTCAATGCAATTGCTAGTGTTAGATTTTGAGTTGGAAAAGTTGATACCAGTTATATTTTCATGCTTAGAGTTGTTCTTGCTCAATTTCCATAGCTTCCTTGCATAACTTCCTGTCCATCATGTTTTGTTCAGCACGTTTTTGTTTTCTAGGTCAAAATTAGGTCAAAAATAAGTGAAACTCTATTTTCATAGTTTTTGCTTGGGTCAGTTTTGAATAGAAGTGTGCAGAGCACTTGTAAGACACTCCAGCCTATCCTTCCTCCATCTTACAACCTACTCTATCCTCTTTCTCAAGGATTTCTTCACTCATTCTCCACACTTTCCCAAACAACCCTCATTTCTACATTTTTGTGCAAAATCGCTTCCTTCACCTTTGAACAACTCCAACCATATTCTTCACTCTTGAGCTTCATTTACAAGGTTCTAGACCCCATAACATCTCTATCCATCCTTAATTTTGACTTTCCCATCATTTTTCCTCCTTCAAACCTTCAAAAATCACTTTCGGCCTACTCCTGTAGAACTTCCTGTAGATCCCCTGTAGACTTCCTGTAGAAGTTCATGCTTTTTCGAGATCTGATTGCCATGAAATTCTCTAGAAGGGTGCTAGGGACTCCTTAGGTCCTCTCCACACCTTCCCCATCATCTGCAACAGCCAAATCCAACTCCTTTCACCACCAAACATCTACACGGTCGAATAAGTTAAAGCACAACCATAATAACTCTGCATAAAATTGCTCAAAAATACAAAAAGATGGTTCTTCCACATTTTCCTTTAGAAATAGCTTAAGTACATTCATTTCATCTTGACAGTAGTCTATGACATCCATTTCAGTAGTTTCATCTCTTTTTCTAACAAAGGCAGGGTTAATGGGTAAAACTAGGGTTTGCTAAGGTTTGCATTTCCTTTCAGCTTTCATCTTCTTTCTGCAAGTAGAATAGCCCTTTTGATGTTAGCTTTCTTCCATCATGTTTAAAAGATTCCTCTGAGAACTCATAGAAGTTGGCTTGAGCTCCTAGCGAACTTGTGCCAGCTGATCAAGTGACAGCCTGCAGTAAGAGCTAATACTTGTGCATACAGCACTGTCGCTTCCAAGTTTGTTATGAACCACCGGGTTGATAAAAGTAAAGAAGAGAGTACCAGGAGTTGCAGCATCATTGCTGCAATACTGGAGCCCACCACGCGGTAGCGCAGCTACCGTTGCACTGTCGCAGACTCTATGCCAACTCACTACTGTGCACAGTCTTGACATCGCACAACTCTCAGGTAGAGTAGTTTATAGTCCCGCGCCTCCTTTTTGCTACTTGGAGCATTAAGACTATGCTTCCCGTAGCTAATTAGGTGGCCAGATCACCTGTATATGGCTTCAACTGACTACCGTTTACTTTTCCGGGAAAGAATTCGCCATTTAACTTCACCAACTGCATTGCGTCGCCATCTGTGATATCCTTAATAACATACGGTCCCATCCAATGCATTTGGAGCTTCCCCAGGAATTTATCAAACTTTCTATCGTATAGCAATACCAAATCATTCACTTGAAAAGTGTGCAGCTTGATATGTCGATCGTGCCAAGCCTTTTCGCTCTGCTTCTCTACCTGCTGATGGAATCCAGCCAAAAATCATTCTTCTTCAAGCTATTCCAACTGCGCGAGCCTTTCCTCCAAGGCTCTGCAGTCCGTCATACCTGTGAATGCTTCTATGCGTATACTAGGCATGATATACTCCATTGGCATTATGGCTTCCACTCCATAGAACAAACTAAAAGGCGTTTGTCCCGTTAGTTTCTTGCATGTTGTCCTATAAGCCCATAATAATGTGGGTACGCACAGGTCCCAATCACTTCATTGCGCATTGCATACTTTCGTCAGCACAGTCTCCAATACCTTGTTAAATGCCTCTACGGTCCTATTAGCCTGTGGGTGATATGACGTGCTTTTCTGATGATACACCTAAAACTCTTCCATCAGTGTGTTGATCGTTTCATTTAGGAAATGTGTATTGTGATTGCTTATCAAGATCTTTGGACAATCGAATTGTGTTAACATGTGTTCAAATAGAAACTTCACGGTCGTCATGACCATGCAATCTTTTACTTGTTGCAGTTCTGCGCAATGCGTTAGGTATTATGTTGCATTAATAATATATCTTGCACATGTCTTTCCTTGCGATTTGATAGGTCCTACAAAGTCAATCACCCACTTTTTGAAGGGCTACAATGTCATTTGCAGATTCAAAGGAATCTCATCTCTCCACGACAACTTACCCGTTCTCTGACATACAACACATGCCTTGCAATGTTCTTTTGAATCCTGATGAAGGGTCAGCCACCACAACCCTACGCGGAGAATCAAGGATAATTTTAGGGGCGAATGTTCGCCCTTTGGCGAAATTAAGGGGTTTTAAATTTTTAGTGGGCGAATATTTTGTATCATAGTACATTTTTACAAATAACCTCAAATAGCCCACCTTATTTTAAGGGAGAGGGTAAAAAAGGTAAATTTAGCCCTTGAAATTAGGACTTACAACCTTCCATTCGCCCATTTTCAAGAATAGGTTTTTATTTAAGTGAATCCATTCGCCCATTTTCAAGAATAGGTTTTATTTAAGTGAATCCTATGGGCCAAATACCATATTTATAAAAGAGGTATGGTAAATTAATAAAAATATAAATAAATGAGAGGTATGGTAAATAAATATAACATTTTTTATATTTACTCCATAAGTCACCTTATATACATGTAAGGGTGTAAACAAATAAAAATATAAGTAAAGTGGAGGTATGGTAAATAAATAAAACGTCTTTTTATACTTACTCAAAAGGTATGGTAAATAAATAAAAATATAAATAAACTAGACGTATCATAAATAAATAAAACCTCTTTTTATATTTAGTCCATAACCCTCGTTCTATTTATGAAGGCTCAAGAAAGAGGTTTTATTTAAGTGAATCCTATGGGCCAAATACCATATTTGTAAAAGAGGTATGGTAAATTAATAAAAATATAAATAAACAAGTGGTATGGTAAACAAATAAAACATTTTTTTATATTTACTCCATAAGTCACCTTATATTTACGAACACTCAAAAAATGGGTTATATTTAGGTGAAACCTATGGCCAAAATACTATGGGACAAATACCATGGACTAGATTGTTATTAATACCATGCAAAAAACCATTAGTAACCTTAATATTAGAATTAATAAAAATAAAAATGGCACATGGTATTGACCCATGGTATTCACCTGGAATGTAGCCTATTTAAATGGGGGAATTAAACCAGCATGTAGCCTATGCTAAGATTCACTATGACTTTACAAAGTTTTATTATTTAGTGAAAGACTCGCCAAGATCTTACAAGATTTTATAATTGAGTAAAATATTAGCCATGCCTGGTGAGAGATTCGCCAAAAAATTATATATACATATTATATTATTGATAAAATCGCCTTCCATTTTTCCTATATATAATGGAGATTTGCCCATTTATTATATTTATAAATTTAGGGGGGGTTCTTAAAATTTTCCCTGCGGAGAATCTTTTGCGCTATTTCTCTCCCTACATAATGACCTCCTACGGGGCCCCCATGAGCATCCGCGAGGATGCTACTTCATTCAAACTCTGGTACATACCCTTGCAGTGTCTCATCTTTCCCCATCTTGTATAGATGCCCCACAATGACAGAAAAATCTGCCACACGCACCACTAGTTCCTTCTTCTCCTGGATAGAGTAACCTTCCGGCGCAGTTCCAGTTGTTAGAAAGTGAATTACATCTTCAAAATGTCCATCTTCTACACATACAGTGAAAGCTACACGTGAGGTAGTCCTTCCTCCAAGCTAGTACATTCCTCCCTTGTCTCAATGCGCAACAGGTGATCATGTCTCGCGTTCAGTCGCCCAGGCTTCAAAACAACTTCAAAATCATATTATTGGAACAATAAAAGCCACTTGCATATGCGCCCCCCACAACATAGGCTTATTGACCAAGTATTTCAGTGCGGAATGATTTGTATACATCTTGAAGTGTCCTCCTAGCAAGTAGTTTTGATATTTCTGGAGCGCATACACCATAGCCAATTCCTCGCATTCAGTGGTGGAATAGTTCTCTTCTACTTTGGATAGTTTGCGACTTGCGAACGGAATAGGTTGATCCAAGCCTTCTCCACCATCTTGCATGAGTACTACCCCCAGCGCTATACATGAAATTCTTTCTTCCAATTTGGGAAGACAAGAATCGGTGTAGTAGCCATCTTCTCCTTCAATACCTCTAGGCTTTTCTTACAATCATTGTCCTAGTAGAACATGACATCCTTCTTTAGTATTTTTTCCATCGATGCGGTGATCTGGGCGTAACTCTTGATAAACTTTCTATGGTACCTAGTATGTCCCAAGGTAGCGCACAACTATTTCACACTGCACGGTGCTTCCAAATTCAGAATCACCACAATTTTCACGGGGTCCACCATAAGCCCTTGTTTACAAACCACATGCCCCAACAGGTTCCCAAAAGGAACAAGGAACGTACATTTCGTAAGGTTGAGCACAATTTGGTATCTTCGGCATGTATCTAGCATTAAGTGCAGGTTCGCTACATGGCACCTAACTAGCCCAAATATAGTCCAGTCATCAAAATAGACCTCCAAGGACTTATGGATATATTCCCTGAATGTCGCAATAACTACGCATGAAAAGATAACCGGTGCGTTCTTCAATCCAAACAGCATGATAGTGTGTTGAAAGCAACCCCACTCCATCGTGAAGGTCATCTTTCTCCCATCCTCTAGTGCAATCTTGATCTGGTGGTACCCTAAGAACCCGTCAGTGAAAGAATATGCTTCTTGACTGCCCACATTGTCCAACACCTCATCTATGAATGAAGTAGGGAATGGATCATGTACACACGCATCGTTCAACTTTTAGATATCCACGTATATTCTTATTTCTTCCTTCTTTTTCTTTTCTTGTACCAGCATCAGGCTTACCCAATCAGATTGCTCCACAAGCTCAATGATGCCTGTTGTGAGCTTCTTGTCTAATTCTATGCAGACCTTTTCCTTGTATTTCGGATTTAGGCGATATGGTCTCTGCATCACCAGCTTCTCTTTTGGTTTTAATGTAATCCTCATTATCCATAAGTCCCCAATTATTCCTTTTAAGTCCATAAACTTGGTCAGGAATAAGTCTTGATATTTGTGGAGTAGTTCAACGACCTTGTCCACCGTCGTGCCGTCCAAGTAATCCCCAATCATCGTTAATTTAGGCTCCGCCTCCATACCAATATTCACCTACTTAGTCTTCACTATTGTGTTTGGAGCCTGATTATCTTATGTATTCAAAGGTATTGCCACATTGGACCCCAGTTCGTAATGGGGTGGCAAAGCTTTGACGGTAGAAGTTATGTTTAATTTAAGGTTTTTTTCCCAAAAGGCAACCCCTTGCTATATATGAGGGAATTGTATTGCGTCTATGTAGATCTGTATTCTGAGTGAGGAAGAGAGAGGAGATTGAAAGAGAAGAGGGAATTACAACAAATCTACTATAGGTTGTATCTCTTCAGTTTGCTGGATAATATAAAAGGAAGGACTGGCTGTTTGTCCATGGACGTAGCCCAAACTGGGTGAACCACGTATATCTGTGTCTCTCTTGTTTTATTCATTTTCTGTATTTATATTTATGCAATATTTTATCTGTTCCATTTCTCTCTAATATATAATTTTCTAACAACTAGTTGATCTGGAATTTATCTAGGACAAAGAATTAAAGGTATTACAGACTCATGTGCATGGATGTGCCTATGTTACTTTATGCAATGGATCGATAAGATTGCGAAATACATAGACACTGAGGCAGTTAGAGAAAACATATAAACATAAGAAGTTTAATAAGGAGTTCACCCAATGCTCCTGGGCTACATCTCCTGGTCCAACCTTCAGTGGTGGCCTCTCTATTATGTTTCCAAAGTAGAGTTTTAACAACAGTGAGCTCAATTCGAGTCTCACTAAACAGATAAAAATCAGTAGGATTGGAGTACACAGACTCTCCTTACTGTCCTTGATCTCTACTAGTCATAGTAGTATGAGCCCAAATTGAGACTCATACATGATAGGCCTCTGCCGAGGAGCTCGCTTGAACCTCTCAAGCTTTCTCAGGAGTACACAGACTCTTTGATTCTCTCTGGCTCTGTCTGGCTCAATGTTGCCTGCAGGTCAGCTCGGCTTCTTCTCTCTGTTATCTGCTCTTAGCTATTGCGTCTAACTAACTCTCCTCTGTGTGTCCTCTACTTCTGTCAGTTCATGGCTTTAAAGCTAGTTTTCTTTCTGTCGGTTCATTTCTGCTTCTCAGATTTCTAGTTCTTCTGTTGCTGTCCATTTGAATTCCCTTGTTTTGCATCATCATCACTGTGTAATGCTTCACAGGTAGGTGGCCACCTATTCTGCAAAGAGTGAGTGTGTCAGGTTCCTTGGACACATTTGAATGGTCGTTATTTCCGTTTGCTCCAAGATCGCCCGCGAAACACAAATATTTTGCCAACTCATCGTCCCCATCATACTTCAAATCCCATGTAATCTTGCTTTATAACCTTGTCAAATCCAGTCATTTATCGGGACACACCTCCGCCGTTGATCTGGGCCCCCCAAGTCCTATGGTCGTTGTTCATATTGGGTGGGTAAGTAGCGTGAAGTTTACCCATCCGATTGGAATGATTTTCTCTCTCTTCCGCTGGATGCATGTCAATCAATGTGTGGCATCAGGCGGGACTCGGTTGAAACTACTTACCACCTTGAGGCCTTTCGATATCCTGCTGGTTTTGTGGAATCATGCTCTACATAACCAAATTAATTACTTTTCTACATTTCATAGTCATTTCAGGTCCGGGCGCTTGGGGCTTTCCTTCACTGAGGGGGATGCCCTACGATATGTGATTAGCGCTTAATCGCGTATCAGAAACTACCCCCGTTTCTTGAATTAGCCCCTGGTTTTTCCAATTTGTGCCAGCACGCGTTACCATGGGCCAATGGTCTGTGCGCTCGACTGAGGTTCCTCATTGCTCCGTGCTGATCACAAATTGCAACTATCACAAGGATTCCTTCTAATAGCTTGATCTTTCTAAGACTTGAATCTTTTGGCATAACTTGAAAGAGTTTATGAAAACTTAGAGAGTGTTTAGGATCCAATTCGGATCATGGCCTTCCTAGTAAAAAAGATTTTGGACCACCAAAAGTTGGTTTTTAAGAATCCATCAAGTGAGGGTACTGATTCCTCGCTTGCCCAATTTCTATCCATTTCGCACTGCTTGGTTTTGAACCTTTGAGTCCATCCTAAGGTACTCAACATCCCCTTTGCACATGGTTCTCACCTTCCTATCCAGAACTGTATCTTCCCGCAACTCATTAAGATATTCAGGCAACATATCATCAATAGAAGGCAATTGACTCTGCTCTTCGGGATCTTCAATCAATGAAGGTTCAAATAGTCTCAAGTTGTCTGCATTAACAACTGGGTATATGTGCATGTAAGTTGGTAAATCAAGGCGAAAAGCACTCTCACCAATTTTATTAAGTATCTTGAAAGGTCCATACCTTATTGGCTTCAGCTTCTTACCTTCACCTTGCATTTTGTCTTTGCTGATATATAGCCAGACTTGATCACCAACTTGGAAACTATGCTCCATCTGATGCTTATCATGCCTTGCCTTGTACTTGGCTTGGCTCTTTTCTAGCTATTCCTGTACTGCCTAGTGAATCTCTTGGATTTGTTCGATGAACTTGGCTGCCTTGTCCACATCACTGTGTCCATTAACTGCTATGTATTTACCGAAGACAAAATCCAAGGGAGACCTTGGTGTGAAACCAAAACAGGTCTCAAAAGGATATATCTGAATAGAAGAATGTTTAGCTCGGTTGTAAGCATGCTGCACATAACATAAATGTTCATCCCAAAGTTTGGGATGCTTGCTGCAATGGCCTCTGAGCAACTAGATCGTTGTCCTGCTGACCACTTCTGTTTGGCCATATGTTTGCGGATGAAAGGTTGTGCTCTCTTTCAGTCTGGTGTCCATCAATTCCCACAAACTTGACCAAAATTTCCCAACAAATTGGGTATCTCGATCAAATATAATGGAAGTGGGTAATCCAAAATCAACCATACATGCTGAAAGAACAACTTTTCAGTTTGTTCGGCTGTAATCTGTTTGTTACAAGGTATTAAAATACACATTTTGCTAAACCTATCCACAACAACATATAAATAGTCATGACCTTTCCTAGATTTAGGCAATCCCCCAACAAAGTCCATGGAAACACTTTCCCAAGGATGAGAAGGAACTGGTAGTGGAGTGTACAAGCCTAGTTTTCTATTGTTGGCCTTGCTTTTAGCACACATGGTACACCCTCTTACATATCTAGAAACTATCTCATTCATTTTTGGCCAATAACAAAATATTTGCAGTTGTGAAACTGTTTTACTTACACCAAAGTGACCTGATATTAGAGAAGTGTGTGCTTCTTGAATTATCTTTACTCTTTCAGTTTGTGGAATGCATAGCTTTCCAAAATGATACAAGAGTTGGTCCCTAACTTGATAATCCAATTCTTCTACTTGTTTTCCATGACTTAAAGTTGCATATACATCTTAAAAATCTATATCTTGAGCATACTATTCAATGTAGCTTTCATGCAATACTGAATTATGCTTAAGTATAGTAGATGCATTTATGATTGGTCTAGACAACATATCTTCAACTTTATTGTGTATGCCCTTTTTATATCTGATGACTAGATGAAACTGTTGTAGAAAACTCGTCCATCTATAGTGTCTTGATTGCTGCAACTTAGTTTGCGAGTGTAAATATTGAAGTGGTTGATGATCAGTATGTATAACTGTCTCTTTGCCCATTAAATAATGTTTCCACTTTTTCGCACTCTGTACTAATGCATACAATTCTTTATCATACGTGGGATAGTTAACTACTGTAGAATTAAATGTCTCAGAATGATAACATATGGGTTTACTGTGTTGCATCGACATTGCTCCCATGGCATAGTCATTGGCATCCATTTCAATCTCAAATGGTCTTTGAAGATCGAGCAGTGCTAGTACTGGTGCTGTACTAATCTTTTCTTTTAAGGTGTCAAAGGCTTTCTACCGTTTACTTCCCCACTGAGACACCTTGTTCAATCCTGTTAAAGCATGTAAGGGAGTTGCAATTAAGGAAAGGTTAGAAATAAACTTTCTCCAATAATGTGTTGCTCCTAAGAAGCTTCTAACTTCTGTAGTAGATTTGGGTTTAGGCTAGTTTACAATGACTACAACCTTAGAGGGATCTATCTTCAATTCACCACCCCCTACAATATGACCCAAATAATTCAAAGATGTTTTGCCAAATTCACATTTTGAGAGCTTGACATAAATATTTTATCTTTTCAAAACATCTAGAGTCTGCTTCACATGCTTTAAATGTTCTTCCCATGTTTTATTGAATATAAGAATGTCATCCAAATATACAATGACAAAATCATCAAGAAAAGGTCTGAGTACATCATTCATTACTCTCATGAAAGTAGCAGGAGCATTAGTTAAGCCAAAAGGCATAACCAACCACTCATACAATCCTTGCTTTGTTTTTAAAGCAGTCTTCCATGCATCTTGCTTTGCAATTCTAACCTAACGATAACCACTATGCAAGTCCAAGTTGGAAAAATAAACAACTTCTTTTAACTGATCTAGTAGATCATCTATGTGAGGAAGGGGATAACGATTTTTTATCGTTATCTTATTCAGTGCTCGGTAATCAATGCACATTCTCCATGAGCCATCTTTCTTTCTCACCAAGATAATTGGAGATCCACATGGTGATGTGCTCGGTCTGATGAACCCCTTCTCGAGCAACTCCTGTACCTGCTTCTTGATTTCTACATTTTCTAAAGTGGACAACCTTTTATACCTGTGGCTGCAATTGTTGTTTCATCTCCTGAGTCTGACCCCAAATCCTTTTGAATAGCTTCAACAACCTTCTTCTTTTGGCCCTCGAACTTCTTGGGTCTCAGCTCCGGATGTAGGATCCAGCAGTGTTCATCATCATGTCCATCCTTCTTACAGTGAGTGCATGAAGACTTGGTCTTTTGTACAATATTTGTCTTCCTCTCTTTCCATTTCTCTTTTCTTTTCTCCTTGCTTTTGCATGTAGTGGGTTTTGTTGATCCCCCAACTTCTGGGTTCACATTATTTCCTCTAGCCTCTAGATGGGTAGCCTGAAAAGATACCTCATCTATGCTAGTGGGATTAAACATGAGGATAGTGTGCCTTAAGTAGCTGTGTAGACCACCTATATACTTCAGTAGAGTTTCAGGTGAGTCTAAGGAGATTCCTAGAATCAAAGCTCTTTTCCTAAATTCTTGAGTGTAACTTTATACACTTTTCCCTTTTAATTGGCGAAGAGTTTTCCACCTCATCATGGCTTGCTGCATGTAGGCTAGTTGATAGAATTGATTTTTAATTGCAGAAACAAATTCACTCCAGACATAAAGAATTTTACCATGCTTCTTCATGTCAGCTTGTGTCCTGCCTTCCCACCATACCAAGGCAGTGCCTCCAAGGCGTAGGCTGGCCAACTGAATCTCACTCTTGTCTGAATCAATGCTTTGCACTTTGCAATAAACATCAATCTGTCTAATCAAATTATCCAGCTTCTCTACATTCAACTCTCCATCATATATCAGAAAATCAAATTTAACATCTAATTTAACCAAAGATTTTTTCTTTTTGTTTTCAGGGCTACTAGGAGGTGTGGGAAGTTTTTCTTCTTTCCCTTTGCCTTTAGAGTGGTCATGGAGGAGAGATTCTTCTACTCCTTTATCTTGTTTGGAGTTTGGTGGATCTCCTTCTCTACCTTTCTTAAATTCTCTATACGTTTCCTCTACCATGGCTTTCATGGTCATGAAACCATCCATGAACTGGGAGTCTGATTCCAAGGGACATTTTTCTGACATTTTCCTCTTAGGATAGACTCTTCCAATTTTAGGGTTAGCTTCAACCAATTCTTCTTCTCCTAATTTAAGCTTTGATCTAGTTAGCATTCAACAACAAAATCCAACACAAGCTTGTCTAACCTTAGTAACCTAGTTGCTCTAATACCACTTGATCTAGAATTTATCCAGGACAAAGAATTAAAGGTATTACAGACTCATGTGCATGGATGTGCCTATGTTACTTTATGCAATGGATCAATAAGATTGTGAAATAAATAGACACTGAGGAAGTTAGAGAAAACATAACAGGAAAACATATAAACACAACAAGTTTAATAAGGAGTTCACCCAATTCTCCTGGGCTACGTCTCTTGGTCCAGCCTTCAGTGGTGGCATCTCTATTATCTTTTCAAAGTAGAGTTTTTACAACAGTGAGCTCAATTCGAGTCTTACTAAATAGATGAAAATCAATAGGACTGGAGTACATAGACTCTCCTTACTGAACTTGACCTTTACTGGTCACAGTAGTATGAGCCCAAACTGAGACTCATACATGACAGGCCTATGCTGAGGAGATCACTTGAACCTCTCAAGCTTTCTTTGGAGTACACAAACTCTCTAACTCTCTCTAGCTCTGTCTGACTCAATGCTGCCTTCACGTTAGCTCGGATTTTTCTCTCTGTTCTCTACTCTTAGCTTCTGCGTCTAACTAACTCTCCTTTGTGTGTCCTCTATTTCTGTCAGTTCATGGCTTTAAAGCCAGTCTTCTTTCTGTCGGTTCGTTTCCGCTTCCTGGTGTTCTGGTTCTTCTGTCGTTGTCCGTTTGAATTCCCCTGTTCTGCGTCATCATCACTCTGTAATGCTTCATAGGGAGGTGGCCACCTATTCTACAATGGGTGAGTGTGTCAGGTTCATTGGACACATTTGAATGCCCATTATTTCTGTTTGCTCCAAGATCGCCTGCGAAACACAAATCTTTTGCCAACTCCTCGTCCCCGTCGGACTTCAAATCCCATGTAATCTTGCTTTAAAACCTTGTTAAATACGGTCATTTATTGGGATGTGCCTCTGTCGTTGATTTGGGCCCCCCAAATCCTACGGTCGTCGTTCATATCGGGTGGGTAAGTAGCATGACATTTACCCATTTGATGTGAGTGGTTTTCTCTCTCTCTTCCGCTGGACGCGTGTCACTCAATGTGTGGCATCTGGCGGAACTCGGTTGAAACTGCTTACTGCCTCGAGGCCTTACGATATCTTGTCGGTTTGTGGAATCTCGCTCTATGGAACCGTAGGAATTTACAGGGTAAGTTCCTTAGACAGAACACCAAAGTACACCGCTCACAAATAGCTTTGATACTTTGGCATGAGTGATTTGGTCACTTAAACTATCGCTCCCTTCAGAATCTATGTAAAGAAAATATGGTGACAGGTCTTCCAATGGTATCTTGCAGAGATGGTGTTTGTTCCGGATGTGTACTCAGAAAACATCATCGAGATAGTTTTGAAAAACGTGCCTCTTGGCACGCCTCAGCCCCTTTACAGCTCGTGCATAGTGATTTATGTGGTCCACTTCCAGTTGTTTCATTCTCTGGTTACAAGTATTTCTTAACTTTCATTGATGATTTCTCCAGACGCACTTGGGTATACTTCTTAAAACTCAAGAGTGAAGTATTTAACATGTTCTTGGCCTTTAAGGCCTTTGTTGAAAAACAATCTGGACATCAAATTCTTAAGCTAAGATCTGATAATGGCGGAGAATATGTTAACAACAAATTCATCAACTTTTTCACTGAGAATGGAATTCAAATGCAACATATTGTTCCATATACTCCACAACAAAATGGTGTAGCTGAAAGGAAGAATCGCACCTTAAAGGAAATGGCTAATTGTATGCTTCAATCTAAAGGACTTAGTCTTAATTATTGGGCAGAAGCAATTAACTGTGAAAATTACATAATAAATCGCATTCCTACTAAGGTTTTAAAGAATATCACTCCAGAAGAAGCATGGAGCTCAATTAAACCAGATGTAAGTCACTTTCGTGTTTTTGGAAGTGAAGCATGGACCCATATTCCAAATGAGAAACATAAAGCTTTAGAACCTAAGAGTGAAAAATGTATTTTTGTTGGATATTCTGAAGATGTCAAAGGATATAGACTTATTCCACTTAAGTCCAAAAATGTTATCATTAGAAGAGATGTAAAGTTTGCTGAAAATATATCGGCCTACGAGCCTAGTTCGGAGGATGTGCCACCTCTCCCTATCTCTTCTACTTTTGAAAATATTTCTTCTTCATATGATGAAAGCGAGGATAAAAATCCTCCCCCACCTTCTCAGGATCCTCCTTCAGCTCCTCAGCTTCCAAAATGGGTCCATGATACTCGAGATGCAGCAGGTGATCTTGCCGGTGATCCTACAGATCAGCGACGTACACGTTCTTAGTTTGATATAGCCTCTTCTTTACTGGCTCAAGCTTCAGTGAATTATGATCCTGACACCTTTGCAGAAGCTTCAGGCCATCCAGATTGGGAAGCAGCTATGAATGAAGAATATCATTCATTATTGGAAAATGATACATGGGATCTTGTTCCTCTACCAAAGGGACGAAAACTTGTTAGATGCAAATGGGTTTACAGAACCAAGTATGGACCAGATGGGAAAGTTGATAAACATAAAGCTTGTCTTGTTGCTAAGGGTTTTTCACAAGTTGAAGGCATTGACTACACTGAAAACTTCTCCCCTGTTGCCAAAATGAACTCTATCCGCCTTGTTCTTTCCCTTGCTGCCTCTTTCAAATGGGAAGTCCATCAGATGGATGTTAAATCTGCCTTCTTGCATGGGGACTTGCATGAAGAAAATCTATATGGAACAACCTATTGGCTTTATACAAACAGACTCCAGCCTTATATGTCGGTTTAAGAAATCCCTTTATGGTCTCAAGCAAGCTCCTCGAGCTTGGTATGCCAAAATGGATAACTTTCTTTTAGAAAATGGCTTTTCTAGGTGTCATTCTGACAATACTGTCTACACCAATAAAGTGGGCAAGTCTCTTATCATTCTTGTTCTTTATGTTGATGATCTTATCCTGACTGGTAGTGATCCCAACCTTATAAACCATGTGAAGTCTAGCCTTAAAAGGAAGCTTGAAATGATAGACTTAGGACACTTACATTATTTTCTTGGTCTTCAAGTCTTGCAATCCAAGGAAGGTATTTCCCTTTCCCAGTCCAAGTATGCCTGTGATATTCTACGCCATTTTCACATGGAAGACTGTCAGCCAGCCCCTTCTCCCTTTCAGTATGGAGTCAAACTTTCAGTCACTTGTACTTCTCCTGAAGTTGATGCTACCTTATACCGTCAACTTGTAGGAAAAATTTTGTATCTAACCCATACTCGTCCTGACCTTTCCTTTGTTGTTGGCCTTGTTGCTCGGTTTATGCAAAACCCACATGAAAGTAATTGGAAAGCAGCTAAAAGAATACTTCGTTATGTTCGAGGTACAGTTCAGTTTGGGATTCATTACAATGCCGAAGCAACTCCTCTATTGGTTGGTTTCACTGATTCCGATTGGGCTGGTGACCCTGATGATTGGAAGTCTACTGCAGGTTATGTGTTCACTCTTGGTTCAGGACCTATTACATGGGCTTGCAAGAAACAAGGTGCCATTTCTCTTTCTTCAACAGAAGCAGAGTATCGTGGTGCCGTAGAAGCTAGTAAGGAAGCCTTGTGGCTTCGTCAGATCCTATCAGAGTTTGGCTTTCAGCAGCAACATCCGTCTACACTTTGGTGTGATAATCAAAGTGCCATTCAACTATGCAAAGATCCAGTCCAACATTAGTGCAGCAAACACATTGAACTGCACATGCACTTCATTAGAAAGCTCATCCACGACAATGTTCTTGAAGTGAAATATTGTTCAACAGATGATCAAGTTGCAGACATCTTTACAAAGGCTCTCACAGAGGCGAAGTTCACTAAACTTCGATTTATGGTTGGAGTTCAGGAAGTTGTCACTAAGGGGGGATAGGCTCTAGTGCCTCCTTCCTTCTCCTATTGTGTCATATTTGTAAATCCTTAAATCCTATCCCAAGTTGTTCTTAAGGGGGGATGTTAGGATATTCCGACACATAGGAAATAGTTAAGTATAACTTGGTCTAGTATAGAGTTAGGTAAAGTGTGTTTCTTTACTATGTACATTTTGTAACTTACAATCCGACGATCACGATATGTAGTGATCCGACGGTTCTTTCTCTCCTCGGTATTACCGACACTTGATCCATGGCTTAACACCCGATTGGTCCATGATCTCTATTTAAAGAGCATGGAGGGTCATTTGTAGGTTAACCGTCCATGAGAGAAACTTATGTAAATTTTCATTCTTTTATTAATAAATTTCCTGAAGTGGCCGCGTTGGCTCAGGCTGTGGACTGTTTCCCTCTTTGAGGGTTTTAACCACGTCAAAAGTACTGGTGTATTGATCTGCGATATATTTGTGAGCGGTGTCCTTTGGTGTTCTGTCTGAGGAACTTACCCTGTAAATTCCTACAGGAACCGAATTAATTACTTTTCCGAATTTCACAGTCATTTCGGGTCCAGGCGCTCGGGGCTTTCCTTCATTAAGAAGGACACCCTGTGATACGCAATTAGCGCTTAATCGTGTATCAGAAACTACCCCGTTTCTTGAATTAGCCCCCGTTTTGTGTTAGTGCGCATTACCATGGGCCAACGGTCTGCATGCTTGACCGAGGGTCTTCGTTGCTCCACGTTGATCACAAATTGCAACTGTCATGAGGATTCATTCTGATAGCTTGATCCTTTTAAGACTTGAATCTTTTGGCATAACTTGAAAGAGTTTATGAAAACTTAGAGAGTGTTTAGGATCCAATTCAGATCACTGGTATCAGAGCCGAAAGTATATTTGGTTGATAAACTCGCAGGAGAAAAGGGTTCCTGGTTCGAGTGGGAGAAATGGCGGAAGATGGTAGGTTTAGGGTTGAAAAACTTAACGGCCAAAACTATTAGCTGTGGAAGATGCAGATGGAAGATTATCTGTATTAGAGAGATATGTACCAACCATTGATCAGAAAGGTAAAGAAGCTTGTCACGCGGAATAAGTCGATCTTGTGGACAAGATAGACCTTCCTAGAATCTAAAGAAGACCTAATGACAAGCAAACCAACCAGACACTATCTTTCTCTAAATATGCTTTGATAAACAATAGCAAACAAGTGTTTTTAGGGCCTACCTTAGGTCCAACACAAGCTTGTGGATGCCCTCGCTTCTTCGATCCAAATGAGCTCCTTTTCACGAATCTACAAACAAAAACAAGGCAAACAAATTAAATAGCACCTGAAAAGCCAATTGCATAAAACATATTTAACATGAAAGTCAAGGAGTCCATGAAACAAATAGCATAAGATACTTGTTGAGAAAAATGAGTTTGATTGTATTAATTCAAAAGAAGAAGAACTTTACAACCTTTGCCTTGATGTTGTACAAGCTCCTCCCAGGGTCCAGTAAGAAGTCTCCTCTACTTTGACAAGTTCCACTCACTCCCCAATGAAGCCAAAAAGATGTGTGATCTCTCCTCTTAAGCTCAACTAGGAAGTCTTGATTTCACCAGCATTTACCCTTAAAAATGTTCAGCTTCTAACCTCTCTAGCAACCAGCCCAATGCCTGTATTTATAGTGCAATGGAGGGAGGTTACTAGGTCCTCCTTCAAAGGGATAAATCCCTCCTTCAAAGGGATAGCTCCTCTCATCAAGGGATTAGCTCCTTCTCTTTTGGGATGCATGAACCACCTCAGAGCGAGCAATTCACGTCAAAATTCCTTATAAAAACCTCTAGAATTAACCCAAAGTGAGTTTTTTTAAGATAAAACTTGCGCCTTTTGACTTTCACAGGGGTCCGCACCTACACCGTTAGGGACAGAGTGGGCAGGTCCGCAATTTTTGTACATAGAAGGTGCAGGACCGCAAGTGACCATGAGAGAAAGTGCGAAACCAGAGTTACATTGATTTTTAAAGTCTTTCTCTCATTTCCAAAGCTTGATTTGAAGAACTGAGGTCTGAGACTTGCTTAGGAGGACAGTACAAGTGATGATAGACCCATACTGATTGCAAATAATCATGGTGACGATATTTTTGTGTAACAGATTGCCCCCTAAAGTGCGAAGTCTGTAGTAGATGAGGATTTCTTATCATTTAGGAAGAGTGAAGTACTTTATCATTTTGAGGATCATCTTGTGGAGAGCCCGGTTGGAACCTGTAAAAGCATTCAATGCAAGATATATATATGAGATCATATCATCGCTGAGGTAGGCAGTCCCATACTCAGATCAAAACTGACTAGAAAAACTAACTACTGCTCTGATACAGGAATGATCTTGTAAAACATCACAAGTAAAGACTCATGTGGACACAGTATGGACGCAACCATCTGTTTATGAATAGTCCATTATATAATGAATACAAAATTCCTCGCAGCCTGGATTGTGGAAACTAGATCCAGGGTATTCATTTCTACTTCCCTAAATAGTACGATTCTATCCATGCGAATGAATGTGTTGATGTCGAACATGGTAGAAACCACTTGATTACCAGTCAATGATGTAAAATGTTAACAAGTGTGAGAGAAACCACCTGTAATGTCAATGGCTCTCAAAGTGCCCAGTACAATCCATGAGATGCGAATAAATGTGTTGATGTCGAGCATGTCACGGAATCCTTTGATCGAAAGTCAATGATGTAAACTATCGTCAAAGGCGAGAAACCTGCCATTGATGCATGCAGATCTCAAGGTATTGATGATTCCTAGATCATCTTTCTAGATAATGAGCTGATGTCGATAGAAAGTGATCCGTCGTAGGCAAACCCACAACACGAAATCATAGATCAAGTTGAATAAATTTAGTTGCAAGGACTGACTCAGGGATGGTCAAGATAGATGACAGATATTTCGCAAATGAATGGCTTATTGGCAGTGACCTCTTGAACACATAATGACACGACAAATGGCTTGGTGACAATTGACCCAAAGTTAATACCCAGAAACTGGCTGAAGAATTTCAATGTGCTTTGATCAACTGTTAGGCAAAGGATTTCCCAACCCAGGTGAACGAAAGTGTCTTGTTCAAGAGTGGTTACAAAGTATGACAAACAGGCTCATTTTTCTCTCTTTTCCCCCACCATTTCTGGCAAGTACCTCTTTATTTTTGACAAGCTTGAGGAGGATAACATTTGCTTGATTATAAGCTCATCCTTCGGATGAGTCCAACTTAGTTTAAATTCGAACTCTAAGAAGGAGTGGTTCGTTCCCGTTTGTAATTGAACAGGTCCTTTACTGTGAAATTTTAACGAGTCGAGTATAGGAGAAACTCGGCGTTTTTCAATTTTAGAGAGTCTGAAAAAACTTAAGAAGACTCCAGGGTTGACCTTTTTCGTAAATTTATGTCTCCCAAGCCTGAAAAAGTATAAAATAATACTTGAGAGAACCTCTTGATCTTTTACAACCAAGGAGTACTTTTCGTCATTAGTGCCCTTGACCCAAAAAAGTAAAAAAAGCGATCAATGACACGTCGTTTTATAACCAATATCGAATTTGAAACGACAAAAATCCGGCAATCTTTTCATGTTTCTTACGGTCGGAAAAGAGTTGTAAGTGGACCGTCTTTTAAATCCGTTTTAACGAGTCTAAAAGAAACACTCGGCAATCTTTTCATGTTTTAGGAGTCAGAAAAGAGCTTAAAGATGACTCTACATGTTTTTTCGTCGAAAATGATAGATTTCGCCTGAATAATCCTTTATTCTGCACAAAAACACAAACATTACTCATACCTGTTTGAAATGGATAAAAACGTCGCAAAATACCTTTTCAAAGTGAAACATAAACAAATTTGCTATTTATTTACTCAAAAAACTTATAAAAAGGACCTTTGTCAATTCATTTTTACCATTTGAGTTTGGGTGAGAAAATAGTGCTTTTGCTCAGAAAACTTCCCGTGAACATTGCGGAAAATCCAACCGTCGGAATCGAGCGCCGTCTTCTCCAAGTAATCCACATCATCCTACTCTTCATTTTTAACCGTTTAATTTTTTGTTTTAGTCTTTTATTTCATTTTTGGGAGGGTTTTTAGGCACAAAACCCGCGCGCGGGGGCCATTGCGGGCCTGCGGACCCCGAATTTTTCTCCATTGGGAAAAAGCTCGGGGTCCGCACCTTCTGTGTAGACAAAGTGTGGTCTGACACACTGTGTCTAACCCGGAGGGTGCGTACCACGTCGCAAGGGTTTTGAACCCAAAAATTCTCAAAAAAGGACCACACAAAATATTTTCTAGCATTTTAATTTGTCTTTATACTTGATGCAGAGAGTACATCATGCTAGATTGGCATGAACGAGAGCATGAGGATGTGGATGCTGCCGCATGGAATCATCAGCCTTCACTTGATGCTTTGAGGGCATGCAGACTGTACAAATTCTGGGCCATTCCTGGCATGAGGGCTCAGGTGGATTTCTTACAGTGGCTGGTTGACAGATGGAGCATACAGGACCAATGCTTCTTCATTGGTGGCCACCAGCTCGAAATCGAGCCGACGGACATATATTTCTTGACTGGTTTGCCTAAGAGAGGCAAAGACTTGACTCTGCACGGGACTAGGCCAGGTGGCCAGTCTGTCGATAGCCTCTGGCTAGAGTACTGCAATAGCCAGGCTAGAGACAAAGGGATAGACATAAAGACGATATCCCGTCCTGAGCTCATGGTGATTTCATTCACTGTCACCAGACTTTACGGAGCTGCCGCATTACATATTGCCACCGGATCCCAGATGCGTATGGCAGTTGATTACTTTCGAGGCACCATCTTCAACTGGTGTGATGCTGTGTTGGCCAATGTGAAAGGCCAACTGACTAGGGCCAAGAACGGACGAATAAAGACCTTTGGTTATGGGGCTTTGGTCATGAGTTTTGGCCTGGGGAGGGTTCCTATGTTGATCCCACAGCACCTTACTGTTGGAGCTGGGCTTCCTCGAGAGCCCAAACTGATGCAATGGGTCGCAGTCATGGCCCATCACCTGGACGAGAGGACAGAGGTTGCTTGCTTCAAACCTGAGTATCTCCAATGGCTTGAAAACCAGGTCTTTTCCATTCAGGACTTTCCTTACGCTGGGATAGATTTTCGTGGTGATCCAGACATGGTTCTTCCACCAGGGGAGCAGTGGGACGAGTCAGGTAAAATCCTTTTCAACATTTTTTCTATTTTAATTTATTTTGTTATTTTTCCATCGCCTCAAAATTGATAGTAAAAATTTTAAAATGCAGATGTGGGTCCACAGCGACCAGCCGCTCTCCAGCCTTTCGAGAGGAGGCAACCAGTTGCACCCGCTCCAGCCTAACAGGACAAATCAGCAGAGGTTTTGGGTGAGTTGGAGGGTCATCTCAAGCGCTTGACAGGAGATATTCCTGAGACCACTATAGACGACATTCCTCGTCGACTTCAGCGCTATGTGATTGGAGTCTCGGGACCTTTTAGGAGGTTCCTTTGCAAGGTGGACCATGCAATGGTTTCTTATAGGGATCATCACCAGCGATAGGATGATCGCCTATTGTGGGCACATGTGACATTTTTTTTTTTTTTACTTATCATTTTTGCCGATCATAAGGTGTTTTTCAACCTATGATCAAAGACGATGTTTTTTTTGACACACTCCTATATATATATATATATATATATATATATATATATATATATATATATATATATATATATATCACTATTACCAGCTTATCTTGTAAATCATGTTATGGAATGGTTTTAAATGTACATATATGATTATTGCAAATGTCTATTTAACATTCGAGAAGCAATTGCATCTGCTAATGTATTTAAAGATCTCGGAATATGCTGATATTCAATGTAATCAAATTCACGTTCCAAGAGACGCACTCTCAAAAATAATCTTAATAACACTGGATTTCTAATGGCATACACTCTATTAAGCTGTAATACAACGAGTTCAGAATCTAACCTCACTATCAAACTTCGAATCCCAAATGAAATAGATTCAGATAATAACTCAATCACTACACTATACTCGGCAATGTTATTCGTTGTTTGACCGAGGCTTGCCCCATGCATAGATACTAACTCGTCAAAGGGCGAATAGATAACCCAAGCTGCGGAAGAGATGTTCCGTGTATTAAGACAAGCACCATCAGCGAAACCAATGTATGTTTGGAGAGGCATCGACATCTGCAATATCAAGAGTAAAACCAAGATAAGCAGGAATAATGATGAAAAAACACTCTCTAAGCTAAGCACACTGTTTAAACTAAAACACACCAGCTAGAAAGAAAAACTATCCTAACTAAAAATCTCCATACCCATTCTTTTAAGCATAATACCTCTTCAACTAAAGGCCATTTCTGGGTTTACCCAAAGAGTCCCCATCAAAGTCTACCAATTCATAAGCCCCTTTGGCTAGCTTTCGCTTGACAACATCGGGACCATGCCACATAGGAACGAATTTTCCAGCGCCTAATTTATCATTAGCTTGATCATAAACTAAGACTAGATCTCCTTCCGAAAACTTTCGAGGGGTCACGTTTCGATCATACTGAGCTTTCATGCGTTTTGCGTGAGTCTCGATCGCCAATGCAGCATCACGTCGATTCTCATCTAATTGAGCCAAGTATAACAAACGCTTTTCCTCTTCGGAAGTGGCTGGAAGTAACTCGATGGCCATTTGCAGTGATGGGATTTCGCATTCAATGGGTAACACGGCTTCCAAACCATAGACTAGTTGGAAAGGAGTGAACCATGTTGATGGTTTTACTGAAGTTCGGTATGCCCAAAGCGCTGAAAATAGCATGTTGTGCCAATTCGACCAATGAATCCCAATGATTTGTCGGATCATGATAGCTAAAACTTTGTTGATGGACTCAACCAGACCATTCGCTTGTGGATAATAAGGGGTTGAACTATCGTGACGTAAACCAAGCTGACCTGTAAGTTCGGTCATCATAACATTTCGAAAGTGACGCCCATGATCAATGATTATCGCTTGCGGGACACCAAACCTAGCAATTATATGATTGAACACAAAAATTGCAGCTTTCTTGCCCTCTGCCTCAAATGTAGGCATCACCTCGGACCACTTAGTAAAATAATCTACCGCAAGGATGATATACGCATGCCCCTCGGCCGAGTGAGGGTTACATGTAATAAAATCGATACCCCATTTGGCAAAAGGACCAACGGCAATTATAGGGTGGAGAGGAGCAGGTGGAGCGCGCATCTTACGATAAAAAATCTGGCAGTTGTGGCATTTTCGGACCGCCGTAATACAATCTTTAAACAAGGACGGCCAGAAGTAACCAGCGCGCAATATCTTTTTTGCTGTGGCATACCCAGACATATGACCGCCACACGCTCCAGAGTGACAGTCATTTAGAACCCTTTCAGCTTCCTCGTGAGTTAAGCAACGTCGAAAAATAGAGTCCGCCCCACAGCGATAAAGAGTATCTCCAATAATTCTGAATTTTTGGGACTAGATCGACTTATTCCGCGTGACAAAATGTAGGCATCGCCTCGGCCCACTTAGTAAAATAATCTACCGCAAGGATGATATACGCATGCCCCTCGGCCGAGTGAGGATTACATGTAATAAAATCGATACCCCATTTGGCAAAAGGACCAACGGTAATTATAGGGTGGAGAGGAGCAGGTGGAGCACGTATCTTACGATCAAAAATCTGGCAGTTGTGGCATTTTTGGACCATCGTAATACAATCTTTAAACAAGGACAGCCAGAAGTAACCAGCGCACAATATCTTTTGGGCTGTGGCATACCCAGACATATGACCGCCACACGCTCTAGAGTGACAGTCATTTAGAACCCTTTCAGCTTCCTCGTGAGTTAAGAAACGTCGAAAAACAGAGTCCGCCCCACGGCGATAAAGAGTATCTCCAATAATTCTGAATTGTTGGAACTGGAATCGAATCTTCCGACGTTCTGACTGTGAAATTTCTGGCCGAAAGGATTGGGTCTGGAGATAAATGATAATATCCCATACCACGGATCTAAAGTGCTGATTAGAAACGAGGATTCGTCCGCAATGGGCTCCTCCGCCACAGTTTCCGTGTCAGCACGCGGGAAGTCACACATTAACTAAAGATTTCTTAGACTTAGATTTATAAAATTCCAAGTCAAACTCTTGCAGGATAACGATCCATTTAGAGTACTTTCCCCCTAGAAATTGCTTGGTCAAAATGTAGATTATAGGGTTGCAATCCGAAATTACTGTAGTTTTACGTAGTAGAATGTAGTGACGAAAACGTTGGACAACTTGAACGGCTGCCAATGCCAATTTCTCCACATGTGAATATTTTAGCTCAGTTGGATTTAACATTTGACTAAGGTAATCTATCACATGTTCAGTTCCTGATTCATCTTCCTGAACTAAGACCATTCCAATGGTGGAATGAGAGGCGGCGAGATACAAGAAGTAATCCTGGTTGTAGTTGGGAGGATGCAACAACGGTGCATGGGTCAACGCGTGTTTGAGTGCATCAAAACATTTCTGAGCTATCTCATCCCAATAGAATGGAGTGTTCTATTTCAACAATCGGGTAAAACCCTTTGTAACCTTGGCGTAGTTAGGAATGAATCGTCGTAAAAAAATTGCTTTCCCCTGCAAACTTTGGAGTTGGCGAAGACTCGAAGGAGGAGGCAATTTGATGATAGCTTCGACCTTTGAGGGATCAACACGAATGCCGGCTTTCGAAACTACAAACCCCAGCAATCGACCCGTTTCTATACAGAAGACACATTTGTGTGGGTTCAACCGAATCCGATAATGCCTACACCTCATAAAGATTGCTCGTAAATGGACGAGGTGATCAGTTCGATGTAATGAATGAGCAGGCAAGTCATCGAGATAAGGTTGCACAATGTGCTTGATGTCATGAAACGCATAAGACATCGCCCTTTGAAAAGTTGCTCCGACATTCTTAAGCCCAAAAGGTAATTTACAATAAGCAAATGTCCCCCATGGACAAATGAAAGCCATTTTTGGTTGGTTGACAGGTAGAATATTGATTTGATTGTATCTGGAAAAACCATCCATAAAGGAAAATATTTCGCTGCCGGCACAATCATCAATGATTTGATCGATATAGGGAGTTGGGTAATTGTCCTTTGGACAGGCTCGATTAATGTCCCTATAATCGATGCATATTCTTATTGTTCCCTGCTTTTTGTTAACCGGAACAATATTCGATACCCAATCTGTTAACGGGATCGGATAAATGAAACCTGATTTCAACAGTTTTTCAACTTCTGCTTTAATTGCAGCTGCTTTTCGTGGGTGAATCTGACGCAAACGTTGCCGGACAAGTTTAGCATCCAGGTAAGTCTTGATCTCATGAACAACAATTGCGGGATCAATTCCTGGAATTTCCTCATAGGACCAGGCAAACACGTCACGGAATTCTTGAAATAGGGCCTTATGTAATTGAATTTCGTCATCTGTACACGAGGCACCTATATGAATGTTCTCAACAATTCCGGGCTTAACCGAAATGTCAATAGGAATAGTTCGAGAGATGTTTCCCAAATTTAACTCTGAATCGGGATGTTTCATTGGATTCTGAGGTTCCTTGACATATTCAGTTGTAAAAATTGATGAGAAATCATTTTCAAAACGACCATCCTCAGGTAAAAACGAAGATCTGTGATGGAGTTCTTCCCATGGTAAATCATCTACACATAGGATTTCACAAATTTGCTCATCAGAGTGAACAAGTTCAGAAAACGTAGTTAAATCTGAGGTTGATGTGAAAAGTGATTACTCACGGACCACATTCATTAATTCATTTTTGGTTGAGCACGAGTCAGCAAAAGACTGCACAGCTTCATAGGCAATTTCATATGGACTCAAAGGCATGGAATTACCAAATGAGTCTATCTCAGATTCAGAAGGGACGATCCAAGGATCATCATAAATAATGGTGTCTGATGTAATCATATGAATGGTTGCAAATGAAGATGATGCATTGATTGGAGGAAAAGGAAGAGTTCCCAGTAAACCGACATATTTAACTAATCCTACTCCAACATCCTTATATGGGATAGTCGTTTTACCAACATGTTGAATACTCTCCGAAGAGGCTGGGTCGGATGAAAAGTAAGCCAGCTGGTCTATTGTTACGATATTTCCATTGTGTGGAAACTTTATTACTTGAAAGATCAATGAAACGACCGCTGTCATAGCGTAAGACCAACTTCAACCCAAGAGAAGGTTGTAATCTAGAGGGGCATCAACCATCTCCACATCTAAACTAACGGTTTTTCCTTCAACCCCTATAGGCAAATCCTGTAGAATGCCAAAAGGATGAAACCCACAGCCATCAAAGGCCTTTAGAATTGTCGGAGATTGATTTAGAGAAGGAGAACCAAGCGATCTCCAACACTGTATAGACATAATACACGTTGAAGCTCCCTCATCAATTACAGTCCGATGAATAGGCATGTTTTTGACTATCACTGGAATCTAGAAAGCCATTTGATGAGGCAAATGTGGTGTACTATTTTCTAGATCGAAAATTATTAGGTTCGAGTCCTGAACATCAATAGCTCCTATAGCTGACAAAAGTAATTTGGGTTGTGCTGGGCATGATTGCAGCACTTCCAAAGCCGACATTGTTGAGGGTGAAACAACTAAATCCTCAACAATGTTATAAATTCTGAGCCGCTCTCACATGTGGATTGAAAGCTGACTTTCGAAGTATACCCTTGGCGAGCGGTTTGATTACCAAGTCTGGATTAGGTTTCTCGATCTATAGTGGATCGGAACCGGGAGCTGAGGTTGATGGATTAGAATGAGAAAATTCTGCTTCTTTACCATCAACAGGACTTTTACTACCATAATCTTGCGATCGAGTCACAATCCTAACATGGGACATCATCAGTATGGGTTCTTCATTGGCACTCGAGGATGAACCTATCATCTTACTGTCTTGAGCCAGAAAAGGATCCTTCAAAACAGCAGGAGTTTGGGAACCCTTGACAATTTTCGCAACCTCTGCACGATGAGGGCAGTCTCTTGTAAAATGTTCATCATCACAAATGAGACAAGGATAACGAGGTTTGCACTTTTCATCATTGGATTCCGCCTTTTCAGGTTTCGCCTTTGAACTTTTGTCCGTATTATTCTTCTTCTTTCCTTTCATCTTCCCACCGGATTTTGATTTGGCTGTAAATGACTCTACAATGTGAATATCGGCGGAAATCTCTGCAGAAGAATCTCCTGTTGGGGAATCAGGCAAGGTTATAATGGGAGAATAATTCTTGGAAGACTTCTTCTTACTTTTAGTGTTAACCGTGCTAATCATACCATCAACGGCATGAGATCCCAAAGGAGCTGCAGTGATTTGATTTTTCTTGGGAAGATTGGGGATTTTTTCGTGTAATGTACCCGACTGAGTATAGACCAAGTCAAGGTACTGTGCTTGAGAAATTACTTGCTCCTCAGTAACAACTCCGACTTTAGCAACATCTTCAGTGATCTTTGGCAACAAAGATTTTACAAACCACTCAGCCAAGATTTGATCTGGAATAAATACCTTCACTAAACGACGTCGACATCTCCACTCATGAATATGATCTGAAATGTAAGTGGATGTCGATTGTTTTAGCGAAGTTAACAATTCCGTGCCATTGTCATATCGGACTGGCAACTGAAAATGAGTTAAAAACGAGGTAGCTAACTGACTAAAATTATAAAAAGTGCCTCACGGTAACTCAATGTACCACTTGGCCGCGAGACCAATTAGAGTGCGCTGGAAAAGTCTAAGACGGATTGAATCATCTATGATGGAGTTAGACGCACACCAGAGGTGGTAAGTCATCACATGGTTTGACGGGTCCTCTCCTGATTTACCTTTGAACTTGGGAATGTCACTGGGCAACTTATTTGGCATTGGCAGCCAAAACAGAAGATAATTAATGGGATCGTTCGTTAGGTGCGACAAGTCAGGTAAGTCCAAAGTTACGATAAACGGTAACTGCCGATTAGGATCCCTAAAACTCTGGGTCGTGAGACTAGCCCCAGGAGGAGGATATCCAGGATAACTAGGAATAGGAATTGCGTTCGGGATATTGTATCCTCCTGGAAAACCAGGATTAACCGGACCATACTGTGGTTGTTGAGGTTGTTGATAAGTGTACCCAGGATACGGTTGATACTGATAGACTGGCTGCTAGAGAGCAGGACCGAATTGGTACTGTCCCTGGTACGGTTGATAGGTTAATTGTGGTTGACTTGTGACAACCGTACTTAAACTAGGTTGTCCTACAGGCATCTGAACCGAAGTTTGAATCGTAGATCCAGACGGTGGTAAAGATGTCTGAGGAGTAGATACAGGAACAGTAGAAACCGGAGCTGTCGATACTCCAGAAGTAGGTCGGGTAGATTGAACAGATGTTGTGGCAGTTGTAGCAGTCGTTTGAGGCGGAGTACGAGGTGTACTAGGCCCAGGCTGAGAAACTACCGAAGGTACAGAAGTTTGAATGTTAGACTGGACTGGTTGCTGGGATGAACCAGAAACTAAGGGTTGTCCAGTTTGAGATGACAACTGTACACTTGGCTGCAACACCTGTTGGGTTTGTGATGGATCCCACACTATATTCATTCTGGGGTACTGATCCATAACTGGTTGAGAATACTGAGGACCATAACCGGGTTGAGGGTAGGATTGATAATTGAAAGGTACATTTCCCATTCCTTGAACATACGTTTGACCTTGGGGTGGTTGGAAACCTTGGTTCGAGTATTGACCTTGGGGTTGATACCCTTGAGGCACATACTGATACTGGGGTTGACCTTGAGGTATAAATTGATACTGGGGTTGAGCTTGGGGTACATATTGAGTTTGGGGTTGACCTTGAGGAACGTATTGTCCCATAGGTATGTACTGTCCTTGAGGTTGCCCCCCAGATGCAAATTGTGTACCTTGAGGTTGCCCCCCAGGCGTTAATTGAGGCTACCCCCCAGGCGGTAACTGGCCACCTTGAGGTTGAATATTGGGAATAGAACCTGACATCAAAGAATGTCTTCTACGCTCAACGGCTTAGTACCATTGCTTCCAGTTAATAACCCTTGATCAATGGGTTGAGGAGATGCTCCCGAAAAAGTACCAGAAAGTGACTGATACCCGAAGGGAACAGAAGGACTGCCGTACAAAAAAGATTTGGGCGATTGAGTAAACATGGATGATTGTCCTGCCATATTGACGGGAGTATAAAAACCTCTAGGTGTTGAGTGATAAGGAGCACGAGGTGGTGAAAAACTTAACTCTGAGTTTTCTAAATAATTATTCAAAGAAAGATACCAAGAACTAGTCCTAGGTGGACTGTAAAAAATTGATTCACGCTCCCTTACTTCAATAACAGGTTGATTTTTAGGGATAGGGATGCCTACTTCTTCTTCCGGAGCAAGTTCTTCAGTAGAAATAAGTCCAGAAGGAAGATCTTGGGTGATTACTCTTTGTACCCTAGGTGAACCAGGATCACTAAAAGTTGGAGAAACAAACCCCGATGTCAAAGTAGCAGCAAATTCACTTTCAGGCTCAGATATTTCAGGTTCTTCACCTATATCACTAGTAGATGAAAAGCTACCAGCAATTTTGGAGATAGACACTGACTGCGGATTATACGCTGCTACTGGCGTTTGAAAATCAGGATGTACTATTAAAGAAGATTCTCCTTCCTCAGGTGATCCAACTCTACTGTCTCTAGGAGTTACGAGGACTTTCAAGCCTTCGAGCTAGCTCGGTACTTCCTCAGGAGGTTGGACCCGAAGTCTACGAGACCTCCTCAATAACTCGGCCACGTTTACTAACTCAGGAGACTGGCCCCGAAGTCTAGGGGACTGCCTTGGTAATTCAGCCACAGTTAAAGAATTTTAACTACTTCACACACAAACAAAGTAAAATCTCAATAAAAAGCACCTAAGTTCTCTAAAGAACCAAACAAATTTGAATCACACGCCTAAAGAATCTAGGAGATCAAACACACACAAACAGTAACTTTCCGGACTGAACACACTAGTTGGTGATGAAATCCAACGTCACAGAGTTCAGTACAGAAATGGCGGTTGGAACAGTTACCCCAGAAACCTGCTTAATGAATAGACTGACACAAGTTCCTCCACTTAACCGTCTCGAGTGAAGTGAACCCCCCAGAAAATCCAAGTGAGTCTAGCCGACGTCTGCTCCAGGTACAGTGGGATCTTCCCACCACTGTCACCTTAGGAAGAGTCCTAAAGAATATGGCCACTAAGGTTACCAACTGAGACAAATACACCTGGGGGAACAGTCTATGATCCGATACGCACGCAAGGGCAGAGTAGCAAGCTCAATCCCCTTGAAGGCTCCTTGACATAATCCAAGGTTTACCAACAAGTGACCCCAGGTTCCTCGACAATGGTTAATCCGAGGTTTACCGTTTTTAATACGTGAATATCTGGCATCATTCCCAATGAGGAAGGATTGATTCCCACACTGGTTCGGACACGATCTCATGCTTCTCCTTTAAGAGGAGCTTTCCCAGAGCATAAATGCAACAATTGGATTTCTTCCCTACCACAAGATACAGCTACTTGTTTGTTTTTACTGTCTTGGAGAGTTAATTACTCTCCTACTCCAAGACACTAGCCTAAGCTAAGTTGGTGTATCAGAGCCCTAGAAATAAAAATGTTACTAGGTGAATTTTACTTTAAACGTTAATTTTAGTGGTTTTTGTTTAAGTCCAAAGGTGCGGAGATGAAACTCGTGGTATGAAGACTCGACTCAAAATCACTAAAAATGCACCTAAGATGATCTAAACAATATTTTTCTCTTCGATGAACTTATAAACTAAGAAAGAGTTTGAGAATGCAAATAATTTGTAAACACAAATCTTTCTCAATTAAACAAATTAAAAGAAGAGCTTTTCCTTTCCAAAGCACTCAAAACGAGACAACTAGTTATTTCACAAAAATTTCCCTTTTTCGTTTCAAAGCACTCAATCACTACAAAAACAAACTTTTTTCAAAAGAGATTTTTTTATATTTTTTAATAAAACACTCAAAACTAATAAAAATGACTAACTTTGAGAGCTACAAACTATAAAAACCTATTTGAAGTCAAAGCCTACTAAAAGTCTTTTTTAAGCATGTTTTACTCAGCTAGATGCAAGCTAAGGACTAATTTATGCAGAATCAAAAATCAGTCAAGAACAACCAATTTTGTTTTCTTTTTGAAAATGAAAATCCAAACTTTCAAATACAAGCTTTTCGAAGTTTTGTAAAGAGAAAACTCAAAGCGGATTCCTCAAACAAGGGGAGATTTCATAAATGGCCAGACTCATAAGAAGGCTGGTAGACACTAAGGTGATCTGAAGTCCCTACAGCTTCTAAGCTCAGAGCCACTACACAACCAAAATGAAAAACAAACCCAACAAGCAAAACTCCTAGGAATTTCACCTAAAACCCTAACACTAATGAAATCAATCCAAGGAAAGCTTCTGACAAGTTATATGCAAGTCTGGGCAGTGGATAACAATTTCTAAAGACAAACTAAGCTGACTGATAGAGGAAATTTTAGGGTTTTCAAAATTTTGACAGGGTCCGCAGGCCCACAGTTGGCACAAGTGCGGTCCTGCTCTGTGCTAAAAGCCAAGCTGAGGGTAAGTACGCACTGTGTCAAACGGCTAGGGTGCGGTCCTCTCCCAAAGCTATGAAAAACGAAAAATAACCCTGGATCTACAAACTCTACCCAATTTTACACACAACAAGCCAAAAACAGAAACAAAAATAGAGTTTCTCAGGTCAAAGTAAAAACAAGGAAAACAATCAAGTCCCCAGCGGAGTCGCCATTTTGTCACGCGGAATAAGTCGATCTTGCAGACAAGATAGACCTTCCTAGAATCTAAAGAAGACCTAATGAGAAGAAAACCAACCAGACACTATCTTTCTCTAAATATGCTTTGGTAAACAATAGCAAACAAGTGTTTTTAGGGCCTACCTTAGGTCCAATGCAAGCTTGTGGATGCCCTCGCTTCTTCGATCCAAATGAGCTCCTTTTCGTGAATTTGCAAACACAAACAAGGCAAACAAATTAAATAGCACCTGAAAAGCCAATTGCATAAAACATATTTAACATGAAAGTCAAGGAGTCCATGAAACAAATAGCATAAGATACTTGTTGAGAAAAATGAGTTTGATTGTATTAATTCAAAAGAAGAATAACTTTACAACCTTTGCCTTGATGTTGTACAAGCTCCTCCCAGGGTCCAGCAAGAAGTCTCCTCTACTTTGACAAGTTCCACTCACTCCCCAATGAAGCCAAAAAGATGTGTGATCTCTCCTCTTAAGCTCAACTAGGAAGTCTTGATTTCACCAACATTTACCCTTAAAAATGTTCAGCTTCTAACCTCTCTAGCAACCAGCCCAATTCCTGTATTTATAGTGCAATGGAGGGAGGTTACTAGGTCCTCCTTCAAAGGGATAAAGCCCTCCTTCAAAGGGATAGCTCCTCTCATCAAGGGATTAGCTCCTTCTCTTTTGGGATGCATGAACCACCTCAGAGCGAACAATCCATGTCAAAATTCCTTCTAGAAACCTCTAGAATTAACCCAAAGTGAGTTTTTTTAAGATAAAACTTGCGCCTTTTGACTTTCATAGGGGTCCTCACCTACACCGTTAGGGACAGAGCGGGTAGGTCTGCAATTTTTGTATACAGAAGGTGCGGGACCGCAGGTGACCATGAGAGAAAGTGTGGAACTAGAGTTACATTGATTTTTAAAGTCTTTCTCTCATTTCCAAAGCTTGATTTGAAGAACTGAGGTCTAAGACTTGCTTAGGAGGACAGTACAAGTGATGATCGACCCATACTGACTACAAATAATCATGGTGACGATATTTTTGTGTAACAAAGCTAAGGAGTATGATAGACATGGAATGGGATATTCTCGACAGAAAGGCACTTGGAAGAATATGGCTATGCCTAGTGGCATCAGTAACGTTTAATATTTAAAAGGAAACGAAAATAGAGGGTTTAATGCCAAAATTGGCCAAACTATATGAAAAACCCTTGGCTTCAAATAAGGTATTTCTTATGAAGCATTTATTTAATATGAAGATGTCAGAAGGTGGATCTTTTTCTCATCATTTAAATGAATTTAATACAGTTACCAGTCAGTTAAGTTCTATAGGGGTAACTTTTGATGATGGAGTTAGGGCTCTGTTATTTCTGTGCTCATTTATAGAAAGTTGGAATGGTTTAGTTATGCCCATTAGTAACTCTGTCTCTAGATCGAGTACTTTAAAGTTTGATGATGTTGTCAGTGCAATCCTTAGTGAGGAAATGTGATGGAAAATCTCCGAAGAGACATCAGGTAATGCTTTAACTGCAGAGACTAGGGGAAGAAAAATGGAAAGAGGAAAGAGCCCTGGATATCGTAGTAAGTTAAGAAAAGGAAGATCCAAGTCCAGATAGGGGATAGTGTGCTAGAAATTTGGGAAGAAAGGACACTTGAAGAAAGACTGCAAGTCTCGGAAGGGAAAAGAAGGAGATGCGCAACAAGAAAACAATCATGAAGCGAATGTGACAGGTGATGTGTGGCAAGATGCTTTGATTCTTTGATTATAAAATATTAATGATGTCTAGGTGGTAGATTCAGGGGCCTCATTCCATGCCACACTTGATAGGAAACATTTTCATGATTATGTTCAAGGAGATTTTGGACAGGTTCGATTGGGTGATGATAAACCCTGTAAAATCATTGGAATGGGTACAATTTTCATAAAACAAAAAAATGGAAATCAATGGCTATTGAAGGAGGTAAGGAATGTTCTAGATCTAAAGAAAAATCAGATTTCAACAGGCGATTGGGAGATGAAGGTTGTGTAACTACTTTCACAGATAAAACTTGGAAGGTCACTAAAGGAGCCCTGGTAATAGCAAAAGGAGAAAAGGTTGGTACATTGTATTTATGCAATGGCATTTCTAATTCCGTTAATGCTTTAACCTCTACAGGAGAAGATAGGACATTGTGGAATCATAGGCTTGGGCACATGAGTGAGAAGGGGATGTAGATCCTTCACTCAAGAAATTTGTTGCCAAGTTTGAAGCATGTTGATTTGGAATTATGTGAAAATTGTGTTTATGGAAAACAGAAGAGAGTCAGATTTCTCAAAGTTGGGAAAGAAAAGAAGAGCAAAAAATTAGATCTTGTACATACAGATGTATGGGGACTTACTCAAGTATCATCTCTCGGTGGCTCTCGTTATTATGTTACTTTTATTGCTGATGCAACCAGAAAAACATGGATTTATTGTATTCGAAATAAATCTGATGTATTTGATGCTTTCAAGAAATGGAAATATTTGGTTGAAAATGAGACAGGAAAAAGGTTGAAGTGTCGCAGATCAGACAATGGAGGTGAATATTGCAGTAAAGAGTTTGATAGGTACTATTCAGAAAATGGAATTCGCAGAGAGAAGATAGTTCCAAGAACACCACAACAAAATGGTGTGTTAGAAAGGATGAATGGGACAATCATGGAGCGTGCAAGGTGCATGAGATTGCATGAAAGATTTCCTTTACAATTTTGGGCATATGTTGTAGATACTCTTGTTTATCTAATAAATAGAGGGCCTTCAAGTTCCTTGGATGGTGGTATTCTAGAGGAGGCATGGATAGGTAAAAAGGTAAACTAATCTTTTTTTAAAACTTTTGGTTGTGAAGCCTTTGTCCACATCAATAAAGAAAATATAACAAAGCTTGAGGCAAAATCAAAGAAATGTACTTTTATTGGATATGGTGTTAATGATTTTGGTTATCGCTTTTATGATTATGAAAAACACAAAATCATTAGGAGCAGAGATGTCATATGCAATGAAAAGGTTTTGTATAAGGATTAGCTGTAGGAAAAGAAACAAGAAAAAGAAAATTGAGAATATATAGTGCTTGAAGAGATCACAGAAAAAGTGATGGTGCCTGATATCATAATGGTCAACGTCCAGAACAACAATCACAATAGAAACAAGCACCTCAAACACCTGAAAGTGGTGTTAGAAGATCTACACGGATAAGTAGACCCCCAGAATGATACTCTCCTTCATTACATTATGTACTGTTGACTGATTCTGGTGATCCAGAATGTTATGAAGAAGCAGTGCAGGTAGAAACCAGGAAGAAGTGGGAGCAAGCCATGAAAGAAGAGATTGACTCCTTAGCTACATAACCAGAGTTGGGACTTAGTCAGGTTGCTTGCAGGTAAAACAACATTGCAGAATAAATGGGTTTACAAGTTGAAGGAAGAAGATGGAGGTAGAAAAAGGTATAAAGCTAGACTTGTGGCGAAAGGGTTTGCACAAAAAAAAGGGTATAGACTTTGATGAGATATTTTCTCTTTCTGTTAAAATGACTTCAATCAAAAATATTTGAAGTCTATTAGCAGCTGAAGATTTGCATCTTGAGCAGTTAGATGTAAAGACAACCTTTCTCCATGGAGATTTGGAGGAAGAGATATATATGCAACAACCACAAGGATATGAGGTAAAAGGGAAGGAGAAACTAGTGTGCAGGTTGAAGAAGAGCTTGTATGGCTTAAAATAGGCTCCAAGGCAATGGTATCTAAAATTTGATAGGTTTATGTCTGAACAAAGTTATACTAGATGTCACTCTGATCATTATGTTTATCTCAAAAGACAAAATGATGGTAGCTATATTATATTGTTATTGTATGTAGATGACATGCTTGTTTCAGGTTCTAACATGCAGGAAATAAATGTGCTCAAAAGAAAATTGGTGAACTCATTTGTAATGAAGGATTTTTGTGCTGCAAAACAAATCCTTAGTATGAGAATAACTAGAGATAGGAAGAATCGCAAATTAACATTGTCTCAAAGTGAGTACATAGAAAATGTGTTGAAAAGATTAATATGTAGAATGAAAAACCAGTTAGTATACCTTTGGCTAGCCATTTAAAATTAAGTAAGGAGGAGTGTCCCAAGACCCAAGAAGAAATGGCTCATATGTCTAAAGTTCCATATGCATCAGTAGTTGGAAGCTTAATGTATGCAATGGTCTGCACAAGGCCTAATATTGCACATGCAGTGGGAGTTGTAAGCAGGTACATGAATAATCCAGGAAAATAACATTAGATGGCAGTGAAGTGGATTTCAGGTATTTGAGAGGTACCACAAATCAAGAATTATGCTTTAGTGGTTCAAACATTTCTCTACAGGGATATGTTGATGTAGATATGGCGGGTGATAGAGATAACAGGAGGAGCACCATAAGGTATGTGTTTATTGTAGGTGGAACAATTGTCAGTTGGGTCTAAAAACTGCAAAGTGTTATTGCACTCTTAACAATAGAAGCAGAGTGTGATGCTGCTATAGAGGCTAGTAAATAAATGATTTGGTTACAAAGGTTTCTCGACGAATTGGGTAAGAAGCAGGAGTTGGGCAGTGTTGGGCATGGAATCCCCCTAAGGCATGTTTTGGGGCTTAAAGCCCAAGGTTTGAGTAAATCCATTGGGGCGTTGTGGATGCGCATGGGGGAACTGCAGGAGGACACTATGCAGGGAGAGCAACCGCGCAGAAGATCCTCCACACAAGGTTGTGGTGGCCAACCCTCCATCAGGATTCAAAAGCACAATACAAGGTTTGTGATGTATGTAAAAGATTAGGTAAACCATTGCAAAGGGAAGAGATGCCTTTGAATCTGCAAATGATGTTGTAGCCCTTCAAAAAGTGGGAAATTGACTTTGTAGGCCTTATCAAACCTCAGGGAAAGATGGGCGCGTGATACATTATCACTGCGACAGAGTACTTGACTTGGTGGGCAGAGGCACAGCCGGTAAAATATTGCATGGCTGCCATGGCTGCGAAGTTTCTGTTCGAACACGTACTGACACGATTTGGATGTCTAAAGATCTTGATGAGCAATCATAGTACACATTTCCTGAATGAAACAATCAACGCACTAACAGAAGAGTTTCAGGTGTATCCTCAAAAAAGCCCACCATATCACCCATAATCCAATGGGATAGTAGAAGCATTTAACAAAATACTGGAGATTGTGCTGACCAGAGTCTACAATGCATAGTGGAGTGATTGTGACCTACGCATACCTACAGTACTATGGGCTTATAGAAAAATGTGTAAGAAACTGATAGGACAAACACCTTTTTGGTTGGTCTATGGAGTGGAAGTTCTCATGCCAATGGAGTATATTGTGCCTAGTTTGCGCATAGCAGCACTCACAGGTATGACAGACCGCAGAGCCCTAGAGGAAAGGCTTGTGCAGTTGGAGGAACTTGAAGAGGAATGGTTTCTGGCTGGCTTCCATTAGCAGGTACAAAAGCAACGTGAAAAGGCCTGGCATGATTGGCATATTAAGTTGCGCACCTTCAATGTAAACGATTTAGTGTCACTATATGACAGTAAGTTTTATAAATTCTCGAGAAAGTTCTAGATGGATTGGCTGGGCCCATACGTTGTTAAGGAAGTCACAGAAGGAGGCGCAGTGCAGCTAGTCAAGCTAAATAGAGAACCTCTCCTAGGCAAAGTAAATGGTAGTCGGCTGAAGCCCTACATGAGTGGCTCGCCTATCTGACTAGTCGACAAAAGCATAGTCATCGCACCTCAGGGAGATAAAAGAAGGCATAGGACTATCTGCAAATGCATGGGACACCGAGACAGATGTAGGGGAGCAGTTTCTACACCGCGGTCTTAGAACAACATGTACAACAGATTCAGCAAGCAGTTGCCTAGTGCGTTGTCGACCTTACAGTTGTTGGAGCAGAGTTGGAGGGTCTCCGCGCAAAGATCTCCACACTGACAGAGTGACTCAAGAGTGAGTCACGATGTTTGTGTTGGGGGCCTATTGGGCGTGGAATCCCCCTAAGGCATGTTTTGGGGCTTAAAGCCCAAGTTTTGACTAAATCCATTATAAAGACTCCACGAATTGTGGGCGCAGAGCGTGAAGTCATAATAGAGTCATAGGGTTGTCCACCCTTGTTTTTGTAATGTAATGTCGGTTTGAAAGATCTACCCATGGTTCGCGGACCATGGGATTGTATAAATAGAGCGAGGCTCTAAGTGTAAGAGAGAAAGTCAATCTAATCAGATGGAATAGAAGGAATAGAAACATTGAGTCGAAGTGTAAGTTGTGTCTTTGGGTCGTAGAGTAGGGGAAGGCTCTGTAGCTGAGTGCGCAGAGGCCTAGTAGTCTTCAGTTGAGTGTGCAGACCCTTGCAGCTGAGTGCGTAGGGCGAGTCGAGTCTGTAACCATTGGAAGAATTAATAGAAGACAAATTTTACCATATTTCTATGTATCTTTTCCTGTTTTATGTATTAGTGGGTATGAATTGCAAGTACACTGTTTATTTACTGTGTGAACTCATATGAATGTGCTAAATAAGAATCTATAATATAAGGCATCTGTTTCCGCAAAGATAACTAACTATTGTAAGAAGACAAGTAAGAACTCAGGTGTAACTTAAGGAAATAGTGTAGATTGTTGCTCTAGCAGCACGAAAGCCCCACAGCCCCTGGTTAGGGCTGTGCAAATCTGAATATATCAAGACGCAAAGGCCACAAAAGTGTGCGAAGTACCCTATGTGAAAAGACTTACAGTTGGACCGAATCAACCCCTTAGACATCTCAAGGGTGCAGAAACCTAGTTCCAACACCCCCCCATAATACTTTGGGTGAGACCTCAGTCCGTGCTTTGTGGACTATTGTTGAAAGGGCTAGTAGTACAAGGATTTGTTTGGCTAATTAACTCCGAACCTGGGTCAGGCCCCAACAAGCCAACAAGCAGGTTATACAATGATAGCCAAAGTGCCATACATCTTGCAAAGAACTCTGCATTTCATTCCAAGACTAAGCATATACAACTCAAGTACCATTTCATATGGTTAGTGTTGGAAGATGGACAGTTGAATCTGGAAAAGATACACACTAGCCAAAATACTGCAGATATGTTAACAAAAGTTGTAACTAGGGAGAAACCAAGAATCTGCTCAATTTCAATTGGTCTTCAAGTATGATGAAGAATATGAGAAACAGCCAGGTCCAAAGTGGAGTCATTATCCAGCAAATGAAGCAGTGGTGGAGTTTCTTTAATTAGTCTCCAAGTGTGAGATTGTTGAGTGTGGAGCCTAATTATCTTATGTATTCAAAGGTATCGTCGCATTGGACCCCAGTTTGTAATGGGGTGGTAAACCTGCCCGTAAAATATATGCTGAAGGGGGGGTCCAGTGGGGGGCGATTGCGACCTTTGGGAGCCCCCCCTGGTAGGGGATTGGGGCAGCGCCCCCGAAGCTAAAAATAGATGTAAAATTGCCTTGGAAAATGTTGTAATTTCGTAGTCAATCAGGGTTGTTCATTAGGCAGACATCTAATGGTATAAGCTATGTTTAATTTAGGGTTTTTTTTCTTTCCCTAGAAAACAACCCCTCACTATATATGAGGGAATTGTATTGTGTCTATGTAGATCTTTATTCTAAGTGAGGAAGAGAGAGGAGATTGAGAGCGAAGAGGGAATTACAGCGGAACTGCTGTAGGTTGTATCTCTTCAGTTTTCTAGATAATACAAAAGGAAGGACTGGTTGTTTCTCGGTAGACGTTTCCCAAACTAGGTGAACCACGTATATCTATTTCTCTCTTGTTTTATGCATTTTCCGTGTTTATTTTTTTGCAATATTTTATGTGTTCCATTACTCTGTAATATATAATTTTCTAACATTCACTGGTGCGGTTATGTCAGGATTTTCAATTTGTGGTCCTTGAACCTCGCGCTGGCCTTCTATTTTAGGAATATTGATTTTCCGCAGATATTCCTCCTCTTCCTCAGCAGTTACATTATAACACTCTGGCACACAAATTATCTAAGAATCCCAGTTAGGCTAAATCAACTCTATCGACTCTTGTGGCATTCTAAGGATGGCTGCTTTTACTTCTTGTAGTTCTTCATCAATATTATCCCAACCATCCTCAAAATTGAAGGTCATCATGAACCCTTCGTGTAGAAAATCCCATTCAATCGTCCAATGGTGGAGCTCCATTTCTATATACCAGTTCATTAGTATAACATCCAGGGTGTGACAGAACAGGTGCACCCACTCAGGCTATGGCTTTTCCCCATAGGCCTACGTCCACTTAGCCAGATGCATGTGCGGATCATCCTGCCCATTATATTTATCTATCAATCTTACTCCATGCTTCCCAAGCCATGTGCACATCATCCTCCTAGACTCATGCCAGTCGTCAAAGCTTCCTTTGTGTGTACCCCACCACCTCGCGGGCATAGCGTGCGGTACCCAATTCAAGGCCTAGAAACGTTGCTTTTCTGGAAACTCCCTTTCAAACGTATCTAGGAAAGTATCTACCTCAATTAACCCATCATAAGTAGGTGAATCCCTCACTTCCATCAATACGCAGCGTAGTGATCTTGTCATCATATTACAGTTTAGCGTGGTTACCTCGTGTAACCGGTTCTGCCACCACTCCCATCTCCTCATCAGAATCCGATGTACAGGAGCTTTCGCGTTCCCATGAGATCCATCCCTCTACGGTGGGATTTACCCAATCTTTCTCTCATGTAGTCATTTTGTAGATTCAATCCAAATCATCATCACTTTCATAGTCGTGCACTAGCTCTTTATAGTGTGATCCTTCAGCAGGGTCCAAAGGTATAACTACGCGCAGAGACTTCTTCTCAAAAATAATATTGCGCTTCTTCAGATTAATCACCTCGTTCATCTCAGTGGCCCAATCAATTCCTAAGAGCGTGGGGTAGGGGTTGTTGTCATCAACAATCTCTATTACTTCAAAATTTGCTAGTGCGCTCGCTCCCTCAATATCCACAATAATTCCCAGCAATCTCCCCATAGGTATTATCTTCTGTTGGTTCGCCATTCATAGCTAAATAGGAGGCCATTGTAGCATATGTCTCCCCATGCGCTCCCATGTCTATTCCGGCAGAACATTTGCATCTGATCCTAAATATAGAATTACTTGGTCCATCTCATATTCTCTAATTTGTGTGGTTAACATCATTTCTCTCCCCATCCTCGTCCTATGCTTTCCAATCTTCCAAAATACACGTGGTTCTCCTGGCGTGGTCCCAACACATCTGTTAATGAGTTCTTGCAATCCTTTTACATCCTTACTGTCGTGTAGTAACTTCATGCATGTTTCTAGGAACGTTGTAAGCATAGATGGGTCCATCTTTGGCTCTGGTCTATCTTTGCTTCCTGAAGTGGAGGCATCAATGAAGCTCTTCTTAGCTTCCACAAAGGTTTCTCAAGCGTGCTCCAAATCAAACTCTGCTTCTTTCGCTGGATCTTTGTGAACCCAAGGACTATCTTCGGGCTGTTTTTTTTTGTAATTGTAGATTTTAACCCCGTACAGAAATTACTTGCATACGAATTCTAAAACATAGAAAATAAACAATGCGAGAGCATAAAACATAAAACACATATACACAGAGATTTCCCCTGGATCCCAAAACCGGGACTACTAGCTTGATTTTTCATTATTTTCCTTTCAATGTTACAATACATATTTATACATGCTGAAGCATCCAATACCATGGACCAAAAAACCATCACGTCCAAAACAATGGACTGAAAACCATCGCGTCCAAAAACATGTGTGAAAATCATGCACAAAACCATAGATGGGTCCACCCAACCTAGCATAGGGTCCAAAACCAAAATTTTCCACGGCGCTACAAGGACCCTATAAAGTGGGGTTACGTGTACCCCTCAAACCCCTTGTTAACTACGTGGAAAGAATATAACACAACCTAACATTCTCCCACTTGTTGTTTTCTTTCCATAGGGGACCACAAGAGAGCTTAGTCATTTTTCCAACCCTGAAACGCCCATTGTCTCTCTACACCAAGAGAACTTCTCAAAGGTCACAGATTTTGTCAATGCATCTGCAGTATTCTTCAAAGTGTCTACCTTTACCAGCAACACCTTTTTGTCTTCTATCATATCCCTCACAGAGTGATACTGAAAATAAATGTGCTTTGTCTTTGAATGATATGCGGGGTTCTTTGCCAAGAAAATTGCACTTTGGCTGTCACAGCCTATCCTTATAGCTCCCTGTACTAACCCCATACTTGAACACAATCTCTGCAACCAAACTGCTTCCTTGCTTGCTGCCATGTATTTTGCCTCTGGAGTTGATAATGCCACTATAGATTGTTTCTTACTCATCCAACTGACTGCACCTCCAAATAGGTTAAACACATACCCACTTGTAGATCTTCTTTTATCCAGATCTCTAGCCCAGTCTGCATCAACAAAGCCATGAATATCCAACATTCCGTCTAATCCTGATCTTCCTTGGTAGCACAAACCATAATCACTAGTGCCATGCAAATACCTGAAAACTCGCTTTACTGTTGTCGAGTGCTCCTTCCCTACTTTTGACATAAACCTGCTCAATGTTGCCACTGCATGTGCAATCTTTGGTCTAGTACAGACCATTGCATACATCAAGCTATCGACTGCACTTTCATATGGAACACGGGACATGTCCTCTTCCTCTTCTTGTGTCTTGGGACACTATTCAGCAGATAACCTCAAACCTACAGGAATAGGAACCTTCACCGGTTTACTATCCTGCATATTAAACCTATGCAATATTGTCTCAACATAATTCCTTTGGTTTAACCAGAGCTTCCTCTTTGCCTGATCTCTTTTAATTCCCATGCCCAAAATATAGTTTGCAACACCAAGATCTTTCATGTCGAATTTGGAGGACAATTGGGTCTTCAAATCCTGGATAATTTCTTTGTCATTTCCAACCAGCAACATATGATCCACATACAAGACGAGATAAATAACATGGTCACCAAAATGTAAAATACACACAGTGTTCTACTTTGCTTTTGGTGAAGCCAAGTCCCCATATAAATGTATCAAATTTCTGATAAAACATCCTTGGTGATTGTTTTAACCCATACAGAGACTTTTTTAACTTGCATACCAGTTCTTTCTTACCCTTCACCACAAGGCCTTCAGGTTGCTTCATGTAGATTTCCTCTTCCAAATCCTCGTGAACAAATGTTGTCTTCACATCCATCTGTTCCACCTCAAAATCAAAAGTAGAAATAATAGATAAAAGTAATCTAATAGAGGTTACCTTAACAATAGGAGAACAAATATCACCAAAATCAATTCCCGACACCTGAGAATAACCTTTTGTTACCAAACAAGCATTGTATTTCTCCACCTTTCCTTCTGCATTTGTCTTCTTCTTGAAAACCCATTTGCTGCCTATGGGTTTCCTTCCAGATGGCAACTCCACCAGATCCCAAGCCTCATTTTTGTGCAAAGATTCCATTTCATCAACCATGGCATCTTTCTATAGTTTTCCATCCTATGAATCTACTGCTTCCTTCACAGTTCTGGGATCATTGTCAGTAATAGATAAAGAAAAATTTGAACAAAAAGAAGATGGACTATACCTTTTTGGCTTCCTTCTTTCTCGAATTGATCTTCTCACACCCGGAGTTTGTGGCTCTTCATCTTCTGATTCCTCCTCTGACGTAGAGTCTAATTCTTCCTCCTTAAGCTCAAAGTCTATCTTCACAGGTTCCTTTGGTTGGACTTCATGTTTAATAACATATTTTACCTCTCTAAACACCACATCTCAGCTGTACACAACCTTCCATGTGATTGGGTTCCCAAGCTTACAACCCTTTAAACCATCCTTATACCCAATAAAGATGCACTTTTCAGATTTACTATCCAACTTGGTCCGTTTCTCCTTTGGAGCATGTACATATGCATCACATCCAAATAACCTCAGATATGAAAGAGATGGTTTCTTACCAGTCCATACCTCTTTTGGAGTCTTATCCTCCAATGCTAATGAAGGTGACCTGTTGACCAAGTAACATACAGTATCCACTGCCTCTGCCCAGAATTCCTGTCCTAACCCGACACCACTGAGCATGCTTCTTGCCCTTTCCATCAATGTCTTATTCATTCTTTCTGCAACTCCATTTTTTGAGGTGTATATGGAGTAGTCTTTTGTCGTGCTATACCACACTTCTTACAGAATTCTTCAAATTCCTTGCTGCAAAACTCTCCACCATTATCTGTCCTCAACACCTTTATCTTCTTCTCTGTCTCATTTTCCACGAGAGCCTTAAATTCTTTAAATTTTTAAAAGGCTTTAGATTTCTTCTTAAGGAAATATATCCATGTATTCCTTGAGAAGTCATTTATAAATGATACATAGTACACAGACTTACCCAGTGATGGAACCTTCACAGGTCCAAACAGATCACTGTGCACAAGTTCTAATATCTGTTTCACCCTCTTACTACCAGAGGGGAAACTCACTCGATTTTGCTTCCCATATACAAAATTTTGACATAAATCAAAATCCAGAGAGCTATTACTAATACCTTATACCATACCTTTACCATGAAGTATTCAAAGGCCCTTCTCTCCAATATGTCCAAGCTTTTGATGCCACAACATGGTCCTCTCTCTAGAGACCATTAGACTTTCTGTTCCACTTTCAGGAACCACAGAACTGTTGCACCCATCAATAATAGTGCTACCGTGAAACTTGTACAAAGTTCTAATTCAAACTCCCTGCATCAATACCAGTGCTCCCAGAACCATTTTGTAGGTATCCTTCTCGAACACTATTTTTACACCTGCATCATCCATCTTGCTTATAGAAATCAGATTTTTGGCCAATGCGGGAATATGCAGAAGACCCGGAAGTGTTCTAATCCTTCCACCTTGCAACTTCAACTTTACTTTTCTGTGACCAATGATTCTAGCCTTCCTATCATCCCCTAAGAAGACATCACCACCATCGTATTTCTCATACTCGCATAACCACTCTCTATGGGTAGTGAAGTGAAAGGATGCACCTGAGTCAATCAACCATGCCTCATGATCTACATGTGTACTCGAAGAAGCCAAGTACACATCCCCACCTTCATCTAAGGTAGTTTTCACCTCTGTAGAAGGAGCATCATTAGATCCATTTCCTTTATCAGGAGCTTTATATTTATAGTCCCTTTTGTAGTTCCCTTCCTTTCCGCATTTCGAGCACACCACCTTTACAGGTGTTCCTAGAGATTGAGATCTCCCTCTAGATTTAGATCTCCCACTCGATGACTTATTTTTGTTTCTGTTCTGGGACCGTCCTCGTATAGACAAGGCATCACTATTCTGGTTCTCCATATTTTTCCGTCTCATCTCCTCCATCAGCAAGGATGAGACTATTTCATCAAAATGCAAAGCAGTTTCATTGCTACCTATTGTAATAACCAGACTATCCCATGAATCTAGTAGAGAACACAACAAACTGATGCACTTATCCTCATCTGAAATTTTAATATCAACAGATGCTAAGTGACTTACCACAGTATTAAATGTGTTCAAATGCTCTGTCACCAAGTCTCCATCTTTCATCCTCAGGTTATATAACTTTTTCCGCAGGAACAGTTTATTCACCAGAGACTTAGATTGGTACAAAGTCCTTAACTTGTACCGCAAAGCCTTCATCGTAGCTTCCCCTGATATATTCAGCAACACTAAATCTGAGACACACAATCGTATCGTGCTCTTTGCCTTTTGATCCAACTTCTTCCATTCTTCATTAGACACTCCCGTTGGTTTAGTGCCTGGATCTACTGCGATCCACTAATCTTTATCCACCAACAGATCCTCCATCTTGAGTTTCCACAACTCAAATCTCTGACCATTAAATTTCTCGATCTCTATCTTTCCACTGCTCGCCATCTTCTTTCACCACTAGAGTCGATCTCGTAGATCTCCCACTGAACAAGGTCTACCACAGGCTCGAGGGAAACCCCTAAGCAACAAAGGCATCCCATTGAAACCAAAACTGCTCTGGTACCAAATGTAGGTTTTAACCCCATACAGAAATTACATGCATATGAATTCTAAAACACAGAAAATAAACAATGCGAGAGCATAACACATAAAACACATATACACAGAGATTTCCCCTGGATCCCAAAATCGGGACTACCAGCTTGATTTTTCATTATTTTTCTTTCAATGTTACAATACATATTTATACATGCCAAAGCATCCAATACCATGGACCAAAATCCCATCATTTCCAAAACCATGGACCGAAAACCATCGCGTCCAAAAACATGTGTGAAAATCATGCACAAAACCATAGATGGGTCTGCCAAAACCATGCACAAAACCATAGATGGGTACCCCTCAAACCCCTTGTTAAATATGTGGAAAGGATATAACACAACCCAATAGTCATATCCCATCGTAATTCCACTTTGGAGCACGATGTTCACATTTGGATCTTCCTCGCACGGCTCAGACCTCATCATCTGCAGGTTCTGAGTTAGGGGAGGTGGTAGCGCTTCCTTGTCGCGTATCCTAGCTATGAGCGTAGGACAATCCTCCATCTCATTCTCAAACAAGGTACAGTACGAACACAATTGATGCATTGGGTTCATACAATCGTGGGCATAATGTCCTAGCCCTCCACAATTGTAGCATATTAGCTGTCTGCGACCTCTTCCAGGTCCTCCTCAACCTTGGATCCGTCGATGCCCCTGAAATCCTACTCGCGCCACTCCTATGTTCTGGTCTAAGGACTGCGTTTCAGCTTGAACTCTGTAGGTGGGAGTTCTATCCATCATCAGCTCATAGCTTCTACAAGTGCGCTTATCATGTCCAACTGACCTACAGAAATTACAAAAAAACTATTTCGTATTCTGCGTGTAATTGTGTAACAAATGGAAGTTGTCTATAGCATGCTTTCCACCTATTTGAAAAATTGTGCACCACAAAGCAGGCACCGTGCTAGGTCCTTCTTGTGCTTTAGGTCTTAACGAAATCGATCCTCCTCCCACAAGGTAATTTTTGAATATTGGGCAGTGGTACTTATCGTAACCCTGACCCTTGCATTTTACACACCACAACTCTTTGCGCACTTCTAGTTGAGTTGTCCGGTCCTGTTTCAGACTCTGAATCTCCAGGCATAAGTTTTTCAACTGTGCGTGGATTTGTTGAACTCCCAAGTTAGGATCTTAAATTGGGGTCTCATGAAGATTCATCGCGATCTCTAGGGCCTCTACCTGAGTTGTTAACTTCTATTGTGACAACATGCTCCTTAGATGTGGCATTAGTGACACTACAAACCATTCGTGGTGCTATCCATCCGTTAGATTCATATTAGCTTCATGAATCGTGCACTTTAGCCTTTGATCCAACTCCCAAGGAGTCTCACCTAGTAGAATTGTAATCTCTTTGAATCCAATGATCGACTGTGCTTCTGACTTCGGCCTGCTAAATTCCTTATTTAGCGCAATTTGGATATCTACGATTCCCACTTTCGGATTGTCATTAGAATGCTTAATATACCAGGTCAATGTGTGATCCTACAGAGTGTTGACCAGTGTCATTTTCTTGATATTATCATTTGTAACTCCTTGCAATTCTCATACGACTCTTACCACGAACCAAAACTGGTTCGGATCTTCATTTCCCAATCCCTTGAACACAAGCAACTTTATTGTGCTTGCCATATTGAATTGCGGAGGTTGCAAAGGTGGTACGGGTGAAGATGGAGGTGATGGTGGTGAAGTTGGTGATGATGTGGGTGGGGGTGGTATGAGTGGAATCCTTTGCCTTATCAAATGGATCATACTTCATGGAGAGACCTTCGTGAGCTCTTCGTCATCCCCTCATGGAGGTGAGATCAAAGGGCTATTCTCTGGTCCCTTACTTCCTTCCTTTCTATAGGATTTTCCGCTTCGCATAGCTCCAAACATCAAGGTAATTGCATAACCCTATTTTCACATAATAAAATTTTAATCCAAGTATTTAGAGACTTTACGTACCTACCTATCGACCCTTTGAGGAAGCATCGCTCTACCTCGCTATAACTAACTGAAGTGTCTACCGTGAACTCAATAATGAATCCTCCTATAATCTGATCGAGCCAGTGATCGACAACACATGCGATCTTATCCTCCGATGCTTCTAATCTATGTGTCAACTATGGGGTCCACACAGTAGGACTACTAAGTTTCCACCTTCCTTGGCTATCTGCTAGCTTCACGATCCACTCGAACAGCTTAGTAGGGAAAGATGCAAAGAAGATTTCGTGGATCTTTGTGCACAGGTAGGAGTCTAGCCACTCTTATTTTGTCAGTTGCAGATTCTCGTTCTCCTGTGATGTGAACTCGTGAATTCTCCTGTCCAACGAACCTTCAATTTCCTTCTTAGTTGGATTTAAAAGATACGACATCAGACATCTCTATGCAGATTCCGGTCCTGGCAATGGAACCATTTGTTGGCTTGTTGGAGCCTGACCCAGGTTTGGAGTTAATTAGCTAAACAAATCCCTACACTACTGGCCCTTTCGGTAACATCCCACGGTGTGTGGACTGATGTCTCACCGGAAGCAGTATGGGGGGATGCTGGAAACAATTTTCCACACCCTCGGGATGTTTGAGGGGTCAATTTAGTCCAACTGTGAATACCTTCACGTAGGTCGCCTCACACACTATCCTGACCTGTGATACCTTCATGATCTGTTATAACCACCTTTGCGCAACCCTCACCAAGGGTTGAGGTGCTTTCGCACTGCTTATGGTAGCAATCTAAGCTATTTCCCCAAGTTACACTGTGTATCTTGCTTATCTTCTTGCAATTGTTAGTTATCTTTGTGTAAACAGATACTTATCTCACATTTTCTTAATCAACACAATCATATAATTTTGTGCACCATATAAATAGTGAAAATGCAATTCATACCCAATATACTCAAAGCATAAAAATAGGAAATAAATACACAGAATTGATGCAAAGCTTCTCTTTATTAATGCTTCAATGGTTACAGACTCGACTCACCGTAAGACTTAGCTGTAGGGGTCTGCGCACTCAGCTTTGGACTACTAGGCCTCTGCACACTCAGTTGCAAAGCCTTCTCCTACTCTACGACCTAAAAATAGACTTTACACTTTAGATACTCCACTATGCTTCTATTCCATGATCATTAATTGATTTCTTTACAACTTAGAGCCTCGCTCTATTTATACAATCCCATGGTCTGCGGACCATGGGTATATCTCTAAAGCCGATATTACATTACAAAATTAAGGGCAGACAACCCTATGACTCATGTACAAACTTCGTGCTCTGCACCCACAAAAGGCGAAGTCTTTACATCGGATTTACATCTTTTGACCAAAATCTGGGCTTTAAGCCCCATAACTTCCTTTGGGGGATACCCCACCCAACAATATTGAAGGAGAAGATGGTTACTGCATCGATTCTTGTCTTCCCAAATTGGAAGAAAGAATTTCATGGTCATGTTGATGCGACGTGTATAGTGCAGGAGGCAATACTCACACAAGATTGTGGAGAAGGCTTGGATCACCCTATCGCATTCGTGATCGCAAACTATCTAAAGTAGAAAAGAACTATTCCACCACTGAACGCGAGGGGCTGGCTATGGTGTATGTGCTCCAGAAATATCGACACTACTAGCTAGGAGGACACTTCAAGATGTATACAGATCATTTCGCACTGAAATACTTGGTCAATAAGCCTATGTTGGGTGGGCACATATGCAGGTGGCTTTTATTGTTCCAAGAATATGATTTTGATGTTGTTGTGAAGCCCGGGCATTAGAATGCGGGACTTGATCACTTGTCACGCATTGAGATAGGGGAGGAACCTACTAGCTTGGAGAAAGGACTACCTAATGCACAAATTTTCATTGTGCACATATCAGATGGACATTTCGAAGATATAATTCATTTTCTAACAACTAGAACTGCACCGGAAGGTTACTCTGTCTAGTAGAAGAAGGAACTAGTGGTGCAGGTAGAAGATTTTTCTATCATTGCAGGGCATCTATACAAGATGGGGAATGATGAGATATTGCGAAGGTGTGTACCAGAGTTTGAATGAAGTAGCATCCTCGCAGACACTCATGGTGGCCCCACAGGAGGTCATTATGCAGGGAGAGCAACCACGCAAAAGATTCTACACACAGGGTTGTGGTGGCTGACCCTTCATCAGGATTCAAAAGCACATTGTAAGGCATGTGATGTATGTCAAAGAATGGGTAAGCCATCACAGAGGGAAAATATGCCTTTGATTCCACAAATGACATTGCAGCCCTTTGAAAAGTGGACAATCGACTTGTAGGACCTATCAAACCACAAGGAAAGACAGGTGCAAGATATATTATTACTGCGATAGAATACCGGACGCATTGGGCCGAAGCGCAGCCAGTAAAAGATTGCATGGCCACAATGGCTGTGAATTTTCTGTTTGAACACGTACTGACATGATTTGGTTGTTCAAAGATCTTGATGAGCGATCGAGGTACACATTTCCTAAATGAAATGATCGACATGCTGACGAAAGAATCTCATGTGTATCATCATAAAAGCACACCATATCACCCACAGGCTAATGGGACCGTAGAGGCATTTAACAAGGTATTGGAGACCGCCCTGATGAAAGTATGAAATGTAGAGCGAAGTGATTGGGACTTGTGCGTAGCCGTAGTATTATGGGCTTATAGGACAACATGAAAGAAACTGATGGGACAGACGCCTTCTAGGATGGTCTATGGAGTGGAAGCCGTAATGCCAATGGAGTATATTGTGCCTAGTCTGTGCATAGCAGCACTCATCGGTATGATGGACTATGAAGCCTTGGAGGAGAGGCTCGCGTAGTTGGGGGAGGTTGAAGAAGAAATATTTTTGGTTGGGTTCCATTAGAAGGTATAGAAGCAGCGCAAAAAGGCTTGGCACGATCGACATATCAAGCTGCGAACTTTTAGGGTGAATGATTTGGTATTGTTATACGATATCAAGTTTGATAAATTCCTGGGGAAGCTCCAAATGCATTGGATGGGACTGTATGTTATTAAGGAAATCACAGATGGTGGTGCAGTGTAGTTGGTGAAGTTAAATGGCGAACTCTTTCTAGCAAAAGTAAATGGTAGTTGGTTAAAGCTGTATACAGGTGGTCCGACCACTTGACTAGCCACGGGAAGCATAGTCTTATCACCCTAGGTAGCTGAAAGGAGGCACGCGACTACAAACTACTCTGCCTGGGAATTACGCGGTGATATGACTGCGCATAGGAGAAAAGTGTCACAAGTCCGCGACAGCACAAGGGTAGCTGCACTGCCGCGCAGGTTGGCTGGAAAGTGACCGTTGTAGTCACTATTCACGATGTGATGCTTGGTTTGAGACCAAATGGAGCGGGCGGCAGGCATTTAAGGAAAACTTTATGGGCTAGATTTGGGAAAATTACCGCCAAGGGAGCATTAATGTACCAGATTTGGGGGGAACAGTCAAATACGAATTCAGAAGGCGCTATAAATTGCAAAGGGCTACCTAGCAAACAACACTTGTCCATTTCAGAATTGAGCTATTGTGCACCCTAAGATTTAGGAACTCTGATTTGTTCGATCCTTTGAAGTTGAAGGCATTATTTGAGCACCTACTTGATCCGTCGAGAAATTTGTGGAATAGCAGTATGACCACGCCAGAGAAAGCCATGGATATCGGAGAGATGACCGCTAAAGAGGCTGCGTAGGCCATGATGGTAGGAGATGCCCCAGAAAGCGCTTGGATAGTTGTAGAAATCCATAAATTACTGTGCATGCTGAGGCCCAAGAAAGACAAGCAACCTATGGTACCAGTGCGCATGTCCCCTAGAAACCCATTGAGAACTAAATTGACCATGGAAGAAAAGGGGAAGGTGATTAATTTGGAAGCCAATGAGGAGGAGGAAGACCTTGAGGAAATCTTGGTAGAAGAGGAGGAGGATGAAGAAATGGAGGAGGAAACCCAGGGTGCGGACCTTCTAACCAGGCTACCCATGTATGTTCCTCCGCGGAAGGGGAAAGCAAGGGTGCCTAAGGACCTAGATGAGAGAAAAATCTCTTTGTAGACTCTACTGCTCCCCGATGATATCATTTTTGAAGGAGCGCACTTAGGATGGGTGCTAGTTCTAAAGTTTGAAGATTGGGATCTCACAGACCACGAGAAATTCCCACACATGGCAACCGAACTACTAATGTGACCAAAGAAAAACACAGTGGTGGGAGTCATAGAATTGGAGCCACACAAGTGGTTGCACGAAGTCGAGAAAGTAGGGTTGTTAAACCTGCTCTGGGTGCCACATTACCATCATGCCCCAGTAACTATTTTTGTCATTAGGCAGCTGCTCTGCTTGGTGCATGATGGGTGTTTGTGGTTGGAGGAGCCCATTCCCATCAGAGACCACCTAATCCACAAAATTACCTGACTCCCTTGCAAGGGGGAGGACCCAGTAGATATTCCATAGGGTAAGAGTAATGATCTGGCCATCGTGGAGGCCATGAAGAAAAAATTCAAGATGGAGAAGAAGAAGAGGGGGCATGTGATTTCCAGTATCAAAAATAATGCGGTTAGAGTCACGATGCAGACACTGGCTGGAAAGGTTACGCAGAAGTGCCGCATGGATGAGGTGCCTACACCATTGGTTGCACTTGTCTTGCAATGCCCAAAGGGAGTCTAGTTTAACTGGTTGGAGTACTTGTGCAAGGAGTTCCCAGAGAATTTCCACGAGGCACAGGAACAGGGGAAGACCTTCCACTACGCGTGGCTTCTGCTATCCATAGTATTGGTGGCTTGGGAGTTTCCTGAGGATAGCCAATTCCCCACAATTATGAAGGATATTTTGGAGGCAGTGAAGTATGCTTCATTGTGGGCAACTAAAGACGCGCAGAGGATTAGAGACATCAAGATATTTTGGGTCTTCATGGAGATGAACATCAGAATGGGGATTAACTACAAGTCGTGGTTATCACCCACTATCTACAACAGCCTACAGAGCTTTGTGGAGTTCAAGGTGGACTTCTATCACGTATATATTTGGGCGTGAAAGGACCCCACGAAGAAATGGAACGAGCTCCCCTACTTGGCCACAGATGATGTCATATTCACCGGGCTTGAGTCATGGCCGCCGGAGTGGCATGCTCCAGCCAGCTCCTTGGTGGAAGCAGAGAATTTTGTTGCACAGAGAAATAAGGAGGAGGAAAAACTACGAATGGCCCAGTTGGCAGAGAAAAGAAGGTATGAAGTAGCAACAGGCAAGGCACAGGAGGCGCGAGATGCTGCGAAGGCAGCAACATAACAACAAAAGGCAGCAAAAAAGGAGCACGTGGGCTAGAAGTCATCTTCGTCGAAATCAGAGACAAAAATAGAGGAACGTGGTGCGAACCCATAGATAGTGTCCACACAGCTAAAGCGACAGCGCCTGAGAGAGCAGGTGGGGCAGCGGAAGAAGTCAAATGCCTTCAAGACTTCTTTCAACCTGATCACCCTCACTGAGGGGGATCTACGTGATATAAGGTAGATGGTGCACGATGTCAATGCAGAGACCCTTCAGCAGTTTGTGGAGGAAAATCAAATGGTGTTGGGGGCCCTCTAGGTATAGATACAGGAATTGCAGGTGTGCACTCGTCAGGCTGGTACTCTGTCGACCAGCCTTGCAGTAGGCACATCCGTGACTGAGCAAATGCTGCGTGCCATCATGACCAACACTATAGTGCTGCTAGAGGGGTAACTGGTTATAGAAAATGAGGTCGACAGGCCTATGGTCAGTGTGCTAAAGGGATTTTGGATAAACATGGTTGTGCTCCCATGGGAGACGCTCTATGTTCTATAGGATGGAGTGACTGCAGAACTATAGGCCAGGGAGAATCGTGCACTCCAGGTGATGAGGGAGCAATGGATTAATATGGAACAACTGAGCCTGTAGCGCAACAAGGTTATCGCACAGAACAGTCAGCTAGTGCAGGTGGTCGAGGAAGCATGTGAAATGGTCCCTGAGTTGGCCATCCCAGCAGAGGCACCAGTAGAGGCGCGCATCCAAAGATTAGCAGTAGGGGTGTGCGTGGTGAAAGAAGAGATGGCTAAGGTTTAACTAGAGTTGAACCTTCATAGAGCTGAGCTGCAATTGAAGGCGCAACCCTCAACTCTGCTAGAGGTGAAAGAGTAGCGCGCGAGTGCCATTGTAGCTGGAATAGCGGAGATCAACAACACAGTGAAGGACTGCACCAAAATTTTTGAAGAATCGTTTGAGGTCCTCACCACTCTGTAGGAGGACCCGAACATATAGTGCCTGGAAACAGAGGCACGTGAGATGCAGCAACAATATGATGACATAAAAGGGATCGTGCAGAAGGTGGCCCTTACATGGAGGCTCGCGTGGATGTAGCAGGCAAAAGCACTCAAGCAGCAGGTAGACATTGCGTGACATAAGGAAGCTATCCTGAACACGTGCATACAACCATGGATTGATGAGGCATTCATAATTATAGCCTCGATTGAAGCCAATATCGCATAGATGTAGGGAACACGGGAACAAGTGCAGGGCAGGAGTTCAACTACAGTAGTCTCTGAACAGTGCATCCAGGAAGTACAACAAGCAGCTGCTAAGTGCGTTGCCAATCTTGCAGCAGTCGAGGCAGAGTTGGGTGGTCTTCATGTGAATATCTCCGCACTGACAGAGTGACTTGAGGGTGAATCACGATGTTTGTGTTGGGGGCCTGTTGGGCGCGGGATCCCACAAGGGAATTTTTGGGGCTTAAAGCCCAGATTTTGGTCAAAAGATGTAAATCTGATGTAAAGACTCTGCATTTTGTGGGCGCAGAGCGTGAAGTTTGTAAATGAGTCATAGGGTTGTTCGACCTTAATTTTATAATGTAATGTTAGCTTTAGAGATCTACCCATGGTCCGCAGACCATGGGATTGTATAAATAGAGCGAGGCTCTAAGTTGTAAAGCAATAAATTAATGACCATGGAATAGAATCATGACGGAGTATCTGAAGTGTAAGGTCTAGTTTTGGGTCGTAGAGTAGGAGAAGGCTCTGCAGCTGAGTGCACGGAGGCCTAGTAGTCCACAGCTAAGTGCATGGACCCCTACAGCTGAGTGCGCAGGGTGAGCCGAGTCTGTAACCATTGAAGCATTAATAAAGATAAGTTTTGCATTAATTCTATGTATCTATTTCCTGTTTTATGCTTTGAGTATATTGGGTATGAATTGCATTTTTACTGTTTATATGGTGCATGAACTTATATGATTGTGCTGATTAAGAAAATGTGAGATAAGTATCTATTTAAGCAAAGATAACTAACAATAGCAAGAAGATAAGCGAGATCTGCAGTGTAACTTGGCGAAATATCTTAGATTGCTACCATAAGCAGAGTGGAAGTGCCTCAGCCTCTGGTGAGGGCTGCGCAAAGGCGGTTATAACAGATCGTGAAGGTATCATAGGTCAGGATAGTGTGCGAGGTGACTAGCGTGAAGGTATTCATAGTTGGACTAAATCGACACCTCAGAGATCTCGAGGGTGTAGAAACTTTGTTCAAGCATCCCCCCATATTGCTTCGAGTGAGACTTCAGTCTGCGCACCGCGGGCTGTTGCCGAAAGGGCCAGTAGTGTAGGGATTTGTTTGGCTAATTAACTCCGAACTTGGGTCAGGCCCCAACAAGCCAATAGTTTTCCAATGCCTTTGTCGATCCGTGTTCATGTCAAATTTTTGCCCCATCCATTGCTACACAAGATCAATGCTATTCTCCTCTCTTCTCCCCCTCAAGAAGTTTCGAAGCGGTTGGCACAATACTCAGCTGTTGTAGCCATGCAGCTATTATCCTCCACTTCTATCTGATAACTCTAAATGAGGATGCAACGCTTCAACAGTGGGTAAATGGTAGGATGACGTAGGCAGGAATTTCAAATAAGGATTTGCAATCAGGATTTGTACTGCACAATAACGTTTCCTTATTAATGCTAGTTATGGGAGGTCTAGTCTGAGGTATAATTCCCTTTTTTAGCATGATCGATCATTAAATGATAATGATTACAATATCTTCATGCTTTGGTTGCAGTTTTTAAATTCTCACAGGTCATGCAAAGGTCATGTCATCATGTAATTCATCCCCCCCCAACTTAAATGTGACAACCACCCTCGACCGTCAAAAGGATATCACGTTAGATTGCCATAATTACTAAATAAAAGAGGCTAGAGTCATTGTAATTTTATGACGTACCTAATGTGACGTGGAGAGAATAATTTGGTGATGAGGTGCACAAATTTAATTCTGGTGGTCAATGAAACTGCTCCCGAATCATGGCGATGCGTGCTGTGTATCACAATAAATAATTTACTTGGATTATTTCTAGAATTCATCTGCTGTTGCATATGTAATAGCTAAGACAACTGTTATGTATTATTGATTTCCAAAAAAGATAAAAGAAAAGAATTAAAATAGTTGTGTAACAACATTATTGTAGGATATGCTTGAAATAACAAATGTTGTTACAGAGTGTGTAACAGCCGCCACAGAGTGGTTTTCAACTACTATAGAAATTGTCTGTCTGCACCCGAAAAAGGTTTTCACAGCCAGATTGTTTTATTTCCTTATATATATATCTATATATATATATATATATATATATATATATATATATATATATAGAGCAGGTGTAATAGTCGCTGACAGAGGTTGGTTTTCAGCTGTTACACTTATTGAAAAATTAGAATTTTGGCAGCACAAGGGGATTTTCCCCTGCTCTTGTAATCTGAAGATCTGAATTCATGACAATGTTAACAAATGAATCCCTTAAAGCAGGTTTATGATATAACTGAAGATGGTGCCCATTTGCAAGTAATGGTGTCCTCGCACTGTCAATGGTAACCAAATTCACAGTCCCATTGTCAAAGACTACATCTACCTCATACAGACCTAGCCATCTGGTGCAGAGCTTACCCTTGAAGTCCTTGAATCTTGAATCATATAAGAGAACCCAGTCTCCTCTCTGAAACTTCTTCTTCTTGATGAACTTGTCATGCCACTTAGCTCTCTCCTGCTATTTAATCTCTGTTTGTTGGATAGCAGCCACTTGTTTCTCCTCCAATTCATTGATCTAGTTCAACCTTTTCTTTTGTGCTGTATCTGGATCCAAATTCAACTACAATGCTATTCTCAATGTCTTGATTTCGAACTCAATAGGTAATAATGTATTTTTACCATGCACAAGTTCATATCGTCAGAATCCCATAGTATTCCTCCACGTAGTTCTATATGCCCACAACACTTCTGGTAGTTTATCACCCCAATTCCTTCCGTGACTAGCCATAGTCTTGGCAAGAATCCCCTCAATGACTTTGTTGGTGTTTTCCACTTGGTCATTCGCTTGTGGATGATAAGGTGTTGTAATCCTATGATGGATTTTATATTTTTTAACCAACTTTTGGATCATATGGGATGTAAACTGGGGCCCTCCATCTGTCACTATCTCCCTTGGTATACCAAAACAGACAAAGATGTCTTCAAACAGGAAGTCTTAAGCAACCTGCTCCATGGATCTCGTTAGTGCTTTTTCCTAAACCCATTTTGTGACATTGTTGGTGCAGACGAAAATGTAGGATTTCTGTCTGGATGAAGGATTAATTGGTCCCACAAAATCTAAGTCCCATTTCTCAAAAGGTTATAAGATGATTTGAGGCTGTAACAACATGTCATCTGATTATAGCGGTTGGCCCATTCTTTGGAAACTATCACATCCTTTCACGAACTTCTTGTCATCCTGAAATATTGTTGGCCAATAAAATCTTGTCGAAAGGACTTTGTATCATGTCTATGAAGTGCCCTCCATGAGGTTCCTCGTGGCAAGCCTTAAGGATGTCAAAGATATCATCTTCCCTAACACAATGTCTGATCTAGAAATCTGGTCCAATGTGATATAATTCCCATCTATCCAGGTATAGGTAACAATCTGCTGTATGATCTTTCTCTTTTCCTTGGAGGACAAATATTGTGGAAAATTCCCTGTAGCAAGATAATCGGCTATATTTGCATACCATGGTGAGTAAGTAGAAGTAGCAAAGAGATACTTATCAGGGAATGAATCCTTAGTAGGAATGCAATTGTCATCAATAGCTAACCTAGAAAGGAAATCAACTACTACATTATATTTTCGAGGTTTATCAACAATTGTGATATGAAATTCCTGTAACATAAATAACAATGTGTAATTCTACCATTGACAATTGGATTATTCATTAAAAAACGAATGAAAGAGTGGTCAGTGTGTACAAATACTTGATATCCAGTGATATAATGTCGAAATTTATTGATGGCATGCACTACTGCTAAGAATTCCTTCTCAGTCACTGTGTAATTGAGCTTAGCTGGAGTCAAATTCTTGCTTATGTAATAAATAGCATAAGGTTTCCTATCCTCCAGTTGGCCCAAAACAACACCTACAACAATATTATATGCATCTATAGCTATGTGAAACAAAATTTCCCAATTAGGTCCACATAAAACGGAGTTGCTGATGCAGAGCATTTCAACTTCAAAAAAGCCTATTCACACTTTCCTGTCCACAAAAAGTTGACATCTTTCATGAGCAAAGAAAACAATGGCGATGCAATTTTTGAAAAATTCTCTATAAACCTTCTATAATACCCTACATGTCCCAAGAAACTACGTACCTATTTTTACATATTGGGAGTTGGAATTTTCAGAATTACCTTTATTTTAGCAGGGTCTACCTTTATCCCATCACCAGAAATGTAGTGTCCTAGCACGATCCCTTCAGTCATCATCATGTGACATTTTTCGGTGCTCAAAGAAACATTAGTTTGTACACAACGTTCCAGTACTTTTTCTAAATTAGCTAATAGTGTTTCAAAAGCATCACCATAAGGTGTAAAATCATCCATGAAGATTTCAAGGCAATCATTCAACAAATTAGAAAAAAATCCCAGTATTTCCCTCTGAAAAGTTGCTGGAGAATTGTAGAGTCCAAAAGGGAGTACTCTATATGTGAAAGTTCCCCAAGGGAAAGTAAAGGTTGTTTTATCCTGATCCTTTGGGGAAATCTATATCTGGTTGTAGCCACTAAACCCATCTAGAAATGAAAAAAAAAAAAATTCCCAGAAAGGGTTTCAAGGAACAGATCTATGAATGGTAAAGGAAAATGGTCCTTTAGTGGCCTTATTGAGTTCTTTGTAGTCCATACAGACTCTCCACTTTCCATTCTTCTTAGGGACAATGACAAGCAGAGACACCCACTGACTGTCAGATATTAGATAAATAAATTTAACACTCAGGAGTTTTTGTAATTCTTACTTCACTACCTCCTTCAGCGCAGGGTTCATGCGGTGTCATGGTTGTCTAATTGGTTCACAACCATCTTTCAAATAAATGCGGTGAGTGCACAGGTTAATACGAATCCATTTCATATCTGTATAGTCCCATACAAATGCCTTCTTGTATTTCTATAACAGCTGTAACAACAGTTTGTTTTGCTCAATAGTTAGGTTGGGGTTAATGTTCAGATACTTTCCTGGTTCTATTTCGACTAGACTGTTGTCAGTATGCAGAGTGGTTCTCATTTGTTCAAAGTTTATATCTTCTACCTCCTCTTCCTCCTTTAAATTTTCAATAGAGGTGACAAAATGCAAGTTACTAATAAAGCCATTAATGATATCATCTTCTGTCTCATCCTTGAAATACTGGGCTTTTCCCAGAGTGAGGAGCGGTAGGGAAAGATCTGATTTGGGCTCAAATTCATCCCACCAGGGATTGTTCAAATCCATATTTGGTTTTGGGGGGTAAATATTAAGGTTCTTTGTAGCCTGTCCATCTGAGATCATCATAGATCCAGATCTGCATCCTATAAATGCATCTGTAGTGGCCAACCAAGGTCTCCCTAGGATCAAAGGATGTCCCCCCAGGTTGGATTTGGTCTGTAAGATAAGAAAGTCAGCCAGATACCTCTAGGAAGCTATTGTGATTACTATGTCTTCTAATACCCCCTCGGGTTTAACATGGGACCTATCTTCTAATTCAAGTACAATAGGCATATGTCTAAGCCCATGTAGCCCCAGGGTGGTAAAGAGGTCCTTTTTCATCACATTAATGGCAGCCCCAAGATCAATCAATGTATTAGTTATGGGCTGGTCATTAATATAGACAGTAACCGTAGGGTTTCCCGGATCATTATACTTAGTTAGAAGAGGCTGAGCAGTCATTAATTCGAACAATTTCCCCATCACATGTATGGTAGCAGGGTCCTTAGGCTTCCTTCTAGGTTTCTTAATGCACAAATCTCAAATTGTTTTGGCATAAATAAGTACTTCTTTAAGAGCTTGCAGTAGAGTAATCCATACGTGCATATTTTTCAACTCCCTAAGGAAATTGGATTTTGGTTGTGAGGTCATTCCAGTCTCAGCTAATCTTTGAGGATATAGAGGATCCCGAGTCATAACAGTTGAATTGGCTGCTACAGATATATCAGACTTAATCGAGTTGGATGTTACAGGAGTAACAGTTCTTGTCGGGTTGGCTGTTACAGGCATAACAATTTGCTCTATTTTGGTGGTTAAAGGTGTAACAACAACCTCAAGATCTATTGTACCTTCTCTAGAAGGTTCACATTCCTCCTTAGTAATGATAGGGGAATGATTTGGTTTAATTACCTTACCAGGTCGTAGCTGAATTTCATTAAGTCCAATGAGAGTGATAAGGTAAGTTTGGAAGGTAGTCAAAACTTGTAAACTCTAGTCTACTTTGTCGAATTGAGGCTTCTGTGATCCATATCAATTTCTGAGAGATTCTTCAACGTAAATCACATAGAATATCATTTGTCGACACGTTTCAAACCAACTAGTGTGGTTCATCGTCAGGACAAGTTGAAGAAATAGATCTAGCTATGCAATTTAAATAGTATGAGCAGAGACCCCCAACGGCTATCTTATCCAACGGCTAATTTTGACTATGGGACCAGAGTTAAAAAGTCAAAATAATATAGTTATACTCGATGACCATTCTTTTAAAATATATAAATTTTTTATATAAATAAAATAATTAAATAGGTGTTAATGTTATTAGTTAGTCAAAAGTTTAACATAGGGTATAGAATAATAGTTAGTGAGAATAAAATAAAAAGGAAAAAATAATAGAAATATAAATGAACCAAGCTAGTAATAATTTGAGTTAGGGTTAGGTTGCACAGGTAGTTGGGGTCGCATAGGCGGTGTAGGAACATGAGTTTGGAAAGTAGGAAATTGTAGTTGTTGTTTCATTGGTAATCCAGGTGGGGTTGTACTCTGGGCATTCCCCCTCCAGTTCTAATTCCAAGGGTATGTTTTAAATGGAGGATATTGAATAGATGGAGAGGGGGCCCACTGGTTCTAGGGTGAAGGAAACTGTGCTAGAGAAGGAGAAAAATATTTCCATGGATATTGTTGAGCGTTATATGAATTATTCCACGAATTAAAAGAAGAAAAATCTTGGGACATACCTGGAGGTCGTGGCTGCCATGGTCTCCTAGGTGTGATGAAATAAGAGGACTAAACTTCTTCACTCGACTCTCTAAGTACTACTTTCAGTCTGGGAAGCTCCGAACATTGACCTGTAGAATGTTCTAGCTCACAAATATTGCACAAGCTGATGTTGTTCATTTCACACTCCCTCAAGGGATGTTTCTTCTGGCAATTCAGACAAAACACAACTAGAGGTGTATCAACTTCTCCTTGTGTCTTCTTGATCTGTGTTGTCGTTATCTGGGTAGATAGAGTACTGAGGATGTCAGTTTTGAAATTTTCAAATAAATTCTCGATCTCTACTCTGGTTACTCCTCCACTTGTATATTTTTGTATTTGGGCAGAGGCATCTCGGATTGTGCTTCTTCCCTTCGACGATCCTCTAGAGCATCTTAGATAGAGCTTTATGATTTCGGCGAATGGTTCCTAATATATGTCCCCTTTCCCTAGTAGATTTAGGGTATCAAGGCAGTCATCCCTCATTCCTCTTATAAATATGGTCTTCAAGATCTCATGATCTAAATCATTGTGTTTAGACCTCTGCAAATTATAGTGAAACTTCTCTATGTAGTCCTCCAGGATCGCATCCTCCTTTTGTGACATCCTGAATACTTCCTCTCTTAAGTCCCTAGTTTTGCAATAGTCTTGATACTTTGATAAGAACGTCTCCTTCATATTGTTCCATGTTCGAATAGAAGCAGAGCCTAACCGCATGAACCATCTCAGGGTTTCTCCTCTTAAAGTAGTAGGAAATAATTTTAATTTATGAGCATCTATAGTCAAACTCTTGCATAAGACATCAAATTCAAATAAGAAGGTGCTAGGGCCCTCTACAATCATTCCTTGAAAAGATGGTAAGGATGATAAATGAGTATTTTTCATGGGAGCCTCACCTATGATATCCCCAATTTGGAACTCAAAGGTGGTGAGAGTAGCATCTATTTTAGTGTTGTTGTTATTTTTGTCCCCCATTGTTAACCCTTCTAACACTTATTGTAACAAATGTTCTTAAAACTGATCTTGGGATTGTCTTGCAAGTGAAATTGGTGGCTTAGGCGGCTTTAGGGCTAGCTATCACTACACTGCCTAAATATGGATATGGATAAACCAATAGGTTCTCTCCTATTTTAGGTTTTTGATGCCCCCCTTAAGTTTCCCCTTGTCCCTCAGGCCTAAGGTTCTGGTTACTAGCTTATCCTTGTCGTTCCTGAATTGGATGCTGAAGCTTGGGAGTATTTTCGCTAGCTTTAAAATGGTATGGCCCAAGACAGAGGAACCAAAGGTTTATGTACTTGTTATGGGAGTAACAACTTTTTGTGGCCCTATTTTCCTTGTGTCCCTTTGAGAACTTGACTGTTATATTTTTGCCTTTGAGATTAGTTCCTGGATAAATGTTTTCCTTCCCAAATCTACACTCTTCCTTTCCTATTTACAACCTGTTTTTCCTATGACTAATTAGAGTGGGGGGTATTTTTATCATCCCTAAATTTGCACACATGGACCCTATGTGTATTAATTCACACCCTAATGTCTCAGTATTTGACAGTGGTGAGCTCGCCCAGGTATGTTAGAGCGATGAATAGGTTCTTACCTGGATTTAAGACCTCTGTGGTTTATTATTTTCAACTTAGTCACCGGAGAATCCACAGTAAGAACGATTTTCTGCCAACGTTTCGAATCCCAACCGGGATCCATCATCAGGACAACTTGAATGCTTTGATAGAAGAAGAGCAGACTATTAGGGATGCAGATCAGCAACTCTTCTTGCTATCTTAGCTCTAGTTTTTTCGAGTAAATTGATTTCACTCCAGATATCCCCTTCGTATAAGGAAATGATTCTGGATTTAAGACCTCTGTGGTTTGTTATTTTCGAAGACGCAATTTAAGAAAACACCAAAATGCCACACCCTAAGTTCCCTATTAATCACAACGGTGAGTCTGCCTAGGTATGTTAGAGCGATGCACAGGTTCTTACCTCTCATCTTACCACCCAACGATTGTGGACTAGGAACACTCTATCATCAAACAACTTGGCTGGCTATATCGTCAACTACCATCCCCATCAATGACGCCAAAATGTAGCATTGTTTTAATCAATCCTAATTGACCAAGACTGCGACCATTTAATTGTCAACCCAGGGTAGGTCTTACTATTTCAATGGAGTTTTCACTATATGTGTCGATACACTACAACGAAGAATGAAAATAGAAAAAAGTAAAGAATGTCGTTGAATCAATTACAGAAATTAAATCATTCATGTAGAAATTAAAACACTTTATAGAAATGAAATCACACTTTCGAATTACCAGAGCAAGGGCGTGCCACACATGGAATAATAACTACACCAGCTGGTCAACTACCATAATTCTCAATCAAATCAATGTAACAACATAACATAATTCTGGAATTGAAACAGATATATTCTACAATTTATACTATGACAACAGAAAACCATACAAATAATAAAAGAAACAATAATATACAAGTACTTCTACCGCTACAGTCCCTACTAAACAGGACAACCCTTCCTCCCTAGTAGGGGTGCAGGAATGAACACTAGATTAGTTAAAGAATCAAATGAGAAACAATAACAACATCACCACAGTGTATTCAATATTAAAAATAATTAAAAGTTACAAGATCAAAATAATAGTGCTCTCTATGTCGTCCCCATACATGAGAGATTAAGTTTCTCTTATAGTTATTACATACCCAAAATCAGGAATAGATCAGTCATGAGAATCTCACAATTCTAATGCTGACCATAAAATAGAAATTGTTATAACCTGTTTGTAAATACAAATTCTATTCAAATACATTGGTTAAGATCGCAACCTCTTGGATATGTTACTTTCTAAATAAACAATTCATAACTTCCGATAATTGTTGCATGAAATAGTACCCATGACTTTTCCAGCTACGATGCAACAACAAATTATGGTCAAATGATAGTTTGGGATATAAAAACAATCACTGTGTAACAACATCCTTGTAATGACACCCAAGGTGTAACAACGGTCACCTTTAATAGCACGTTGTGTAACAATAACACCTTTAACAACATATAGAGTGTAACAATAATATTTAACAACAAACATAGTGTAACAACAATCTGTCCCACCCTGCTCTGAGACCGGTCAGCATGGTTTGTTCACTCCATAACCTCGTTCTTACAAGAAACACCTGAAAAAGAGGAGAGGATCCAAAATACTTCTCAAATTCTTACCCCAGTTAGCCACAAAAAGGAATATTGCATTGTTATATTTAGCAAAAATGGAATAATAACATGACAATGAAATAGGTTTTTTATAATAAGAAAAATATGATTAACAAGTGAAGTTTCATTGGCATAGAGGGAAAGAGGATCAAAACTGGGGAAAGAAAGTGTAGGAAATAGAAATAAAAATCACACCCAACACCTGCATGCCAAACACACAAACCTGTATGATGACATGTCCTCGCCTCGAGGTCCAATGTTGCAACTTATCTTTTGCTTTACCACATTCAACACATTAGTGTCATAACTTACCAATAGCACCATGATGACATAAATTGCATACAATGACCTCACAAGGCATGTTTTACCTACTATTCAAACTACAACCAAAACCATACATGCATAACAACTGCATATTGACATATAACACATGAGTGAAAAACCATACACACACCATTCTAGCTAGAGTCCAGTCATCAATGCATGACCATATCAAATACACAAACCCTGACCTCAGGCAGGACAACAACCATTACTTCATTATTCACATTGCCATGTGCAACCAACAATATGCATAAGCAATGCCAAACCAAATACCAATATGCATAACCGCATGTAGTCGATCATAATTGATCAGTTCATGTAAGCAACCTATAATACTCATGCATGTAATCAAAATATTCAAAAATGTAACCTAACATACAAGGATGTAAGTAGGTATCATGAAATCAAAATGTAAGCAACATATAATCCATACACAGTTAGTCACATGTTCCAAAAATCAAGACATCATGTCTATTGATTTGAAATCAGCTTTCACCAATACTAACAACCATGTCATAGTCGGGAATCAACTCACAATCATAGTCATAATACTAAAACTAGCACCCACTTGTACACAAGTGCATATCAATTGTCTCAATACATATTGTGTTAGTACAACCGTATTAAAACAAGAGCATTCCTTCATACAATTTTATAAGAAAAAAACATATCACACACTTATTCAAGCATTCAAACAACCTATAAGCATACCCCCTTACTATCCATGGTCCACACTAAGGTATAAGGAGGAAGCTACTATCATGGCCCGATCTCCAATGTCCAATTATGGAAATTGGATCTCCAAAGATCTATTAAATTTAACCACAATTGAAAAGAAATTGATTTTTCTTTCTCATACATTGTGTATGAGATTAAGTCAAAACATTGCACTTATTCCACCTGTAACATAATAACTAAAAGCATGCCGCTTTTCCATTTCCTTACATGAAACTTTTCAAATTCCTTGCATGCAACATTTCAAATTCCATACATGCAACTCTTCAAATTATTTTCATGGAAATAGGCATTGATCAACTACATCCATATTATCATACTACAATACTATCCCATCTAAAAAATAACATTTTCTTCAAACAACTACCATACTATTACATTTGCATGTAAGCATTTATTCAAACACTTTACATGCAAACTAATATACCAAACTATTTGCATAAAAGTAAGCATATATCAACTACAAGAATACTGTTAAACATCAATACTATCCCCAACCATAAAAAACATAATCAATGGGGCATTTTATCAAACAACTTGTATGCAATTAATCATTGAACCATTTAGGCATTTCATCAAACACTTTGCATGCAAACTAATATAGCAAATGATTGAATGCATATATCCTAAACTATAGTAGTAAAAGTTATGGAAACTGAACCATATGATCAGTGGCAGTTTCCCTCACTATGGTTCAAGTTTCAACTTCTGAGATTTCATATATGAAAAGTTATAACAAAATACCAACAAAATCCTATTTGGTGCACAATTCTAGGAGTATCCAGAAAGCTCGACTTCCACTGGTCATGTCTCCTAAAATATAGCGAAAATTTGTCTGAAATTTTTATCACAATATAAGTTGGATTTCCACTCATTGTAGCAAAAATTTCAGCTCTTGAGAGTTCCCAAAACAAACGTTATAACAAAACTGTTAGTGTGACTTGTTTGAGGCCTGATTTTAGGAGCATTCAGAAGGCTTGAATCCTGCTACTGATATCTCCTAAAATATTGTGACCGAATATCGGAAATTTCTACCACATAATAAGTGGCATGTCCCCTCAATGTGGAAAATTTTTTAGCTTCTAAAGGGCTATAGAAGGTGAGTTATTGCAGAAATTCCAACATGACTTGTTTAAAGGTGCATTCAAGAAGGTCATCTTCCTTAGATCATAATTCCTAAAGTATTGTGAACCAATATCTGAAATTTTGACCACATTATTAGTGGGATTTACCTTCAATATGGACAATTTTTTCGACTTCTAATATGCCATGAAAGAAATCTATAACATATATGAAAGAAAGGTCTAAAATTTAAACCCTTATTCTTCATTTCACCTATGATAGAGCCCATCCAGTCCAAGTGTTTGAACTTGCTCTGATACCATTGTGTAACACCCTCCAGGGTAAATGTGCATATAAACAACATAATAGGAAAAAAAATACAATAAACATACCAGCCATCAAAATCCATATATACATTAGTAAATTTGCACATGAAAATCAAGGGAATGAATTTTTCATTAATAAATGCAATGAACCAACCGGTGATGGGACTACCACGTTCCACCTGACCATAGATTGGTTGAGCCAAGTCTCTCTTTAGCCAATCACCCCTGTGACATATTCCAAGTATGAATGTGGAACTCATAGAACACATCAAAAACACAAATCAATGTGGATGCCACTAGATTTCTCCACCTACACAGTGAGGAATTTGAGTGCCTCCTAGTCTCTCATGCTTTACCGTCCATTCACAGTCTAATCTAGGGATATATATG